>CM044003.1:82466239-82938847 GCA_024085815.1 Flaveria linearis
TATGTATTTCATAAAAGTTCACATCTTCCGAAGGTTAAGATGAAGTCTTCAGAAGCTTCAAAGACAAAGTCTTCCGAAGCCAAATGAAGTGAAGACTGATTTCTTTCAAAGACAGAGATCAACATGCTTTCTCAGATGCACTTTTGCATAAAACTGAACGACTTTCCGATGAAACTCTGAAGTTTCACCAACTTGCATGAGTTAGTGAAAAGGTCCAAGCTTTTGCAACCGTATATTGAGGTCTTAGGTCTGTAACTTTCTACTTTATGTATTTTTGTCCTTTTTTTATTAAAATAGAATGTGAGCTATGGTATGTCATAGTCACAAGTCAAAAGGCAATCTACCTTTTGCATCTACATTGATTCTGTTGTCTTTCAATGTTCCAACTGGCTTTCCAAGTATGGCCGGTTGTAGGATGTATTATAAAGTATCTCAGGGTCTTGTATTGTAAAAAAGAACTTATGCTTTATAACTCTTGTAAAAGAACTTGAGATTAATATACAACATTGTTAAAAACCTTATATATTGTTCTTGAGTTATGTCTCATACTACTTGCTTGTGTTCGTTGCATACTAGTTCCCAAACCCGGTTCCCTATTTAAAGTCTTAAGTGCTCTAACACTCTCCTTATTATGAGACTGATTGTATTGACCATCCCTTAACCAGTCCTGCAATTGGTATCAGAGCATTCCAGGCTCTTGATTGTACGATCTCACCATCTTAAATCTCCTCAGTTATCACAAAACACTTAACATCTCAAATGGCAGCATCCAAGGCTGATTTAGAAATCGATACCATGGTAAAGTCTCCATAGATCACTCCTGATGATTTTGATACTTGGTGCCTAAGAATAGAAGGCTTCATAAAGTCACAAGATAGCAGGATGTGGGAGCTGTTACTGAAGGACCTTATGTTCCATGCACCTCTTCAGCTGCTATTGGAGGTGGCTGACTATTCTGAAGAAGATAGAAAGAGAATAGATATAGATCAAAAAGCCATGACTGCCCTTAAAACTGCACATCCAAATGCCATCTACAGAGGCTTCAAGAAGTGTAAAACTGCTAAACAGCTCTGGGATGCACTGAAGCTGATGTATGAAGGTTCTTTTGATGCCAAAGAAAACAAGAAGGATCTTCTGAAGCAGCAGTTTGAGAATTTCATCTACAAATCAAGTGAAACCATGACTCAATAATACTTCAGGTATGTTGAGATTGTGGATACGCTAGCTGATGTTAGAGTAAAACCTTAGAACAGGGATATTGTGAGGAAGTTCATGTCCTTTCTTCCCAGACAATGGACACACTATTGTGTGGTCATTAAGAGGACTGAAAATCTCAAGACACTCACTCTCACTAAGTTGTATGGCATAGTTAGTGGTTACCGGATGGAGATGAACATGCAAAATTCATCTGGAAACTCCAGCAGTCAACAGAGTTCTGGCCTTCATGTGGTTGAAAGGGATTATGGAGAACCACAACACCATTTCATCTCTTATCCTGACAAATCACCCAAGGGCCCTTTCATCACCTTCCCTGAGACACCAAGGGAGAGCTACATCCAAGGAAGCCTATTCCAAGAGACAAGCTCCTCATATGCCTTTGTGTTTCATGATGAAAGCACAAGCAACTTTCTCTTCACCCTTGAAGACTTGGACTGTATCCATCCTGATGACTTGGAGTATATGGAGATAGTTCAACAAATGACTCTTCTCACTCACAGAGCCAAGAAGTTCTACAAGAGGACAGGGAGAAAGTTTCCCAGCAATGTATCCAGTGGAAAGTTTGGGCTGGATAAAAGCAAGATGAAGTGTTACAACTGTAACCAAATGGGTCACTTTTCTAGGGAGTGCAAGGCAACTAGGACCAAACGGTGGCCAAGCACAACCTAAGCCAAATTACACTGAGGGAGCTCTATACACTGAGAAGCCAAAGCAGCAAGTTGCAGTTGCTGTTGAAGAAGGAGGCTTTGATTGGAGTTTCAAGGTAGAAGATGTGTTTTCCAAACCAAGCACTGATGGCAGATCTAGATGAAGCCAAGGTATTGGAACATCTTTGTACCCCAAAATGCATTGCTAAAGTAAATAGATACAGGTCATATAACTTAGAGATGAGATCTGATTTTGAGTCCTTAAACATCTTAAAATCTGATTTCAAAAGAGCTGAAAATGAGTATAAGTTAAAATAGAAGACTTAAAAAAAACTATTTCAACTCTTAAACATGAGCACACAAACTAAAGAATCAAATCAAAGATCTCATCACTAAGTTAACTGAGTGCCAGGCTAAGCTAGTAATCAGCAAAGCCAAGGCAGAGAAGCATGTTCTTGAAGAAGAGACCTTCAAGAACATTATATCCTCATCCTGTATTCCAAAGTGTGTTATCAGAACAAACAGGGACTAGGATCCACTAAGATAGCTCCTCCACACACTCTATTGTCTGTAAGATCTCCCAGGTGTGGAACTAGTCAAGATGAGCTGCTATCCATAGATCCTAGTAATGAAGAGGATAAAGAGAAGGTAGTGAAGGATGGATCCAGGAAGAGTGAAGAGGAACATCCTAATAAGGGTCACTACTCTTCTAGGGAGAGGAAGAAGTCAGGGATGACTAAGTCCAAGAGGAAGAACTTGATCCAAGAAGCAAATAAGAGATCAAAGAAAGCTCAAGAGATCAAGGCCACCTTCAACTCCAAGCAGAAACAGGTTTTTATCTCTGCAGGTTTGAAGTGGTAGAGACTGTGAACACAACTCTGAACTCTAATACCAAGAGTTCAAGGTCATTTTCAACTCATCCCTGTGAAGGAAAGAAGACTGATCAGTTGTGCAACACTGCTAGACAACATGAACTATCCACCTCCAAAGGCAAGCTTCACCCTAGGAAGTCTGCCATAACATATGCAAAGATAGGGATGGAGATGAAAAGTGATCAAACTCAGTCTTCCACTCACAAGAAGACTCTAAGAAGGAAGCACATGGATTGCATTATCTGTGACAGTTCTTCTCATCTTGCTAGAATTACATCTACAATCCTAAGAGTACTGTCAACATAATAAGGAAGAAGACTTCTGAGAAGAACAAGAAGAAGAAAGCTTCTAAAGAAATCTGTGTTTCTTTCAGAACCTCTAAAATGAAAATGAAGACAAGTGAAAATTTGCCTTTGGAAGAAATTTTGGTCTCGGATGAAAGGAATGCTTTCGAAGCACTGAAGATTACTGCAGTGAAAGCAAGATCTTCCAAAGGGTAAGTCTTTAAAGCTTCTGAATTTGTTACAACTTCCAAAGTTGAAGGTCAAGTCTAATCTTTCAAAGATGGTGTGGAAGATCGAGGAAGACCATGTGACTGAAAATTCTTCACTCACAATAGCAAGTGATCCCCATAGTCTCAGTATAGGATCAATTACTATTGTATTGTCTTCAGTTCATTTTGAAGAGCCCAAGACCAATGAGGCTTGAATTTCCAAATGTAACTAATTCTCCTTTTGTTATACAGGAACACCTGAAGACCAAAAGAAATGTATGGATCATTGATAGTGGTTGTTCCAGGCACATGAGAAGCAATGGCTCTTTGCTTCAGAACTTTGAGAAAATTGATGGAGGGCCAGTTGCTTTTGGAGGAGATGCTGGTGGTTACATTACTGGAAGGGGAAAGGTAGTAAATGGTAAGCTCAGTATTAAGAAGGTAAACTATGTTAAGGAGCTTAGGTACAATTTACTGAGTGTATCTTAATTTTATGACTAGAGACATAATATTCTCTTTACAGAGCATAAGTGCATTGTTCTCAAGCCTGGGTGGTCATTCCTCAAGAGCATATCCTACTTAGAGCACCCCGGAAATGGAACATGTACAAGATGGATTTGTAGGAAACATTCCCTTCAGAAGAAGTTTCTTGCTTTCTGTCTAAGGCCAATAGTGATGAATCTTTCCTTTGGCATAAAAGAACGTGCCATGTAAACTTTAAAAACATGAACAAGTTAATTAAGAATGATTTGGTAACTGGAATGCCAAAGAAAGAGTTTACAAGTGATGATTTACTGTGTTGCTTACTGAAAGGGAAACAACACTTAGTGTCTCACAAGTCAAAGGAAAAGAACTCAATCACTACACCCCTACACCTATTACACATGGATCTCTTTGGCCCCACTAGAGTAATGAGTTTAGGAAGGACCTCATACTGTTTGGTGATCATAGATGATTTCACAAGATTCACTTGGGTTTCTTCCTTAGAACTAAGGATGAAACTCCTGAGATCTTGATGAACTTCATTCTAAAACTTGAGAATCAAAGTGATCACAAGGTCAAGACCATAAGATGTGACTGAATTTAAGAACCAAATCCTTGACACATTTTGTGATGAAAAGGGTATTACAAGACAATATAGTGCTCCCAGGACCCCTCAGCAGAACGGAGTTGCTGAGAGGAGAAACATGACACTTATTGAGGCTGCAAGAACCATGTTGTCTTACTTTAAACTGCCCATTACCTTCTGGGAAGAGGCAGTCAACACTGCCTGTTATGTGCAGAACAGAGTTTTAGTAGTCAAGACTCATGGTAAGACTCCTTATGAACTGTGGCACAAGAGAAAACCTTTCATTGGTTTTCTCCGTCATTTGGATGTCCCTGCACCATCTTGAATACCAAAGATCAAGTAGTCAAGTTTGCTGAGAAATCAGATAATGGACACTTTATTGAATACTCTTCCCAAGCTAAGGCTTATAGAGTATACAATCTTAGAACTAGAGTAGTTGAAGAATTAGCCAATGTGATCTTCAATGAGCACACACCCTGTGTGAAAGGTTCTGGTCCAGACTGGCTATTTGATCTTGATTTAGTTACCAACTGTTTTAACAACTCTTGTGAAGATGTTTTATGATCAACAGGTAACACATCCGCAGAAGATCCTGATCCATGATCTGAGTTAAGAAGACCAAGACAGACTACATCTTCAGCTCTAGTGGTAACTAACCCTACAAATGAAGTTCCAATCAGCACATCAATGACAAATCAAGCTGATACATCTGAAGTGCCTGAAAATTCTAGCTCAGGGCATAAAACACAAATGTAGGAACTTCAAATGTAGGAAGCAATGGTGGTGGTGACAGTGATCAAGAATTTCTTGATGCTGATAACCATTCCATTAATGACAATATCAATGATGTCATACACTCATTGGATTAACTTCTCTTGATAAGTGTGCTGATGTGGTGGGAGATACTTCTATGCCAGATCTAAACTTCTCAAATTTAGATTTGTCAAAACAACTTGCTGTGATCCCTTAACTAAGGATCCACAAATCACACCCCACCATAAACATCATTAGAGATGTTAACAAGGACGTGAGAACAAGAGGACAAACCTATGACAAAAACGTTTGTCTACACTCTTGTTTCTTATCCCAGATAAAGCCAAAGAAAGTTTATGAGGCTTTAAAGGATGGAAGTTGGGTTGAAGCAATGCAAGAGGAGCTGCTTCAATTCAAGAGACAAAAGGTTTAGAATCTATGTCCTCTTT
The DNA here is from genome assembly GCA_024085815.1 of Flaveria linearis. Lineage (NCBI taxonomy): Eukaryota > Viridiplantae > Streptophyta > Magnoliopsida > Asterales > Asteraceae > Flaveria > Flaveria linearis. The sequence continues at coordinate 82,471,741 of CM044003.1, forward strand.
CTCATGGGAAGACTATCATAGGTACCAATGGGTGTTTAGGAGCATGAAGGATGGTAGAGGACTTTTCATCAAGAACAAGGCAAAACTACTTGTTCAAGGGTACACATAAGAAGAACGAATTAACTGTACTGATGTCTTTACTCCTTAGCAAGACTTGAACTGTTAGGATATTCCTGGCGTTTGCTACATCCAAGGACTTCAAGGTCTACCGACTTTATGTTAAGTGTGCATTTTTACATGGGGTGATTGATGACAAGGTGTATTTCAAACAACCACCTGACTTTGTAGACCCAGATCATCCTGATTATGTTTATAGGCTTGATAAAGCTCTCTATAGGTTGCACCAAGTTCTAAGAAAGTAGTATGAGACACTATCTCAGTATCTCTGTTAGCATGGCTACAAGAGGGTACTATAGATGGAACTCTCTTCATCGAAGGGACATGAAATGACTTGATGCTGGTTCAAGTGTATATAGATGACATATCTTTGAGTCAACTAATCCAAAGCTCTGTAAAGACTTTGAGAAGCTGATGAATAATAGATTTGAAATGAGTGCCAAGGGGGAACTCAATTCTTTCTAGGAATTCAAGTGAAGCAAGTTGACAATGGCATCTTCATAAGTCATTCAAAGTATGTACATGACATACTTACAAGATTCAATATGACTGAATGTAAGATTGCTAAGATACCCATAGCCAGAACCACTCCCTTGTACCTAATCTGAAGGGGGAGTGTGTAGATGAACATCTTTATAGGAGAATGATTGGGTCTCTTATGTATCTTACAGCTAACAGGCCTGATATCATGTTCGTCACATGCATATGTGCAAGATATCAAGCTAAACCCAAGATGTCACACCTGGTTGCTGTCAAGAGGATTCTTAGATATCTTATAGGTGCCCCTAAACTAGGCCTTTGGTATCCTAAGAATTCTAACTTTAATCTATATGCCTATACAGATAGTGACTATGGTGGCTGCAACATGAGTGCAAAGTCTACATCTGGGGGATGTCAATTCCTTGGTGGAAGGATAGTTGTCATACCCCGCTTATAGCGGAAACACGAGGATGTAACGGACGGGATCGTCATAACACATTGTTAATTAATAGAGATGCAATAAATGATGAAAGTCAACGTGTCATGACGTCACCCAACACAAATGGAGACTTGTGTCGTAGTTAGTCAATTCCACAACAAACATAGTCATACAAACAATTAAGTACAAATCCCACAACCCGGGAAACAAGTGAACATAATGCAGATAATAAATAAATGTCAGTACAATTGTTAAAGCCATCCAATGAATTTAAATAATGCATATCTAAGGTCATCGCTAAAGCATCATCCCTAGCTATCCTCAATGATTGTTACCTGAAAAGATATGCTCAAAAGGTCAACATTTGTTGGTGAGTTCGCAGGTTTAAATAGTAAACAAAACTTGATACTGTGTAAAAGTTGGGTAGGACATGAGTGCATACAGTTATAAGCAAGTACTATCATATGTAAACATGAGCATCACAACTAAACCTACAACGTACACATAGAACGTCGGAACATATTCACCCTAGGGCCCATACCTGACCACTGTCAGTCCCAACTAGTATACTAACAAACAAGGGTGGGGGTGTCAGCCTAATAGTACTATCAATATGTGTCCGTCGGCCCCATGTACCAGATAAATACTTAGAAAAAAGTAAACACAACAGTCCTAAAGATTGTATAAGTTCACAGCATAAAAAGAGTGAGCATACTTTTCCCCCTAGTTTATAGATATTTAAAATGAAAACGGGGCCCCGAAACTCCCCTTAAATGTGATGTAACAAAATGAACAAAGGCTTTAAAGGATAAGAGCATGCACGATCAAACACCTATTATAAAATACAATTAGGTCTTAAAATGTGTTCAACGAGAACAGATGTATTCGGTTGGTTCTGGTCGGTTCGGGTGTATCGCGCGACTTGCTCGAGAAGATATTTATATATAGATATACTCCAATTATTTATTTAATAAACAAGGTCGTGCAAGAATTTATATACATATATATATATATATATATATATATATATTATATATATAATTAGCTCATATTCACTCACTATTATTCACCTTTTACATATATATAACTTTAATTTACTAATCGCGCACGTTATACATATTTAATAATACGACCACTATACTTATAACATTACACACACACACGTAGATATGTATCATTTATACAACCTACACACCTTTAAGGATGACCATATTAATAATAATAATAATAATAACAATAATAATAATAATAATAATAATAATAATAATAATAATAATAATAATAATAATAATAATAATAATAATAATAATAATAATAATATATAATAATAATAATAATAATAATAATAATAATAGCAATAATAATAATGATAAATAATATACATAATAATAATAATATACAACAAACAACACTAACCCACACACTCTACATCACATACACACTACACACTCACACACGATTCACATACACACACACATTCTGCATCACACACACATATACACACACTGTAGCACACACACATATACACACACTGCAGCACACACACATATACACCCATATATCGCAACATATACATACGCAGTCATATATATATACGCATACATGCTGAAGCATATATATACACACATATAATCGCATACATATACATGAGCAACACACACTGCACACACACACACTCACACACACACTACACACACAACATGGATATATACACGGGCTGCACCCACCCACACACACACACACACACATATATATATACGCGGCTGTACACACATACATTTTATACACACGGCTGCACACATACAATATATATATACACTGATGCGCACACATACATCTATATATATGTGGCTGTACACACATACATATATAAACACACGGCTGCACACATACACCATATATATATACATGGCTGCGCACACATACATATAGATATATTCATGGCAAAACACACACATACGCATATACAAGCATATATATATACCCATCGACATACATACACGCCATACATACACACAAGCGATACGTACACATACATATATAAGAATCAAACCCGAACAACAACACAACGAACCCAGCGATCACAACTGACACAACCGCGACGATAAAACGAAAGGAAACAAAGCGAAACGAACGACGACCGGTTACCTTCGAAACGAGTAAATGGCAAGACGACAGCGTCAAACGGCGGCTAACGGTGGACGAACAGCGGGATACGGTGGTGTATGGTGGTGTAACGGGGACGGCAGGGGGGTGTGCGACGGTAGTAGGGTTCGGCAATTGGGGGGGGGGGGGGCTTTGTCTCGACAATTATATATGTTTTGCATAATTACACCTTTCGTCTCCCAACTTACAAATATTTAATCCCTCTAGTTTAGTTTAATTACAATTTAAACCCTAAACTTTAATTATAATAATTATAATATAAATAATGATATTATTAATACTAACAATACTATTAATATTAATAATAAATATTATTAAGATTTAAAAGGAAGATACTAATAAGAAGGTTAATTATGCTTTTATAGTTAATTATTACCGTTATTATTTATATAATAATTGGTTCAACGCAAAAGCAAAACAACGAGGTTTGGTCCGAAAACGAATTAATTACTCGTAATAAATGCACACGGGGAGAGTTAACGGGCTTAACGTTAATTGACGGACCTATCGGTGAGTATGTCACAATAGTCTCATGGCAATGCAAGAAATAATCCTGTGTATCTGCATCAACTGTTAAGGCTGAATACATTACTACTGCAAGCTGCTATGCTCAAGTGCTTTAGATTCAAAATCAGATGCTAGACTATGAATACAACTTCAAGGAGACTTCTATCCACATAGACACAACAGTGCTATATCTATCACAGAGAATCATGTGCAGCACTTAAGGACAAAGCATATTAACATCATGTATCATCTTATTAGAGATAATCATGAAAAAGGATTGATAAAACTAGTCAAGGTTGATACAAATGAACAATATGCTGATCTGTTCATAAAGCTTTTGATAAACAGAGATTTAAATATCTAATATCAGCTATAGAGATGATTGTGTGTCCTAACTTGAATAGATTTTCTTAAAACTAAATTAATATTATTTCTAATAGAAATTGTGTGTCCTAAGTTGTCTAAATTATCACCTACATAAGCCCAGTTTATCTTGGGAGAAAATCTTTTTCAAAAGATATCTCTTAGTATTTTGAAAAACTTAAGTGTATTTTCCTACGGAAGACTTTGATATTACCTTCGGAAGAATTTTAAGTCTTCAAATCAGATAACTACTTATAAGAAATTTACCTTTGGAAGAATTGCATTTATTTCTTCCGAAGCCAAAATATGCTTCTAAGTGCTTATATGAATTTAAAGAACAAATTTATTCCGAAAACAATTATGTCTCGGAGGATTTATTCTTTCAAAAGAATAAAACTTTCGAATGTTAATATCTTCCGAAGCAAAATACTCTTCGGAAGAGAAAATTATTCTAAGTAATTTTTCTTCCGAAGCCAAATTTTCATTAGGCTAAGAAATATCTTCCGAAGCAAATTTTGACTTCGGAAGCTTTTCACAAAGTTACTGTTGATACAAAAACTACCTTTGGAAGAATTTTAATTTCCAAGAAAACTACCTTTTTGGGCACTTTTTCAGAGGTGGGACGAACGTTCGGATTTCAAAGTTTAATATTTCACAATAACTTTTTCTCAAATCCAATTCACATAAATATATCCAATGGTTCCCCCCTCTTTCACTTTCTTCTTCATCTAAAAATTTTCTAACCTAAAATTCACCATCACCGCCTTTGTTCTTACCTTTCTTTACCACAAAGCTTTCTCAAATAGCCAACCATGACCATAGAAACTTACCAGATTTTTCCATGCAACTTTACAGGCAACACAATCAGGCTGCTCTGTTAAACTCCAAGAAAGATCCAGGTTTCTCATAGGTTTGCTGTTTTCTTTCTCTATCCAACTACTTCACCTCCCTCACCATTGATCCTCCACTATATAAGGATCACCTGATGGATTTCTAGAGGACCTGCCAAAAGGTCACCATGGATGGGGAGAAGACACTTTCTGCCACAGTGCAGGGGAGGACACTGTTCATCACTCCAACATCCATTAACTCACACCTACAGCTGGATGATGAAGAAGGTGAAGTGTCCTTCCAAACATCTGCTGTAAATTATTCTTTTGAGCAGATGGGCTATGGGGGAGACTTCTCAGTCAAAACCTTCAAGAAAGGGAAAGTTTCCTCTAAATGGAAGTACCTCCTGCATGTTATTATTCATAGTTTGTCTAATAAACATGGAGGATGAGACCAAATTCCAAAGGATCTCTCCTTCATAGTTCATGGGATGGTTCATAGGATGGTTCATGGGGTCAAGTTCAGGTATTCACACTTTGTGTATAATAATCTACTTGTGAACTTGGACTCCTTAGAATATTACATGTTACCTAGATATCTCCAGTACATTCTCAACTGTGAACTGAGCTCATAGTTGAGGGGAACATGTAATATTCTAAAATTGGGAGAGATGAAGCCTGACATCTTCAAAATAATGATAAAGCAAACTATTGGCTTCTCAGGCATAGAAAGAACCCTAGTCCCAAAAATATTAGAGCTCACTGCTCAAGGTGGCAACCTAGCAGCACCAGCTAGTGTTGAACCCACACCTACTACTTCAAAATAACCCACACAACCACCAATAACCATCACCTACAAAATAAAATCCAAACGAACCCCTGCTCAGGTTATTCAACCTGTGCAGGCCCCCATATCACCACCCATACAGGAAGAAGTGGACACTGAGCTCCCACTTCTCCTGAGGAGCAAACCACTCCCATCTTATAAATGTTTAGTCATGAAGTTCCTCATGCTCAGACTAAAGATCTCATTACCCAACAAGCCTTAAGCCTTCACCCAGAGTCTCAACACTCTAGTGAATAACCTTCAGGGGAAAGTTACCATCCCCAGCCTTTAGAATTAAATCAACCCATACCCAGCCTAGAATTCTATGATGATGAAGATATATCAGTCAATGAGTACCATGAGTCTCTCTTCTCTCCCCCTACTCAAAGAGAAATGAGTACTCCTTGGGTCCCCTGTATCTAGCCCACATCATCCACCCCCAACTGAGGTCGATCTCCCTGATCCTATTCAGGAGGTCCATATGGAAGAGCTTCTCACTTCTGAAAGTGATTACATAAATAAGACCTCAACCATGGCAACCTAGCCCATTGATACTTCAACTGAAGCTGTCACTGAGCAAGGGAAAACCAACAGCCAAGAACACTAAGCTGGTGATGAGGAAAAAGACTTAGGCCCAATTTTCTCATCCCCCAGTGATTCTTCTACTGAAGATGAGGGGAATCTGAGACTAAAGGTGCAAAAACTGTGTAAAACACACGCCTATTTAGTGTCCAAGGTTAGTAACTTGGAATCTCAAGTGACTACCTTGCAAAGAAGGGTCAATGATCAACAACTTGAGATTTCTGATCTTAAGGAGCAACTATCTAGGAGACCCTTCAGAAAGATTTAACCAGGAACACAAGAACTTGAGGATGTAATTGACTTAACCTCCAGCTCACCTATGCAAGTGGGTGATGCTACCAAAAAAGGGGAGGAAGTTGTTGCAATCACAAAACCTGGGAGTCCTTCTCAGAGTATGGACACTGAGGATTCACCACCCTCACTTGCAATTATCCAAACTCAGCAACCTCCTCAAGTTTACATTGATGTAGACTCACTCATCCAGAGTCTATTTGATAAGGGTATACCAAGGGCAATGTCATTCCCACCCTATGGAGCTGCAAATGTAATACATGGATGGAGGTATGATCCTGAAAGAAGAGCCCTCATACTGCATAGAGTTCAAGGACAGCAAGAGGTCTTTAACTTTCAGACCTTAAACTATTATGATAGCCTATCTCTAGTCAACATGCCACTTGTCAACCAAAGTCAACACAGACAAGCTGACATATTAGATGAGAGAATTCAAGACAGGATCATGAAAGAACTCATACATAGAAAAAGACAATTGCAAGCATGCAATATCATTGGTCAACTGGATGTTAAGGTGGATGAAGATTAAGAGTAGGTTAGACTGACAATAGTTGTTAGGTTCTTTTTATTATATATGTAATAGGTTTAATATTAGCTTATTTCTATTATGTAATTTTGTAGTTTGTTTTGTGCTTAGGATAGTTTCTCTGACCCAGCAAAACTACGAGCGAAACTATTGTTTCGCTCATAGTCAGATGACTTAGGTCACCCGGCGAAACTGTGTTTCGTAGTCGAGTGAAACTAGCTATGGTCAAGGCAGTTCCGTTGTCCAGCGAAACTGCCAGTGAAACTATAATCTGCCTATATATTGTAGAGATCAAACTTTATGTGGAAGTTTTTCACAACCCTAATACGAATATTCTTCTTTGCAATTCTGTTTTGATTCACTTTTTGGCTGGAAATCTCTTGGTTATTCATCTTTGAGCCTTTGTTTGTTCTTATGATTATGGTTTTGGCTATCTTTGTTATACATTTGGAAACAATTGTTTAGATTATTGTTTAAGTCATATTACAGTAGGATTATAGAGTGTTATTCATCATTTGCACTGATTTTCGATCATGTTGGACCAACAATATGGTATCAGAGCCTTAGTGCTCTTGATTTGTTGAGGTTATAGAAGGGTTTTTGAGAAAAATACTGTTTCATTAACTTCAGATCTTCTAGTCCTTGTTTTCAGTCTTAAAATTTATTGAAAAACATGTGTTTTGGGCATAGGAAGATAGCCTAATCATCCAATTATCAATTCATGTTAATTTGGGTGATTTCAGGTTGATTTCTTGCATATAAAGTTGAACAGAAGCATTCAGCGAAACTATGTGTTTCTACCAGCAAAACTACTACAGTCCAGCGAAACTATAGCTTCTTTGATTCATTGAAGATTGTTTTCAATTTCCTGTGAAACTACATATCTTTGAACGAAAGTTCCCTTTACTTTGTTGCTAGAACAAGCAAAAGTGCTGCCGAAATTATCACCAGAACAAAAGTTTTACTAGTTTCAGCGAAAATACCAGTGAAACTAGGTTTTCTTGAAGCACTGTTCTAGTGAAACTGCTGCTCATTTACCGAGCGGAATTCCAAACGAATCTACCAATGAATCTATAGATTCCTAAGTGAAATTAAGGATGACTTCAACCAATATCACCATCTCTGACTTGGAGAGTGTTGCACCAAATAGGCCATCGAGGCTTATAAATGGTGATAACGTTGAGGATTGGAAAAGGTGTTTAAAGGTTTTCTTTTACTACACAAACCATAATCAATGGGAGTCAATAGTAAATGGTCCACATACTCCAACTGTTACTGTTGGTAAAGTGACCTCTCCAAACACTGATTCATCAACCTTTACTGAAAAAGACCTCAAGTTAATTGATCGTGATTGGAAAGCTTTCGGAGCTTTAACCTTATACTTATCTCAAGACATCTACAATCGCTTTGCCGAGCACAAAGTGGAAAAGCCTTATATGATGCGTTATGCGAATTTTATGATGGAAATGAAGATGTCAAGAAGGACAAGAAAGCTGAAGCCGAGAAGGAATTCAACTAATTCATTGGTCATAAAAATGAAAGCCTAACTGATATTACCAATCGGTTTTTGTCAGTATCAAGTACTTTAAAGAGATATGATGAACAGTTGGGAAATCATGAGCAAGTTACTAAACTTTTAGACTCACTTCCACTGTAATGGAGCTTGCAAGTCAGGATGCTGAAGCAGGAAATGAACTTTGCTGATTATAAACTTATGGATGTAAGTAACAGACTGAAATCATTTAAACTTAATTTAAAAAGAAGGGAATACAATCAATCCATGATGACTGCCATAGTATATCAACAAAATGCTACATTAATCTCATCCGCTGCAAACTCGTCCGTATATGGTGCAACTTATGGCGGATTAACAGGATATGGTGTATCAAATAAATCTAGTGGTGGATCTACAAGTGTTGATTCAAGCTCAAAGACATCCATCGCTACTCAAATTCCATTTGATACAATGGCATTATTTGGGATATTTGTTCACAGTTATGAAGCTTTAGTTGTAGGGGAGCTGAAATGAAAAGGGATGACTGTTGAAGATATGTACCAGGTGGATCCTGATGATTCTGGAGAAACTGATATCCAATGGCAGATGGAAATACTCACACTGTGTGCAAGAAGATACATGGAACGAACTGGAAGGAAGAATTTTGGCAACCAAAATCAAAATGCCAAACTGGTTTTGATAAGTTAAAATTAAGATGCTTCAATTGCAAACAACTAGGGCACTTCAAGAGAGAATGTCCATCTCCTATCATCATTTAGCCGGAAACATCAGGAATGAGTCATCCTGATTAGTGGGTTCACTGTCACATTAGTGTGACAGTTCAGATGATACAGATGGATTTAATGAACAAAGTGTAAGAAACATTCAAGACATTCCCAAATCAGAAAGGAAACCTAAGATTCTTCTTGTTGAAGATCATGTGGTGAATGTGATGGTGTGTAGCATCTGTCACCGATAGACCGTCAAATCGGCATTAGCTCGTTAACTCATCGTGTGTATTAACGATCCTCACGTATGTTTATAGTCTATTTATCGTGAATTATCATCGTGTACTCGTTCCGTGTGTATTAACTATTCTTACTTGCTTACTAATTCCGTTTTAGTTGAATTTCCCGTACACACGTTCGTGTTAATAATAATAATAATAACAATAATAAAAAATAAAATAATAATAATAATAATAATAATAATAATAATAATAATAATAATAATAATGATAATAAAAATAATAATAATAATAATAACAAATAATAAAAATAAGTAAGTTCAGGGGGGTATGTTGCCATTTCCGAAACTTCAAAAACAAGTTTATAACATAAAATAATAATAATGAAACCGCAGGGACCAAATCTGTAACTTTGTAATTTTCAAACCCAACCCCCGCCCCTTTCGATTTTCCGGCCAAATTCCGGCCGAAGTCCGGCAATGCTCCGGCGACCACCAAAACCGTGTAAAACTCAATTTTGACAGCCTAAAATATACCAAACCGCTTCGCAAACAAGAATCGAACCCAATGAACCCCTAAAACGCGCTGTAACGGTCGATTAACGGCCATAAACTTTTTCACTTTAATTTCTGAACGTTCAACGGCTAAAACACCCACTAAAATACTACTTTAATCAAATTAATTCCACATGAACGTGCCTATATAAATTCCCAATCGAATACAACTGGAAATTGCACCTGAAACACATACATACATTGAATTCAACTCCTTCCCTCTGTTGCGACCTGCAACTAATCGAACCCTACTCTCCGAGCCTTCTAACCTACAATTGACAGAGGGCTATTGATCTATAGCATCGTTCGAAGCTTTCTGTACAATCAATTTGAATTTCATCAAGGATTGATTATCATTCGATTTCAAGATAACCGCGACCTGATCTTCGAAGTATTCATCTACAATTCGAAACATAAACATGTAATTAAACACTCCAATCTACTCGATTTATCATGAGGAACAAAAGCCCCATGAGATTATACATTAACAGTATCGAATTCGAGTTCAATTTGATCGAATTCAAATTAGGGTTTCGGTTGATTTGGGGGAAATGGGTTTAGTCTGCTTAAAACGATTTGAAACCCAATATGCTCGCGGCTGCGGCCTTTGGTTCACCCGTTAAACACATGCTTCCCCATTCGAGAGGTCCCGGGTTCAACCCCGGGCCACTGCATTTATTTTTTTAAAAGCCTTTGAGCCTCTAAAATTATATAAAAATTTCTAAAAATCCTAAAAAAAATTTTATAAACTTTTCTTATTTAAAATCTTACAAAATTATTTTCTGTAAATATATTTTTGTTAAAAACCTCAAAAATCTTTATAAAATATTATTTATAAATATTGTAAATAATTATTTTTATAAAAATAGACATCACATCGCGTTTAATTGTGAAATAATCACGAAAATCATAGAAATTATATAAAAATTATTTACAAACGTAATTATAAGTATATTTTAAATCGTAATCAATGTTAAATAATACAAAGAATATATACATAATAATATGTATTCTTACGAATAAATCAAAATACAAGTAAATATACTTACTTGTCAAAAACCCCACAATTCGACTTAAATCCTAATATCACTAGGTATATAATCAAATCCAAATATATATATATATATATATATATATATATATATATATATATATCTAATCGTGTGGCAAACCTGAATCCAACCAAATATATCTATTCGCGTTGAATACATTTTAAAGTCTTAGTTACAACAAATAATAGGTATTGAACGTGTTTGATCATGCACTGCCTTAATCTGTGAAGTCTTTGTGCATTACATCGATTCAAGGTGAGTTTCGTGGCCCCTTTTTATGCTTATACAAGTTTTCAATGTTTTCAATCAATGGGGGAAAAGTATGCTCACCCGTTTTCAATGCTGTACATTCTATATTCTATACTTGGAATTAACGTGATACTGTTTTGCATGCATACATGGTGTTATTCTATGGATCATTCTTACAACCATTAATTCCCGGGTTGGGAACCAACGGTTAGGTATTGGTAGTACTACTGGGTTGACACCCCCACCCTTCGACGATTGGTTAACTTGCAAGTTGCCAACACAGCTGCCAGCAATCAGGCTAAGGGTGAATATATTCCGTCTAATTTATATGCATAACGTCATTAGGTTTGGTTGTCTAAAACACATGTTATGTGGTTTGTGCTTGCAGTATGATTCCACATCAAATTCTATACAGCATCAATTACATGTTTTCAATTTAAACCCGCAGAACTCACTAACATTATGTGTTGACATTTTTGAGCATATTTTTCAGGTGAACATAATCAAAGAGGATAGCTAGAGCTGATGCCATAGCAGAGACCCTCAGGATTTCAATAGTTTGTATTAGTAATGTATATCATTTATTTTCATTTGTGAACTCTGTGTATTTTGGATTTAGAATCAATAAGACTATGACAACCGTGGAACTGACTAACCACGACACAAGTCACCATTGTGTCGGGTGACATCATGACATGAGGATTTTGCATGTATTATGTCTCTGTAATTATACCAAGTGTTATGACGATCCCGTCCGTCGCATCCTCGTGTTTCCGCTATAAGCGAGGGTGCGACAGATTGGTATCAGAGCCTTGGTTATAGAGAATTAGGTGGAGAATTCGACCTAGACTATAACCTAAGAACCTTCATATAGAATGCATGCTAGGGATTGTGTGCATTTGATTTTACCTAAATGTCTTTCATGATTTGTGTGACACATAGACACCTGTATTCTGGATTTCCTGGCAAAAGGCCTTCGGGCTAAGGCAAGCGTATTCGTATAAATCTCATTGCGAGACCAGTTACGCTACCTGGGGATTTCTGGGATGAGTGAAAAACTATGGTCAATACACAAGTCTATAAGACAAACGGGTCAAGTATATTAAATCTATGAATTTAATATACAAGTATGTTCCTACATACTTGACTTTATACATATACACGTATTATCTGAACATCCCGAGAAAGACACTATTACTCTTAGTCTTTTTCTATGGGATACTTTGATACTAGAACTTTACGCTTGTATGCGTACAACATCATATTATTAGGAAACTTCGGTGATCACGCGTAGCGTTGATCTCGGATATTGAATCCGACCCTATCATGGTTATGACTGAAATCCTGAAAGTATGACGGATATGCAGTTATCATTAGACATAATGTGCTTATATGCTTACTTGCTATTACATGATACTACTGGAATACTATTGGCTCATGGACAGGAGGACATCATATAATTTGTGCTTGTTGAATCTAAATAATACTATGATGTTAACTTGGGGTAAGTGAAGCTAAGGGTGATCATGCAAGGTAAATTACCATTACGGGTGCACACGTAATTTCAATTCACCATGCATGAGAAGTCTGGATAATCTTACCATGAGGTAACGATCATGAGTATCACACGTTTCTATTCTATACCCTAGGGTGCTAGGGTCATAATTCTAGTAAGACCTTGTTGAAGGCAATCAAACATTATTATTTACTCAAGTCCTGTCTACTTAAAGCCTTCATGGTATTCCAATCACGATATTGACCTTATGAGATATTCCTCCACTTAGCATTTCAGCAACTACTGATTAATGCTTAGAATGAAAGTGGAATACATGAATGCAGAGGAGTAATGATACTCTCTATCCGTACAAAACGTTATTCTTTGAGTAGTTCTAAGGAAAATTAAGATGTTATGTATCTAGTTTAAGTATTATTCAAGGTATATCGTGGATGTGGTGGGAACGCTGCGGGGAACCCTATATATAAACATCACCGGTATACTAAGAATGTGCTTAATCTGGGCTACATAATGATCTTGATGGACCGAAGCATAGGTTATTAGGAATTGATGAGTGAAATCATACGGTGACTAAAGTTCACATCTTTCTGTAGTTAAAAGATGGCGCCTAGAAGAGTCACCCGCAAAACCAACCAAGAAGCTGAAGCCCCTCAAAACAGGAGAAGGGGTAGACCATCAAGAGCTGGTGGTGCTCCAACCGACAATAATCAGGAAACTGGCAATCCTGATATAGCTGCTATGATTGCTCAGCAGCTAGCTGCATTAGTTCCTACCATTATGACGCAAGTAAGCAGCACCCTGCTGAATCATCCTCTCCATAGGGATCATAACACCAACGGCTAACATAACCAAGGGGTAGTGGATGATACTGACATTGGTAGAACAAATGGAAACGAAACTGGCGTTAACCATACCAAACGGGGATGCTCATATAAAGGGTTTGTGGCTTGCAAACCCCACGAATTCGATGGGAAAGGCGGAGCAATAGCCTTGACCAGATGGATCGAGAAGATGGAGGCAGTAATCGACATTAGTGAATGCCTCGATAGTCAACGGATCAAATATGCCACCTGCTCACTGCAAGGTAAGGGATTAACCTGGTGGAACACCCAGGTTCAAGCTAGAGGAAGGGAGTCTGCAATGCAGATGACCTGGGATGAATTTAAGGCATTGATTTCTAAGGAATACTGTCCTCTCAATGAAATGCAGAAACTCGAACAAGAATTCTGGAATCACGCAATGGTGGGAGCTGGGCATGCAGCGTACACCGATCGATTTCATGAATTGGCAAGATTGGTTCCACATTTAGTCACACCGGAATCCAAGAGAATCGAGAGGTACATTTGGGGACTTGCGCCTCAAATCCAAGCACTGGTAACAGCAGCTGCTCCTCCTACCATCCAGAGCATAATTTTGAAGGCTGGCGCTCTTACTGACAAAATGGTGGGAACCGGATTGCTGGGGAAGGGAACCGAGAAGAGAAAGGAGTTCGGTTCTAACACTGGAAGATCCGATAAGAAGGCTAAATTAGCCTGAAGTTTTGTGGCTGTAACCCAAGAAAAGAAGGATTACACAGGATCGCACCCCAAGTGCAACAAGTGTAATTATCACCATTCCCCAGCAAGGCCGTGTCGGGAATGCACAAACTGTAGGCGCTTGGGTCACTGGGCGAAGGATTGTAGGATTGCGCCAAACCTGGTAGCGCCTATCAATGCGGTTAACGCCGCCGGGAACGCCAGGGCATGCTATGAATGTGGAGGTCTCGATCACTTCCGAAACAAGTGCCCCCGACTAAACAGAGCACCCGGTCAACAAAGCAATAAACAACAGCAATTGCTGGCTATAACTGGTAATCCGGCGCAGGAAATCAAGGAAATGCGGCAAGAGGACGTGCCTTCGTCATTGGAGCCAATGATGCCCGTCAGGATCCCAATGTCGTCACGAGTACATATCTTCTCACGACCACTTCACCTCTATATTGTTTGATACGGGAGCAGACAATAGCTTCATATCTTCTGATTTTGCACACATGCTTGACTTGAAACCGAGTAGGCTAGAAACTAGCTTTTCCGTAGAAATGGCCAATGATAGATTCGTACAAGCAGATAAGATCATTAGACAGTGCTCCATAATATTAGAGGACCATGCCTTCGATATAGATTTAATACCTTTCGAGCTAGGGAGCTTTGACGCGATTGTGGGAATGGATTGGTTGTCGAAGCACGGAGCCGAGATCGTCTGTCGGGAGAAAGTAGTACAAATCCCCATGCCAGATGGTAAGGTACTCAAGATTCAGGGAGAACGACCAGGAAGAACTCTGAAGTTTATTTCCTGCATGAAGACGCGTCGATGCCTACGGAAGCAGTGCTACGCACTCCTAGCTCATGTAGTAGAAAAGAAGGAAGAAGGCATCAAGTTGGCAGATATTCCGGTGGTGCGAGATTATCCGGAAGTATTTCCTGATGATTTGTCGGGTTTACATCCTCTACGACAAGTTGAATTTCGTATCGAGTTGGTTCCTGGAGCTATGCCGGTAGCAAAAGCACCATATCGATTAGCACCATCTGAGATGCAAGAATTATCCAGCCAACTACAAGAGCTATTGGAGAAGGGATTCATTCGGCCGAGTCATTCACCATGGGGAGCACCGGTTCTATTTGTCAAGAAGAAAGACGGGTCATTTCGTGTGTGTAGCTATTATCGCGAGCTAAACAAGTTGACTGTGAAAAATCGATACCCTCTTCCCAGAATTGATGATTTGTTTGATCAATTACAAGGAGCTTCGTATTTTTCCAAGATTGATCTTCGTTCTGGATATCATCAACTGAGAGTTTTTTAGGATGACATACCGAAAACAACATTCAGGACTCGGTACGGGCACTATGAGTTCTTAGTCATGCCGTTCGGGCAGACTAATGCACCAGCTGTGTTCATGGATTTGATGAATCGAGTGTGCAAACCATACTTAGATAAGTTCGTAATTGTGTTCATAGATGATATACTTATCTATTCTCGTTCGAAAGAAGACCACGAGAAACACCTTCGAGCAACTTTAGAACTGTTGCGGGAAGTGAAGTTTTTCGCCAAATTCTCGAAGTGTGAATTCTGGCTTCAAGAAGTGAAGTTTTTGGGCCATGTGGTTAACAAAGATGGAATCCATGTAGACCCCAGCAAGATTGAAGCGGTGAAGAAATTGGATACACCCCAAACACCTTCCGAGATACGGCAATTCTTAGGATTGACCGGATACTATCGTCGGTTCATCGCAAATTTCTCGAAGATCGCACAACCATTGACCATGCTAACCCAGAAGGTCAAGAAGTTTGATTGGGGACATGCACAAGAACAAGCTTTTCAAACGTTAAAGGAAAAGCTGTAAAATGCTCCAATACTGTCCCTTCCGGACGGAACAGACGACTTTGTGGTGTATTGCGATGCTTCGCATCAAGGATTGGGATGTGTGTTAATGCAGAGAGATAAGGTGATTGCTTACGCCTCACGACAACTAAAGGTGCACGAAAAGAACTACACGATTCATGATTTGGAGTTGGGCGCTGTAGTTTTTGCACTTAAGATATGGAGGCACTATCTGTATGGAACCAAATGCATCATCTATACCGATCATAAGAGCCTTCAACACATCCTGAATCAGAAAGAGCTCAACATGCGATAACGACGTTGGGTAGAACTACTTAGTGACTATGATTGCGAAATCCGGTATCATCCGGGGAAAGCAAATGTGGTGGCTGATGCCCTCAGTCGTAAAGAACGCGTAAAACCACTACGTGTTAGAGCTTTGGGATTGATTATTCAAACGAACTTAAGAGCTCAAATTCAAAGTGCACAAAGTGAGGCTTTAAAAGAAGAAAACCTTGCGGGAGAAGAATTCCGAGGGTTGGATAAACAAATGAATCGCAAGGATGACGGCGTACACTATTTCATTGATCGCATATGGGTTCCCAAATGGGGAGGTGTACGTACACTAGTCTTGGATGAAGCACACAAGACTCAATATTCTGTTCATCCCGGTGCAGACAAGATGTACCACGATCTGAAGGATCTGTACTGGTGGCCGGGTATGAAGAAAGATATTGCTCTATATGTGAGCAAATGCTTGAAGTGTTCAAAGGTCAAAGCTAAACACCAGAAACCATCGGGATTATTGCAGCAACCTGAAATTCCCGAGTGGAAATGGGAGAACATCATAATGGATTTTATCACCAAACTCCCGAGAACACCAAGCGGGCATGACTCGATATGGGTCATAGTGGATCGACTGACTAAATCCGCTCATTTCTTGCCTATCCGAGAAGACTATAAAATGGATAAGTTGGCAAGATTGTACATCAAAGAGGTCGTAACACGGCACGGAGTGCCGGTGTCAATCATATCTGACCGAGACAGTCGATTTACTTCACGCTTTTGGCAGACGTTGCAGAAAGCGATGGACACTCGACTGGATATGAGTACAGCCTATCACCCCCAGACAGACGGCCAAAGTGAACGCAAAATACAGACGCTTGAGGACATGCTACGTGCATGTGTCATTGATTTTGGTGGCAGTTAGGATACTCATTTACCGTTGATTGAGTTTTCCTACAATAACAGTTACCATACTAGTATTGGGTGTGCACCATTCGAAGCGTTGTATGGCCGAAAATGTAGATCACCTGTATGTTGGGCTGAGATTGGCGAGAGTCAGCTAACAGGACCCGGAATCATTCAAGAAACAACCGATAAGATTTTCCTAATCAAAGACAGACTTAAAACTGCTCGAGATCGCCAAAAGAGCTATGCCGACAACTGTCGAAAGCCGCTAGAATTTAACGTTGGTGATCGAGTATTACTTAAGGTCTCTCCTTGGAAAGGGATCGTTCGGTTTGGAAAGAAGGGGAAGTTAGCCTCGAGATACATTGGACCATTCGAGATCACAGAGAGAATAGGTCCGGTGGCATACTGGTTAAGGTTGCCATAAGAGCTTGGCAGTGTGCATGATACTTTCCATGTATCAAACCTCAAGAAGTGTTTAGCTGACGAATCACTTCACGTGCCTATTGAGGATATTAAAATTGATCAAAGTCTCCATTTCGTGGAAGAACCTATTGATGTCATGGACCGAAAGGTCAAGAAATTGAGACGCAGCAAGATACCCATTGTTCGTGTAAGATGGAATTACCAACGAGGGCCCGAGTTTACGTGGGAACATGAAGATCAGATGAGACTCAAATACCCACATCTATTCAAGGATGACACTCTTGGGCCTAGCACCAGTTGAATTTCGGGACGAAATTCCCTCAACTGGGGGATACTGTGACACCTCACAATATCAAGCAAAGAACATTGTGGGTTCAATGTCACATTAGTGTGACAGTTCAGATGATGCAGATGGATTTAATGAACAAAGTGTAAGAAATATTCAAGATATTCCCAAATCAGAAAGGAAACCTAAGATTTTTCTTGTTGAAGATCATGTGGTGAATGTGATGGTGTGTAGCATCTGTCACCAATAGACCATCAAATCGGCATTAAGCTCGTTAACTCATCGTGTGTATTAATGATCCTCACATATGTTCATAGTCTATTTATCGTGAATTATCATCGTGTACACGTTCCGTGTGTATTAACTATTCTTACTTGCTTACTAATTCCGTTTTAGTTGAATTTCCCGTACACACGTTCGTGTTAATAATAATAATAATAATAACAATAATAATAATAATAATAATAATAATAATAATAATAATGATAATAATAATAATAATAATAACAAATAATAAAAAAAGTAAGTTCAGGGGGGTATGTTGCCATTTCCGAAACTTCAAAAACAAGTTTATAACATAAAATAATAATAATAAAACCACAGGGACCAAATCTGTAACTTTGTAATTTTCAAACCCAACCCCCGGCCCTTTCGATTTTCCGGCCAAATTCCGGCCGAAGTCCGGCAATGCTCCGGCGACCACCAAAACCGTGTAAAAACTCAATTTTGACAGCCTAAAATATACCAAACCACTTCGCAAACAAGAATCGAACCCAATGAACCCCTAAAACGCGCTGTAACGGTCGATTAACGGCCATAAACTTTTTCACTTTAATTTCCGAACGTTCAACGGCTAAAACACCCACTAAAATACTACTTTAATCAAATTAATTCCACATGAACGTTCCTATATAAATTCCCAATCGAATACAACTAGAAATTGCACCTGAAACACATACATACATTGAATACAACTCCTTCCCTCTTTCGCGACCTGCAACTAATCGAACCCCACTCTCTGAGCCTTCTAACCTACAATTGACAGAGGGCTATTGATCTATAGCATCGTTCGAAGCTTTCTGTACAATCAATTTGAATTTCATCAAGGATTGATTATCATTCGATTTCAAGATAACCGCGACCTGATCTTCGAAGTATTCATCTACAATTCGAAACATAAACATGTAATTAAACACTCCAATCTACTCGATTTATCATGAGGAACAAAAGCCCCATGAAATTATACATTAACAGTATCGAATTCGAGTTCAATTTGATCGAATTCAAAATAGGGTTTCGGTTGATTTGGGGGAAATGGGTTTAGTCTGCTTAAAACGATTTGAAACCCAATATGCTCGCGGCTGCGGCTTTTGGTTCACCGGTTAAACACATGCTTCCCCATCCGAGAGGTCCCGGGTTCGACCCCGGCCCACTGCATTTATTTTTTTAAAAGCCTTTTGAGCCTCTAAAAATTATATAAAAATTTCTAAAAATCCTAAAAATAAATTTTATAAACTTTTCTTATTTAAAATCTTACAAAATTATTTTCTGTAAATTTATTTTTGTTAAAAACCTCAAAAATCTTTATAAAATATTATTTATAAATATTGTAAATAATTATTTTTATAAAAATAGACATCACATCGCGTTTAATTGTGAAATAATCACGAAAATCATAGAAATTATATAAAAATTATTTACAAACGTAATTATAAGTTATATTTTAAATCGTAATCAATGTTAAATAATACAAAGATATATACATAATAATATGTATTTCTTACGAATAAATCAAAATACAAGTAAATATACTTACTTGTCAAAACCCCACAATTCGACTTAAATCCTAATATCACTAGGTATATAATCAAATCCAAATATATATTTACCTAGTGATATTAATTCCCGGGTTGGGAACCAACGGTTAGGTATTGGTAGTACTACTGGGTTTACACCCCCACCCTTCGACGATTGGTTAACTTGCGAGTTGCCAACACAGCTGCCAGCAATCAGGCCAAGGGTGAATATATTCCGTCTAATTTATATGCATAACGTCATTAGGTTTGGTTGTCTAAAACACATGTTATGTGGTTTGTGCTTGCAGTATGATTCCATATCAAATTCTATACAACATCAATTACATGTTTTCAATTTAAACCTGCGGAACTCACCAATATTATGAGTTGACATTTTTGAGCATATCTTTTCAGGTGAACATAAT
Source organism: Flaveria linearis (assembly GCA_024085815.1). Taxonomy (NCBI): domain Eukaryota; kingdom Viridiplantae; phylum Streptophyta; class Magnoliopsida; order Asterales; family Asteraceae; genus Flaveria; species Flaveria linearis. Next base: position 82,492,182 of record CM044003.1, read on the forward strand.
CAAAGAGGATAGCTATAGCTGATGCCTTAGGATTTCAATAGTTTTGTATTAGTAATGTATATCATTTGTTTTCATTTGTGAACTCTGTGTATTTTGGATTTAGAATCAATAAGACTATGATAGTCGTGGAACTGACTAACCACGACACAAGTCACCATTGTGTCGGGTGACGTCATGACACGAGGATTTTGCATGTATTAAGTCTCTGTAATTATACCAAGTGTTATGACGATCCCGTCCGTCGCATCCTCGTGTTTCCGCTATAAGCGAGGGTGTGACAATCTCCTATCATCATTTAGCCGGAAACTTCCGGAATGAGTCATCCTGATTACCAACAAGGAAGAAGCGAAGACAAATAAGGAAACATCACTAATCTCAAACTTTGATTGGAGTACAGAGATTAAAGAAACGAAATAAGAAATTAATCATGCATTGGTGGCTGAGGTGGTAAACAGTGATATGGATTCAGTTGATGATTTTGATCCTTTCAGGGAGTTCACAAATGAGATTTTAGTTGATGTTTATGATAAAAGTGATAAGCAACATCCTCAAGATGAAGAGGTATAGGTTGAGGAGGTCAAGGAGAAGAAGAAGGCTGAGGAGGTTGAGGAGAAGAATAATGGTTTGGTAGAGGGTGAGAAGAAGATGACTGTTGGTACAACTCATGAGACTAGGAAAGAGAGCCAAGTTGAAAAGAGCGGAGTGAAGCAGGATTTGAGTGATGAAGAGATTGAAGAGGACATTGAGATGGTAGAAGACGGGAAGAAAGCATTGGAGGAGAAAGAACGCAAAAAGAATACTCCGGTGTGCCAATGCGAGAAGGCCCTAGCTGCTGAAAAGGTAGTTATGGGACTACCATATGAGGTAATCCAAGACATGTCTTCTCCTCCATGCAAAATCTGTTTATTTTGAGTTCACAAAGCTAACAGATTATTGTTAGATAATGAAAAGGAAATAAAACAAATAAATAAGGAACTTAAAACAAATGAGTCTAAATATTTTGTCAAGTTAAATGAAGCTTTGAAAGAAAATGAGCATTTAAAAAGAAATCTTTTGGAAAGAAATGTTGAAATAAATACTTTAACTGAACGTGTGGCACTTGCCGAATTTGAAAGAAGCAAATTAAAAACCAAACTTGAAAAATGGACAATTTCAAGGATGAAACATGTGGACCTTTGCAAAAAGCAACGAGGGGCTAGAACTAAGACTGGTTTAGGATGTGAAGAGACTACTCATGTTTACCATCCTCCAAGTATTTATTGTTATTCTCCTATGTCTATACCTCATCCAACAAATAAATTAATTTAGAATGATACTAACAGTTTGTATGCAGGTTTAGAAGGAGTAAACCATAAGGAGATTTGAGAGGAATACGATTATGGTGCCAATAGTGGTTTGGGAAGATCTAGTAGTAGCATTTATGATTCCAAAAATTCATTGATAGACATTAGTTTGAGTAGATTTGTGTCTCAAAAGTCTATTATAGAAAATGCCATGTGTAGTTCTAGTTCTAGTCCAACTTGTTCATCATCAGCTGTTTCCAAATTAACTCATGATGTTTCTAATGCTTGTGTTAATGAGAAAAATATTTGTTCAAATGAAGCTTCACACATACGTACAGACTCAAATTGTTTTAAAAAATTTCTGTCTCATCCTATCCCATCTTTTACACTAATTCGGATTTCAACACCTAATGAAACAGAGACAACTTCCTCAGTTGTAAAAAATATTCATGTAAATAAATCAGAATCAGCTAAAGGAAGTATCTGATTCTTGCAACAATTTAGATTCATACGTATCTAAATGTGAGGAAGAAATTGTAAATGATCAAGCTCCAGTTTCATCTTATAAGACAAAAGGTGTAAAATCCCATTGTTTTAAATGTGGGAATGATGATCATGTAATCAAACAGTGTCCTAAGCATGTTGATAAAACTGTACATAATAGTTCTTTAGGAAGTAGATTAAATCACCTTGTAAATAATTTCTTTTGTAAAAAGTCTTCTGTTACAAGACCTAAGTTTGTTCAAACTTAGGTCCCGATTTCTAAATCTTTAATAATTCTTATGTTCAAATGCCAGGATCATTCAAGAAAAACTATCAACAATCTCTGGCATGTTGATAGTTGATGTTCCCGGCATATGACAAGATTGAAGGACCTTCTAACAAATTATAGAATAATAAATGGAGGATATGTGGCCTTTCCAGAATAGCATTCAACCTATTTAGTATATCATAAATTTGTGATAAAAACATTCTAGTTTTATTTATGTCCAATGAATGCATGTTCTTGAAACCAGAGTTCACCGAGGATTTAGTGATCATGCATGCTCTAATAAAGAATGATACCTATCTGTTAGATATGAGATCAAAAGAATCAACTTCTACAGTGACCTGTCTCCTGTCATAAGTTTCATCATCTGAATCCTTTTTATGGCATTGAAGATTAGGACATGTTAATTTTAAAAACATAAATAAGTTGGTTAAAAACAATCTTGTGAGGGGACTACCACTTAAGGATTTCTCAATGGTAGAAAAGTGCATGGCCTGTGCTCAAGGAAAGCAGCATAAAAGGCCACACAAGCTTAAGCTTGCAAATTCAATTTCAAACCCCCTCGAATTGTTGCATACTGACATATTTGGTCGTATCAGTGTTAAATCACTTGCTAAGAAATCTTATTGTCTGGTTGTTATAGATGATTACTCAAGATACTCATGGGTTAGATTTCTAGCTCATAAAGGAGACACCATAGAATAGTTGCAGATGCTGATCCTCTCAATTGAAGCCATCAATAAAAGAAAGGTTATGGCCATCAGAAGTGACAATAGAACTGAATTCAGAAATCACATATTTGACTCTTTCTCTATGAGCAAAGGTATTCTCAGACAGTTCAGTGCTGCTAGGATACCTCAGTAAAATGGTGTTGTTGAAAAGAAGAATTGGACCCTTATTGAAACAACAAGAACCTATGCTAATTAAGTCTAAGTTTCTAATCATTTTCTGGGTAGAAGCAGTCAATTGTGCATCTTATGTACTGAATAGGGTTTTAATCATGAAAGATAAGATGAAGACTCCATATGAGCTTCTTCATAAATGGAAGCCCTTGATTGACTTCTTTCATCCATTTGGATGCTCATGTACTCTGCTAAATACTCAAGCTCAAAAGTCAAAGTTTGGTGCTATTTCAGATGAATGCTTCTTTATTGGCTATTCCTCCTCACAAAAGGCGTATCGGGTGTACAATAAAAGGATGCACATTGTGTAGGAATCTTTCTGTTAGGACCGTGTTCGTACGGAGTACTAACTGATTCAACGTGAAACCAGATCACATAGTGTGGAATCCTATTTTATTGGCGATCCAATCAGGGAGAACGTTAATCCGATCAAAACTAACGATTAGAATACGTTAAGAATTGATTAGAAGTGATCAGAAACGTTCTATGAAGTTGGAAGGGACTCTCTGGACGAACAGGGACGGCTAGGGTTAAGAATTCTCGAAGTGTTATGTTTTCCACGAATTAAGTGGTATTTATAGGTTACAGTTTTCATTCGTACGAATGAGCCACACGTATGGCCTAGTCGTGCAACTTAGTCGTACAATTGATTCATTCGTACGACTGAGTCAGTCTTATGACTCAATCGTGTGTTTGGCTCAATCACCTGGTTCAGTCGTGCGACTAGCCCATTCGCATGGTCCAATCGTGCGACTTAATCATGAGACTTAGTTAAACATATTCCTGAACCTTTAACGATACAGAACTATGTCTAATAACTGTAAACCTATATAACATGTTCACATAAGTATGTAATAATCAATCATATGAATAGATATAACATTCAATAACCAATAAACATTCAACGAAGAGTTTTCATTACATATATTAAACATTACATCAGTGTAACAAAATGAAAGTCAATTACATTTAAGCTCACTAGAATAGAACTAGGGACATGTGTACTAACACTTTCTATGTTGATTGGTAAGAGTCAAATTCACTAAACATGGGATCAAACCCAGAATGGTTTTATGACTCTAATACTGTCTTCAAATCATTCAATCTTCCAATACTTGATGATGATGTTGCTCCTTAAATCACTATTAAAATCATTCCTCCACTTGATCCAGAACCTCAACCATAACCATCTCCACAACCTGAACCCCAACAAGATCCTCCAATTGACCCTCCACCTCCACCTCCATTTGATGTTCCACCTACACCTTCACCACAACCAACTCCTTTATCACATCCATCCTCACCTTCCCAACCATCACAAACCGAATCCTCATCCCATTCCAATTCTTTAACCCTGAATACCAATTTTAAGAAATTAAAAGACCATGTGTATGATTACATCATTGGTTCTATTACAGATGGTGTGAGGATATGGAGTCAATCTGTATTGATAAATGAATGTCTTTATGCATGTTTCTTATCATATATCATTCCTTAAAATGTCTCTGCAGCGCTTCAAGACCAAAGTTGGGTTGAATCTATGCAAATGGAACTTTAACAATTCAGGAAACTAAAAGTTTGGCAATTAGTTGATCTTCATCCAAATAAGTTTCCCATCGGTACCAAATGGATATTCTAGAACAAACCTGATGATTGAGGGGATCTAATAAGAAACAAATTAAGGTTGGTTGTTCAGGGATTTGCTCAGGAGGAGGTAATTGACTACACTGAAGTGTTTGCTCCAGTTGCGCGCATTGAAGCCATCAGAATCTTTCTTGCTCACACTACTCACAAGGACTTTAAATTCTATCAAATGGATGTGAAGTGTGCATTTCTTTACGGAAACATTGATGAGGAGATTTATGTCTATTAGCCACCAGGTTTGAGGATCCTGATTTTCCAAACAAAGTTTATAAACTTGATAAATCCTTGTATGGATTACATCAAGCTCCTTGTATCTGGTATGAAACCTTGACACAATATCTGCTTAGGAAGGGCTTCTCTCGTGGAACTGTAGATACGACACTATTCAAGAAGGAAGTTGATGGGGTGAAATGCTAAACGTTTAAGTGTATGTGGATGATATCATTTTTGGGTCAACAAATGAGAAACTGTGTAGAGAGTTTGAAGAAGTAATGAAGGATCACTTCGAAATGAGCATGATAGGGGAGTTGTGCCTTTTTGTGGGTTTGCAAGTTGAGTAAAAGCCTGATGGTATTCTAACTCATCAAGAAAAGTACGTTCTGGAGATTCTCAAGAAGATCAAGATGGATGATGCTTCTCTAGAACTCACTCCTTTTACCGCTCAAACCTGCTTAACTCCTGATGATAATGTGAAATCCGTGGATGCTCATCGTTATTGCTCCATGATTGGATCTCTCATGTATCTCAGTGCAATTCGTTTTTATATTACATTCGCCGTGTGCTACTGTGCCTATTATCAAGCAAATCCAAAGGAATTTAATGAAAAGGCTGTTAAACGTATCTTTTGATATCTTAAAGGGTCCTCTCGTTTGGGTCTTTGTTATCCAAAAGGAGGAAACTTCGATTTGCATGCCTATTCTGACAGTGATCACGAAGGTTGCAAAATGAACATGAAATCTATCACTGATGGATGCCAGTATCTAGGGGATTGTATTATTTTATGGCAAAGCAAAAAGTAGCCAACTGTATCTTTATCTACATGTGAAGCTGAATACGTTGCTGCATCTAGTTGCTGCTGCCAAGTGGTTTGGATTCAACATCAGATGATGGATTATGGCATCACTTTTCTCATACATCACTCTTCTGTGATAATGAAGCTGCTATTGGAATTGCAAAAAATCCAATTCATCACACTCGCACCTAGCACATTAAAACAAGGGTTCATGCAATCCGAGATGCTCAGGAAAAGGGATTTATAGATATTATTCCAATCAACACAAAAAATCAAAGATCAGATCTTTTCATAAAAACATTTGATAAACCTCATTTTTATGAACTGATCTCAATGTTGGGTTTAATATCTTTTTGAAAAACTCTTTTCATAATAAAATGTATAGTTTGTTGTAAATAACTTTTTCTATATTTTATATCTATCAAATAACTTCTAGTATCCCATATTCCTTCTTATGTCTAATATCTTCTTATTTTTTTATTTTATTTCAACTTCCAAATATATATGGAAAACAAAAAGTTCTATTACCGTGTAGATAAATAGAAATTTCAGAGGAGAATAAAGTTTAAACTTTAAGTTTTTCAACTTTTGGTTTTCAGGTATCCCAAGAATTTGAAATAAAAGAGTTTGAAGGAGGTCGAATGGATCTTTGATGGAATATGCATGGTAGACTCAGCTCAAATATGAAGTAAACGGTGATCGTGTGGCCAAACTAAAAGTTAAAGAGCTCGGTGATAAGGATCATTCCATGATATATCGGCCTGCACAACAATACAAATCCTTGTCAAAAATTGGTTGAGAGTTTAAATCTCGGTTCTGATCCTCCTAAAATCCTAAATCTCCCTTACCCGAACCCTGAATTGAGCAGCTATAGCAAAAACAAACTGCTTCTAGTTATACTCTTTAGAAAAGCCTCTATTTTGAGTCACTTGTGACTCGGTTAGAATGTACATTACTTAATAATTTCTCATGTGTATCTCCTTTTCTATATGTAAACATTGAGCTGGAGTGGTGGAACTTTTTTGTTATATGTGAGTATAGACCTGAAGTTTCACCGGCATGCTTTGAGGATCATGTCCTCTGTTATACGTGAGTGTAGACCTGGAGCTCTCATCATCTTACCCCAATACTATATCATAATGTTTCTTTAATAAAAAAGATCATTATCGAAAGCTCCACCAATCAAATGATATTGAGGAACATTTACAATGGTAACTTAAATGATCATTGTCTATGTTAGCATCATGGTAAATCACATGCAAAATCAGACAGAGTCAATCATATTGGAATAAGCCATGATGACAGAATAAAATCTTTTGTCAAATATCTATGGAGACCAAGTTGCCAGAGCATCTTTAATCAAAATCAAAACATGATAATGAAAGCTGCTGATTGCTCGTTGAAAAGAATAAAGCATGGGTTTAAAAGGACAAACATATAAGCAATCCCTCCAGACTACGGATCTCCGGAAAATTACTCAAAAATATATATATCCATTATGGTTATCTTATTTTATTTTATTTTATTTTATTTTATCTGTTCATCTTACTTAATGTTTAAATTGTTTGGTAATTTGTTTTCTATGAGTTGGAAATGTGGGGTGAAGAAGTTGTTTCTCACAAATGTTTTTATAAACATAAAACATATATTTAAAAAAAAGGGGGCGGAACTACCGGCAATACTAAGTTTCACCGGGAGTTTAGCTAAGCGAAACTATAGATTCGCTGGCAATCATGCTCAACTATGAGCCACTCAACATTACGGGCGAAACTATAGTTTCATCGATAGCAAAACTAGGTAGTATATAATGCATAGTGTGAGAAGTGTTTCTCACAAAGTGCGAATCTATCAAACCTTAGTTTCTCTGCAGCGATTTTATTAGAATCACACATTGTTGATTTTCATCGAAATAAACTGTTATTGATAGTTTAGGTTAGTTAGGCAAAGCTTGTACTTAACTTTAATCGGTTTTATATTGGTTAAAGGATTGGCTGAGATTGATGCGCTGAGTTCGAAAGGTCGCAGTTTCGTTCAGCGAAATTGCGAGCTAGAACGACGAATTTAAACGAAAGTTCAATGTTCCGAGCGAAACTGTATGTTGTGCTGTCCAAGCACAATTGATAGTTTCGCTAGGAAGATGTCAGCGGAACTATAGATTTGCTCGGTATATAATTTTGTGTCTAAAGTTATGTGAAATTAGCGAAATACAGTTTCTGTTAGGCAAAATTACAAAATTAGTCATCAGAGAAACTGTTAATAACTAGAACACATAATTCAATGCATAAGACTCAGCGAATCTCTGATTTGGCTGCAGCGAAACTAACAATTTCCCCCGACGAAATTACAGTTTCGCCGCCAACGAAACTAGCCAAAACTTAAAATCTTTGGATGTTTTGTATAATTTGATTTGTTTGTTTATGTATATACATTAATAACTAACCTACTTTTGTTTCCATTTTCAGTAAATATGGCTAACTTGAAGTTCGATAACATGTACAACATCGTGGCTTTACTGGGTAACGGGAATCCAAAGGCAGCGGGCTTTAGAGACTGCATAAGATGGCTAAGGAAATCTCCCATATGCTATGCCATCTAACATATGCCTATTATCTATGATCTACATATGAGAGATTTCTAGAGATCTGCAGAGTATGAAAAAGGATCGATGCCAAACCGTATAATTGGTAGAGTTGAAGGTCATCGCATGGTTATCATAGTGGAAACCGTAGCTAGAGTGCTGACATTATAAGATGACTATGGGCCAGAGGTTGTGTTGTCTGATGCACAAGTTCTAGAGGCATTCAGGAGTATAGGGTATGAAGGGTGTCCTTTTGGATCTAAGAAGGAAATCAAGAAGTCTCTTCTATCAAAGGAATGTAGATACATTGTCCATGTGTTATTATGTGTCTGGATTATCAAAAGGGAGGATCAGATGGGCTGAATATACACTGGGCTAAGGCAATGATCATTTTCTACAGAGGTCAAAAGGCCAACATAGCCAAACTGATCTTTGACTGAATGACTGAGAACATAATGGCACTGAAGAAAGATAAAAAGATGTTATACCCAAGGTTTGTCCAAATGTTGATCGATGATTTGATTCCTAACGTGCCAAGACACAGAGAAATCAAGAGGCTGGCACAGATGAACACAAGAATCTTTGATGACTGTTCAGCTGTTTGAGATGATTTTAGTGGAAAGATAACTCATTTATGGGAGATCATGTATCCAGCAGAGAGATAGAATTATATTAGAAGGTTGATCGAGAATGAAAATAAGAATGCTAAGAAAAATAGGGAGAAACAGGAGGAGGCAATCAAGAAAAGGAAGAGGTATGCTAAAGAGAAGGAATATGATTTGGATGCTGAGATTGATGAAGTTGAGAAGGAGATAAGGCAACAAAGGGAGAGGAGATCAAAAAAGAAAGCAGATCAGGGACATGCTGCAAATGTTACAGAGAGAATAACAAAGCAAAAACTGCAAGCTTTCTCTGAAACTCCAAATAGAAGAGGTGCAAGGTCAGAGCTGGACCAAGATGTTATTCGAAATGTTAATTCATCCTTGGCAAATGAGTTAAGCATGATGAAAAAAAAGCTGGTTAATCAAGAGTTAAGAAAAAAAGAAAAGGATATGGTTATTGAAGGGATGAAATCTATGCTGTTAGACCAATAAAGACTGATCAAGAAATTATTGACTGAGGTGAACGAGCTGAAAGAAGCTGCCTGCCTGCCTAATCAGATGACTCAAGATAAGCTTGATGATCTAACTGATACATCAAAGTATTCATTTCTAAGAGTAGGAGGTTCATCACAGGCAGGAGAGGGCATAAGTGGTGCTGCCGATAAAGATGCTGGGTGGGGGGAAATAATGCTGGATGCAATGATGTAGGAGGTTCTGGTGAGGTGACTGAGGGTGATAAGGATGCTGTTGTAAAAGGTTCTAAAGGAGAGTAGGCTATGATTCAAGGATCCGTTTATTGACATGATATTAGATCTAGACATCGATTTGATTGGAGAAGAGGTAATAGCAGGTAAAAGAGGGGGAAGCAAAAAGAAGGGGACTGAGATAAGATTATAGGATGTAGCTGAGGAGGATGAACAATGATTGATTATGAATATGAGCTTGAATTTCACGAGGTTGATGAACGTCCAAAAACTTACGTGGTTCAAATAAGGTCAAATGAGGGAGATGTGATAGAGATTGCCTATGAATATTGGTTTGCCAAGGAAAAGGAGCTGGAAGAGATAACTCCTTTGTTCCAAAACATTCAAGAGCCAAACAAGAAGCAGGCAGACAAGAAGATAATCAGAGGGAAGTACAAAGCCGACCTCAAGTTATTCATGATTAATAGGCAAGAAGGAAAGATCCAATGCCTGAACAAGAGGAAGGCTTTTAAGACCTTGCCTAGGTGGTATCTAAGGAGGTTGGCTGAGATTGCTCTTATAGATGCCGATGTGAGTGAGAGGGCGATGTTGCTTGAGAAGGAGATTAAGAAGGGCCTAGATGACAATTTTAAAGCTTTTAGATATATGAAGCCAGAGAGAAAGAGGTCAAAGAAAGACTTGGATTGGGCAACTAGCAAGGGTAAGATTGTATTGAAGTTAAAGCTTGCCAAAACAGTGAACGGAGTCCGAGTGCCCAATCCACTTCCCCTGATGCTACAAGACTTTGTCAACTGGTTTTATGACAACAACACTGGGGAAGCAGTGATTAGGTTAAAAGGTGAACACGAGATCAAGTTATTTGATCCAATGGAAGTCTTCCTGTTTGGTGATGAAGATTTGAGGATATTATGTGAAAATCACATAAAGGCTGGAGCTGGAGTGGAAACGAGAACTGAAGCTAGCCTATTTATGAGGGTGGAAAACAAAGCTTAGGGCGTGAAAGCAGAAGTCAGGGAGCTATCCAACAAAGTTATACAAGTTGACGAAACCAGGATGGATGTGAAGGATCTTGCAAAACAATTACTTCAAGCAAGTGCACAAGCAGAAGAAGAAAGAGTAGCTGGAGCTGAACAAGACACATCAAACAAATCTGGAGCTGATGGTGAACCGGCTGGAGCAGAAGATCAAGATCAAAATCAAGCCGATGAGGTCCAACCTAGGGGGAGTATTGAAGATCAAGAGTAGGTTGGACTCACCATAGTTGTTAGGTTCTTTTTGTTATATATGTAATAGGTTTAATGCTAGCTTATTTCTATTATGTAATTTTGTAGTTTGTTTGTGCTTAGAATAGTTACTCTGACCCAACAAAACTACGAGCGAAACTATTGTTTTGCTCGTAGTCAACTGACTTAGGTCACCCGACGAAATTTGTGTTTTGCAGTCGGGTGAAACTAAGCTGTGGTCAAGACAGTTTTGCTGTCCAGCGAAACTACCAGCAAAACTATAAACTGTTTTGATTCTGATTCACTTTATGTGGAAGTTTTGCATAACCCTAATATGAATATTTTTCTTTTCACTGATTTTCAATCATGTTAGACCAACAGTAGACCCTAAGATTAGCTTCTAAGGGGAAGCCTTGACTGAAGGCCCAGTAACTGAACCTGTGAGCTTTGTCACAAAGTCAATCACTTAAACAACATCCTGTACCGTCATGAGGCACCAGTTGGTGAAGGTGCTTCACAACCTCTCTCTAGCAAGAGCCTGACTACTGAATCAGGCAATGAAGGCCAAAGATCTCTCCAAACTGAGTCACCAAGGCCTATGAGTGAAAAAGGAAAGAGGAAAATGACGTCTGATGAGATTGAGGAGGAGGAAAGAGAGGAAGAGGAAGCTAAGGGGAGAGAGTTCAGCTGGTTCCTTAGGCTTCATGGAAGCTGCAATCAGGGTAGCTCCCAAGCCAAACACTCATGACGATAAGTTGAGGGCTGCCAGATTGAACTGTCTGGGAACCAGAAACTACAACATTGATGAACTCATCTCTCTTCCCTTAGAAGAGTTAAATGAACTCGCATACTTAAAGCTGAGAAAGGAGAAGAAGGAGGCAGAGGATACAGAGATGCTCCTCAAGGTCAAAGAAGAAAGAAGACAAAAAAGGCATGCACAAACAAGCTCCTTCTCTCTCCCAAGTTCATGAAAGCCCTGAGAGAGAGGCGGTGGCAACTGAACCACTTCAGGTAGACAAAGAAGCTGATAGACAAAACATGATCAACTACCTGACTGCCACAGGCCTCTATCAGGCATCTGCACTTCTTCCTTCTCTTATGAATAAAAAGTTGTTAAGAGAAAGAAGAGGGAAGAAGCTTGAAAGTCAAGGGCTATTATTCCAAAGAGCCAAAAGATGTCTGCTGACAAACAAACTATGATAAGCTTCATGAAGCTGTATGGATACTCTGGAAGGAGGCTTGGTCCTATGTGTCTATCCACCATGGAGAAGCACATAAGGGTGATCAAGCAGAAGATTAAGAAGGGAAAGCTTGTGGACATGCATTTGTTAGGACCGATTTCGTATGGAGTACTAACAGATTCTACGTGATACACAATCAAATAGTGCGGAATCCTATTTGATTGGCGATCCAATCAGTGAGAACCAATATCCTTATCAATCCAACGAAGAAACAAACGTTAAGAACGAATAAGAATTGATCAAAAACGAACTATGAACTTGGATTGACGACTTGGAACGCTTTGGACGGCTAGGGTACATAGGTATTCAAAGTGTTATGTTTTTCCATGAATTACGTGGTATTTATAGGTTTTCTGTCTTCATTCGTATGACTGAACTATTAGCATGGTTCAGTCGTGCGACTAAATCATGCAATTAACTCATACGCATGACGATTGACTCATACGCACGACTGAAGGTTTAGTCGTGCGACTGACTCAATCTTATGTCTCAGTCGTGCGACTAATCCATTCTTTTGGTTTAGTCCTGTGAATGGTCCATAAGAATGATATATTCATGCGTAGGGTCCATTAGCATGAATTATCACATGGATAAGTTAAACATACTTCTAAGTTCTTATTGACTTAGAACCATGTAGAACAACATCAAACCTATATAGTTAGTTCATACACATGCAACACATTCAATATAATGATATCATGACATAATCAAACATAAATTAACATCACAATGCACTTCATATATCATTCATTCAATTCATTACATCGATTACATATATGTAATACATGAAGGACTTTTACATTTCAGAACATAAACTAGGTACATCAATATGTATCAACAAACTCCCCCTTGGACCTAGTTTACTCTATTGTCTAACATTCTTCACGTGCTCTTTACAACATCTTGTACTTCTCTTCTGTTATGACTCCAGCATGTATCTCGAATGCAAAGTAGAGTCTTCTCATATGTTGAAACTGTAGAGCTTGTATGATGTCCTGCATGTCATAGAATAGTGGCCACTTGTATAGAGTGTAGACATCGTCTTTGGACAAGTTGGTCAGCCACATAGGGTCAAACACCCGGATAGTCTCAATCTGAGATCTTTGTGCAAAACTATGACCACTTCACCCGTTCACCAGTCTTAATACCACCTATAAAGTGTGGAGTGAAGTCTGAGGCATCTCCCGTAGGGGAATCTTGACATTGTGCGCGGAGGACTCCACTTCAGCACTACCTTAGGCTTTCTAGTATGTAGATCAACTTCGGTCTATTTTATGAACCGTTTAGGTTGTTAAGGCCTGAAGTTGACCCACCTGGTGTGGTATTCTCTCTTTAACACCATCTCAAACCACCCAGGCATCTTTCTGGGGTTGGCGTACAAAAGGTCTAAACAGGCAAGCCTGTTTAACTCAAAACCAGGGAGAGTCTTCAGATCATGCGGGTATCTAAAGTACCCTATTCCCTTCTCTCTTTTCACCGCGTAGACATCCAAGTCTTCAAGATGAGACCAACTAATGATCTTGCCAGACACCTTCTGATGCTTCTTAACTCTGTAGAGTTTGGTGTAGGCGTTAGACTTTGGCGGTTGCCGCTGGGCTCTCATTTCCTCTAGGCGCACAACCCACTCAGCCTTCTTGATATCAACATCAGTGTCCGAGGCTTGGGCTTTCCCTTCTTCTGTAACACCCGGAAGTTTGACTTTTTGGAGTGTCATGCGACTGGATGCTCAGTCGCATGGAGCTCACACGACTGGAGCTCATACGCATGATAATCGCATGATTGGAGTGTCCAATCGCATGGTGATCGGGCGACTGAAGGCCCAGTCGCCTGGAGCTCGGGCAACTGAGCTGTAGCTATAAAGGAGGGGTAGCCATCTCCCCTCCCCACACTTGCAAATTTCAGTCGGGAAGAAGAGCAGAGAGAGAAAGAAGAGAGAAAGAAGGGAAAAAAAGAGAGAAAGTGGTGATTCAGGCTTGAAACTTGTCGAGTGACTAGTCCAAACAAAGCTCTTCATCTTCTTCTTGTTTGTGTGAGTTCTAGGACCCCTCATTTACTTGTTTTTAACATGATTTTGGGGCTGGAACACATATAAACCCATTTTTGAAATGTATGAGTTGACCCATTTGGGTGTAATTGTATGTAATGTATTTAGAGTGCGATTTTGGACTTGTATGTGCCTGTAGGATGTCATAGTATGATTCCTTAAGGTTTGGGAGGGCTAATTTTGGCTGGAAATGAGTTTAGAGGAGTTCGAAGGCCGTATGTCGCGGCTGTTGTTCGGGATGAACTCCAGTCGCTGCCCAGTTAGGGCTAGACGACTGAAGGGCCAATCGCACGACTGAGGAACGGCTGATGTTCAATCGCACGATTGCGGCTCAGTCGCACGACTGGGGATTCAGTCGCACGACAGGTCATGTGACTGGGAGTTCAGTCGCATAAGTCCAGTCGCATAGTTGTTCAGTCGCACGACTGAGGGTTAGTCGCATAGAAGCCCATTCGCATAGTGTTTATCCGCACGATAGGAGGTCCATTCGCACGATTGTATGCCCATTCGCATAGTTGCTCAATCGCATGATCCAGTCGCATGGAGTCCATGCGACTGAAGTATGTCCAATCGCCCAAAAAGGGCTGTTGTGTACAAGGAGAGAGATAGTGTTGCATGTATATGATTGGCGTATGTATGATAAGTATGATGTAGTCTTATATGATGGTAATGAATGATGATTTGTAATTATCGATGTTCCTTGTTTTCGATATGTTTTACCTTTCCGTGACTTTACGTGTTAATTAATGAATGAAACGAAAGTAATAAGAAACGTAAAGTGAAAGATAATGCAAGAGGAACATGATGAATGAATGCATGCATTAATGAATGAACAAATGAATGTAAGAAAAAGGCTTGCAAGAAAATGTATGGAGGTGCACACCCCTGGCAGGTGTTAGCTCAACGATGTGCGGGTTAGCTACCTCGAAGGTTGCACATTGGGGTCAGTCTTTGTGATTGACCATATGTATGGGATCCTTGCCGCTTGCCCTAGGTGACTGGATCAGCAGTAGTGCACAACGTTCGTGATTGATCATCACAGGTCCAGCACCCGCAGTAGTGCACAATGTTTGGGGTATAGCATATGGCATTGATTCAGAATGAAAGTGGAAAGATAAGTGGTGCATGTACGTACCCTAGGTGACTGGATCAGCGGTAGTGCACAACGTGATGGTTGATTACCACAGGTCCAACACCAGTAGTATTGCATGATGTTCGGGGTATTGTACATGTCACCGAATGTAATGAACGTACGAATGGACATATTGAATGTATGAACGAATGTAATGAACGTACGAATGGACGAATTGAATGTATGAACGAATGTAATGAACGTACGAATGAATGTAATGAATGTATGAATGAAGGTAAGAAATGTATGAAAGAATGAAGGAGTTCATGACGAACGTGAATGATAATGATGAACGGTACACGAATGAAAGCTAATGAATGAATGATGAATTAATAATAATATTATCAAAGTGTACGTAGAGTAAAGTATGTTTAATTATAAAACTAGAATTCACTCAGCAATGCTGACTTTTTATGTGTTTCCAGTTGGCAGGTAGTGTTGCTGAGGATGGCACGAGGCGGCTACTCAGCTCTTTTGGGATGGCATTTCTTTGTTAATATTTTTGTAATATATAATGTAGAATGTATTTAGAAAACAAAGTGGTGTTGTTGAGGATTCAAATAAACGAGGATTCAAATAAACGGGATTAAGGAATCCTCTTACCACTAAAAAGTCACTGTTTATGACTATTTTGTAATTGACTAATGATGTATCGCTTTGCAAAAGCTTTTATGATGAAATAAGATGTCTGTTTCAAATGTTTCCGCTGCAATGTCTATTTAAAATAGTTGTAAAATATATGTTTATGTGCAATGAATGACCACCTGTGAGGTGCCTGGGATCGGGGCCTTACAAGTTGGTATCAGAGCCAAAGTTTAAGTGAAATGGGTAAAATTTCAAAATAAACCTTAACTTAAACTGAGAATGGGACGGAAGGGGAAGAAATGCCAGTCTGAGTAGCTGCGTGCCATTAGGTATTTTCTTAAAGTTAACTGGTAGTACGTGCGCATGTTATGTGTTTACGTGTTACTGTTAGATCTAGATACTAATGTAGTCAGGACAGGTAATGCTCGGGGTACGAAGAGTAAAGTGAGTGGCTAATCACAAGTGGCCACTGTAATTAGGGACTTGCTATACTTGACATAAACTGAGCTATTCCCTTGAATGACCATGTTGGTGTTTGAATCTTTCAGTGTGTGATAGATAATGGCTGGTGGTAGATCTTCTAAGGCCTCACGGGGTGGAGGTGGTCGCGGACGTGGTGCTAAACCACGGGCCTCAAGAGGAAGACCAAGGGTGGAGAAAGTGGTTCATGAAGAACACGAGACCCCTCATCAGGAGGGTGTAGACGAGAGCGCCAATTTGAGAGCCTCAGTAAAAGGCGGTGGTAGAAGAGGTGCATCAGGTCATACAGACGATCTTACCGTCTGTGATGACCAAAGTGATAAAGGCTGTCTGGTAAGGAGAAAGAAAGAGAGGAATAGGTCCTCAGGAAGACAGGAGCAATCAGGGCCGGAAACGGTTCTTTCTGATGATGAAGAGGAAAGGAGGAGGAGCCTGTGCATGAGACAGCACGAGGCTGTAATTACGGGGCGTTTATGAGGTGCAAGCCCCCTACTTTTGACGGTAATGGCACTGCTGCTGCTCATCGATGGGTGAGAGAAATGGAGGACGTCCTCGATATCAGTGAGTGTCGGGAGGACCAAAAAGTGAAGTTCGCTACCCACTCTTTTACGGATTCAGCTCTGTGCTGGTGGGACAACATAGTCCAAGCCGAGGGTAGCAGGGCCATTGGAAGAATGAAGTGGTCCGAGCTGAAAAGGTTAGTGATCGAGGAGTTCAGTCCTCATCAGGAGATGGATAAAGTTGAGAGAGAGTTCCTACAACAAGAGGCGGGGACGATGACCCACCAACAGTACACCACAAAGTTCAACCAAATGGCACGTCTGGTGCCGGATCAGGTGACTCCCCTGACGCGAAAGATCAAGAGGCATATTCAGGGTTTGCCGGCAGATACTCGCAGGCATATGATCACCGCCCGACCAAGCACCTTTAGGTCGACGCTGGACTTGTCGGGAGACTGTATGATGAAAGGGCAGTGGTGGTGGTGGCCGATGGTAATAGGAAGGGTGGTGAAAGGATTTGGAAAGGGAAGATGTTTGGTGCCTTGACGAGTAACAAGAAGGCATGGGTGGATGACCGCCGTGTAGCCATACTGGGCACGGGACTGAGAAGGTGTGGTAAATGTGGGAAGGAGCACAGTGGGGAGTGCAGACTGGGGTTAAATGTCTGCTTTAAGTGTGGGAAGCCTGGTCATATGGCTAGAGAGTGTAAGGGCACGAGGTGCTTCAACTGTGGAGAAAGTGGTCATATGAATAAAGACTGCAAGAAGCCGAGGGCTGAGAGTTCCAGCGTGAAGAGGACAGGGAATGAAGGACCGTGGGCAAATGCTAGGGCATTTACGATGACGCAGGAGGAGGCTAGGATGGACCCTGATGTTGTGTTCGGTACGTTTCTGGTGAACCAAACTTTAGCCTCTATATTATTTGATTCGGGTGCCAGTAGGAGTTTTATTTCTACTGCTTTCTGTGCCAAACTGCCTGTTAGTAGTAGGCGCGTTGACGTACCATTTGATGTAGAAACTGCGATAGGTAAGTCTACCAGGATTTCCGAGGTGATAGAGGGTTGTGATGTGGAATTAGAGGGCCACAAATTTCCGGTTAGGCCATTTGCGATGACTTTGGGTGGTTTTGATTTGGTGCTTGGGATGGATTGGTTGGCGGACTTCGAGGCAAATATAGTGTGTCGGAAGAAGATGATTCGTCTGATAGCGCCTGACAGGAGTTCGGTAACTGTTTATGGGGATCGGGTCATGGCGATTCTGAAGGTGATCTCAATGGTGGTGGCGGGAAAGTGTATGAGGCGTGGATGTAGCGCCTATTTATGTTATGTGAAGGATAAAGAAGCACCAACACCACAACTATCCGATGTTCCGGTTGTGTGTGACTTTCCAGACGTGTTTCCTAAGGACTTATTGGGAGTGCCCCCTGATCGAGAGATTGAGTTCTAGATTGATCTGATACCAGGCGCTCAACCTGTTGCCAAAGCACCGTATCAATTGGCTCCGACGGAAATGAAAGAGTTGATGAAGCAGTTGCAAGAGCTGCTAGGTAAGGGGTTCATTAGACCGAGTATCTCACCTTGGGGTGCTTCGGTCCTGTTTGTAAAGAAGAAAGATGGTAGTATGAGGATGTGTATCGACTATCGTGAGTTGAACAAGATGACGGTGAAGAACAGATACCCCTTGCCGAGAATTGATGATTTGTTTGATCAACTTTAGGGTGCCAGTTGGTTTTTAAGGATAGATCTTTGATCGGGCTACCATCAACTGAAGGTGAAAGAGCAGGATATCCCTGAAACAGCTTTTCGCACGCGCTACGGTCACTACGAGTTTCTTGTCATGTCTTTTGGTTTGACCAATGCGCCGACTGCTTTTATGGATATGATGAACCGAGTGTGTCGGCCGATGTTGGATAAATCAGTGATTGTGTTCATTGATGACATCTTGATTTATTCAAAGAGTGAGACGGAGCATGCCGTTCACATTCGAGAGGTTCTGGAGACGTTGAGAAGGAAGAAGTTATATGCTAAATTCTCCAAATGCGCATTCTGGTTGCGTGAAGTTCAGTTCTTGGGTGGATCCGGCAAAGGTGGAGGCGGTGATGCAATGGAAGTCTCCAAAGACGCCATCCGAGATCCGCAGTTTCTTGGGTTTGGTGGGCTATTACAGAAGATTCATTCAAGACTTCTCTAAAATCGCTTCTCCACTAACCATGTTGACCCGGAAAGATATAAAGTTCGTATGGGGTCAAGCTCAAGAAAGGCATTCGAACAGTTGAAAACGAGATTGACCCAAGCTCCTGTTCTGTCATTGCCCGAGGGAAGTGAAGACCTGGTGGTTTATTCCGATGCTTCCTACTCGGGATTGGGGTGCGTGTTAATGCAGAGGGGAAAAGTTATAGCTTATGCATCCCGGCAGTTGAAAGTTCATGAGGTTAACTATCCTACTCATGACTTGGAGCTAGCAGCTATGGTCTTTGCATTGAAGATTTGGAGGCACTATCTCTACGGGACGAAGTGCACCATCTTTACCGACCACAAGAGCTTGAAGTACTTCTTCGAGCAAAAAGATTTGAATATGAGGCAACGGCGATGGGTGGAGCTTATAAAGGATTATGATTGTGAGATCCATTACCATCAGGGCAAGGCCAATGTGGTGGCGGATGCCCTTAGCCGAAAAGAGAGGCCCGAGCCGATTCGGGTGAAGGCGTACCAACTGATTATGACCTCAGACGTGATGAAGCAAGTCAAGGAGTTTCAAGATGAGGCACTGAAAGAAGATCATCTTAACTCCGAAAGGATGAGAGGTCTGGTCACGGAATTGGGTGAAAACACAATTGGTGTTAGAACCCGATTTGGGCGGATGTGGATTCCTTGTTTTGGAGAGCTACGGGTAAAGATCATGGATGAAGCCCACAGGACTCGATACACCATTCATCCCAGTGCTACAAAGATGTATCAAGACATGAAGAAAGACTATTGGTGGCCGGGTATGAAGCGAGCTGTGGTGAAGTATGTGAGTAAATGCCTTACTTGTTTGCAAGTGAAGGCCGAGCACCAGAAGCCGTATGGAAAGATTCAACCTTTGGATATACCAGAATGGAAGTGGGAGCACATCACCATGGATTTCATCACGAAGGTGCTACGTACCCCGAAAGGGTATGATGCTATATGGGTGCTTGTGGATCGTTTGACGAAGAGTGCTCACTTCCTACCGATGCGCGAGACATATTCATCCGAGAGGTTGGCCGATCTTTTCATCAAGGAGATTGTGACTCGTCATGGTGTACCGGTGTCAATTGTTTCTGATCGTGATACCCGGTTTACATCCAAATTCTAGAAGAAATTCCACGATGCCATGGGGACGAGGTTACATATTAACACGGCCTATCATCCTCAAACTGATGGTCAGTCAGAAAGGACCATTCAGACTTTGGAGGACATGCTCCGGGCATGTGTGATTGATTTTGGGGGGAGTTGGGATGACCACTTACCATTAGCTGAATTCTCATAAAATAACAGCTATCATGCCAGCATTGGCATGCCACCTTACGAGATGCTACACGGTAGGAGATGCAGGACACCCGTTTGTTGGGGTGATATTGGTCAGAAGGAATTGGGGAGCGTTGAAGTGATCGAGGCTACGACTGAAAAGCTTGAAAGGATCAGGCCTACATGAAGGCAGCCAAAGACAGACAGAAGTCGTATGCTGATAAACGACGCAGACCGATTGAGTTCTAAGTGGGTGATATGTTTGAAGGTCTCACCATGGAAGGGTATCGTTTGGTTTAGAAAGCGGGGCAAGTTGAGCCCGAGGTATATAGGCCCTTTTCGAATCATTGCTCGAGCAGGAGAGGTGGCCTATAGGTTGGAGTTACCAGATGAGTTAAGTGGAATTCACCCGACCTTCCACGTATCTCATCTGAGGAAGTGTTTGGCGGACGAGGATATGATCGTCCCGCTGGAGGATATCGAGGTAGACGAACGACTTAATTATGTGGAACAACCAGTGGCGATCATCGATCGAAAGGACAAGAGTCTGAGAAATAAGGTGGTTCCTCTTGTGCGTGTACAGTGGCGGCACAGGAAGGGTCCGAGTCAACGTGGGAAACCGAAGAAGAAATGAGGCAGCATTACCCACATTTGTTCGAGGAATGACAGGTTTCGGGGACGAAACCTAAATAAGGGGGGTGGGACAGGTTTTGGGGACGAAACCTAAATAAGGGGGTGGACTTGTAACACCCGGAAGTTTGACTTTTTGGAGTGTCATGCGATTGGAGGCTCAGTCGCATGGAGCTCACACGACTGGAGCTCCATAGTCATGATAATCGCACGATTGGAGTGTCCAATCGCATGGTGATCGGGCGACTGAAGGCCCAGTCACCTGGAGCTCGGGCGACTGAGCTGTAGCTATAAAGGAGGGGTAGCCATCTCCCCTCCCCACACTTGCAAATTTCAGTCAGAGAGAAAGAAGAGAAAGAAGAGAAAAAGAGAGAAAGTGGTGATTCGGGCTCGAAACTTGTCGAGTGACTAGTCCAAACGAAGCTCTTCATCTTCTTTTTGTTTGTGTGAGTTCTAGGACCCCTCATTTGTTTTCACACGATTTTGGGGCTGGAACACATATAAACCCGTTTTTGAAATGTATGAGTTTGACCCATTGGGTGTAATTGTATGTAATGTGTTTAGAGTGCGATTTTGGACTTGTAGGTGCCTGTATGATGTCATAGTATGATTCCTTAAGGTTTGGGAGGGCTAATTTGGGCTGGAAATGAGTTTAAAGGAGTTCGAAGGCCGTATGTCGCGGCTGCTGTTCGGGATGAACTCCAGTCGCTCCCCAGTTAGGGCTAGACGATTGAAGGGCCAATCGCACGACTGAGGAACGACTGATGTTCAATCGCACGATTGAGGCTCAGTCGCCGACTAGGGATTCAGTCGCACGACAGGTCATACGACTGGGAGTTCAGTCGCATAAGTCCAGTCGCATAGTTGTTCAGTCGCACGACTGAGGGTTAGTCGCATAGAAGCCCATTCGTATAGTGTTTATTCGCATGATAGGATGTCCATTCGCATGATTGTATGCCCATTCGCATAGTTGCCCAATCGCATGATCCAGTCGCATGGAGGCCATGCGACTGAAGTATGTCCAATCGCCCAAAAAGGGCTGTTGTGTACAAGGAGAGAGATAGTATTGCATGTATATGACTGACGTATGTATGATAAGTATGATGTAGTCTTATATGATGGTAATGACTGATGATTTGTAAATATCGATGTTCCTTGTTTTCGATACGTTTTATCTTTCCGTGACTTTACGTGATAATTAATGAATGAAACGAAAGTAATAAGAAACATAAAGTGAAAGATAATGAAAGAGGAACATGATGAATGAATGCATGCATTAATGAATGAATGAATGAATGTAAGAAAAAGGCTTGCAAGCAAATGTATGGAGGTGCACACCCCTGGCAGGTGTTAGCTCAACGGTGTGCGGGTTAGCTACCCCGAAGGTTGCACATTGGGGTCAGTCTTTGTGATTGACCATATGTATGGGATCCTTGCCGCTTGCCCTAGGTGACTAGATCAGCAGTAGTGCACAACGTTCATGATTGATCATCACAGGTCCGGCACCCACGGTAGTGCACAATGTTCGGGGTATAGCATATGGCATTGATCCAGAATGAAAGTGGAAAGATAAGTGGTGCATGTACGTACCCTAGGTGACTGGATCAATAGTAGTGCACACCATTCGTGGTTGATTACCACAGGTCCATCACCAGCAGTATTGCACGATGTTTGGGGTATTGTACATGTCACCGAATGTAATGAACGTACGAATGGACGTATTGAATGTATGAACGAATGTAGTGAACGTACGAATGGATGAATTGAATGTATGAACGAATGTAATGAACGTACGAATGAATGTAATGAATGTATGAATGAAAGTAAGAAATGTATGAAAGAACGAAGGAGTTCATGAACGAACGTGAATGATAACGATGAACGGTACACGAATTAAAGCTAATGAATGAATGATGAAGATAATAATAATATTATCAAATTGTACGTATGTTGTGTGATCACGTGTATGTAAGAACGGTTTTAATGAAAGAAAAGTATGTTTAATTATAATACTAAAACTCACTCAGCAACGCTGACTTTTTATGTGTTTCCAGTTGGCAGGTAGTGTTGCTGAGGATGGCACGAGGCGGCTACTCATCTCTTTTGGGATGGCATTTCTTTGTTAATATTTTTGTAATATATAATGTAGAATGTATTTAGAAAACAAAGTGGTGTTTGTTGAGAATTCAAATAAACGGGATTACTTAAGGAATCCTCTTACCACTAAAAGTCACTGTTTATGACTATTTTGTAATTGACTAATGATGTATCACTTTGCAAAAGCTTTTATGATGAAATGAGATGTCTCTTTCGAATATTTCCGCTGCAATGTCTATTTAAAATAGTTGTAAAATATGTGTTTATGTGCAATGAATGACCAACTGTGAGGTGCCCGGGATCGGGGCCTTACATCTTCTTTCTCCTTCTCTTTCTCTTTAGCATCAAGAGCTCCAAACGTATCACTGCCAAATGTTTGACCTAAATCGGGGATAACATTTCCCTGTTGGTCAGTGTACTGTGGATACTCTTGTGCAGTGATATCCTCAATATCAATCTCATCGACACCCTGCAGCTCTTCATCACTCATGACATCAACCTCGGGAGCATCCTTGACTAGCTCATCCGGGTTGCGTCTGAACATATCGGCCAACTGCTCGTCTGTTAGAACATGAATGATCTCTCCTTCTTCGGGTGTGTAGCTCACAGATCATCGCACGATCCCTTGCAAATCAAGAATCATTGTTAGCTGAGTCATGATTTGCTGAATGGATGCAATGTCGTGCTCATCAGTCTGTTGAGATTCATCTGTTTGTTTAAACATTCAAAACCACACAAACACATCAGTAATCAATTCATTTACATTAAAAAACATTGATAAACATTAATTACATAAGTGTAATACATAATTCAATTATAAAAGACAATAAAAAGCTAAGACAACTAATCATTACTCTTGTCTTTGTCACTTGGCTCTTCAACATGAGGAGCTGAGATGGACAGTCTGGATTCTTGACGTCGTTTTGACCTCCTTTCCTAAGCTGATGGATCTGAGGCTGATGCGGATGCATCACCTTCTGGCTCATCCTCATCTCCTCCCTCTTTGTCCTTAATACTGCTCTCTCCTTCAATATCATCATCATCATCAGACTCATCATCATCAGATGAGTCGTCATCATTATCATCATAATCACCATCACCTTTGATCTTGAGAGGCTTGCCCTTTTTTCCCTTTAGCCTTAGGCGTAGCTTCTTGTTTTTCTTCTCAACATCCTAAATTCGCTTAACCGATGCCATCAGAAGATCATTATGTGTGGTTAAGGCATAGTGAGCTCTGGACAACTCTCTCTCAAGGGCAGCTTCCTTCTCAGTCAGATTTGTGATCTGTTGACTCTAAGCTGCTGTCTTCTCGGTCAGCAGGGCGATCTGCTTGCCCTGTTCAGCATTGACAGCCATCAACTGATTCATCTGGTTTGCTCGAATACCGTCAGTTGCGAGCAGTTTGAGAACTAGACGGTTGAGGCTGGCAAGCTATTTCTCTAACCCAACATTGGGTAGAGAGGATCCCAGTGGTGGTACTGATGAGGTGGACGGTCCGGCATGTGAGTGGTG
This sequence comes from Flaveria linearis, assembly GCA_024085815.1. NCBI lineage: Eukaryota > Viridiplantae > Streptophyta > Magnoliopsida > Asterales > Asteraceae > Flaveria > Flaveria linearis. The sequence goes on from CM044003.1 coordinate 82,516,607, forward strand.
GGTGGAGTGGTGGATGTAGTATATGTAGGAGTGGTGGTGCTTGTGGTTTGTGGTGGAATGGATGAAGAGAGTGGAGTGGTGGTAGCTGTAGTGGTGGTGGTAGTTGTGATGGGAGTGGTGGATGTAGTGGATGTGGTGGTGGTAGGTGTGGTAGGGATGGTGGAGGTAGTGGCTGTGGTGGTATGAGAGGTCATCAACACTATACATCTGCTTTTGGCCTTCTTGCCATGTGGCTGTGCCATCCTCTTTAACCGTGAGCCCCTTGAGCTCTGTGCTTCCCCTGGGCTTGGCAAGGGAGGTGTGTAGGTAGGATCAGCAGTGTCAGTACCCTCAACCCCAACCCGGCATCCTCCAACCGTCTCCATACCCCGGTTGGTAGCAACCACACGGCTACCAACTGTTCTTGTGAGGGGCTCCTCATCGGACTCCTCATCTTCGTCATCTGGAAGAAAGTCCCGATGGATGGGTAATTGCTCCAATCCACCGGGAGCTGAGGAACTAACATGTGTGGGTGGTAGAGACGTAGTGGAAGTCTCAGTGGCCGTTGGTTCACTGGGGGCCTGTATCTCCACCACCCTGACCGTCATCGTCGTCATCGTCATCCTCCTCATCAACAGGATCCATGACTGGCTCAACATCTGAATCACTTTCATCGTGATGCCAGTTTTTACGAGCTGGCACCACGTAGTCCTCCCTGGCCAGGTGGCCTAACAACCTCCTAACCAGGGGCTTCACCTGCTTCCCCCAGTAGACCTTCATCCTTCCCAAGGTGGTGTCGTCCATAACTTCCAGCGACACCGCATCGTGCTTCTCCTTGGGAAGGTGAAGAAACTTCTCGTCAATCATCATCTGTATAAACTGTGGGTACATGCAGAATCCCTCTTTCCCCTTGGCTTTTATGTTCTCGACCAGATAAGTAAAGAACATCCGTGAGAAGCTGAACGGATGGTTCAGTACTAAAGCCATATAAGCATTCTGGATCTGATCCGATAGCTCATCGAATCCTCCTCTCCTGAAGGCTATGCACTTTAGGATCACATGTGCCAAATATTTGAATTGTGGGCACATGTTACTCTTGTTAAGCATGCCGGCGTTGATATCGCCAGCGTACTTGATCCTAAGGATGCATCCCTGTACCATTAGGGGATGCAGCTTGGTTGGGTATGCACCATCATCACCCAAGTCCAAGACTCACCTGATATCCTCTTCACTGATCTGGATATCTTCCTCAAAGATAGAACTCCTAATGCAGTAAGGCTCTGTAGATCTGTCAACAATGGCGTTCTCCCTCAACGCTTGCTAGATCGACCTGTACAGTATACATGGTGTAGATATGGCCTTGAAGATCCTTGAACGTCTTAGAAAGGCTATGATCCCGGAAATCGGAAGCATTCCGGGATGTGGGGTCTAGATGAGCACATACATTGTGCTTAGTGCTCATCGTCCATCTATCCGCCATAATGCTGCAATACAAATGACAAACATATTAGTTCCGTTCATAATAGATAAACAATTAGACTTAGAACTGATTTTGACCAATCTGGTTCAATCATGCGATTGAACCATACGACTGGGTTCAGTCGTATGATTGAGCTTGCGACTGAATTCAGTCGTGTGCAAGGCCATGCGGTTGAGTCAGTCATGCGACTGAATCACCGATTGGTTCAATCGTGCGATTGAAGCATGTGACTGGCTCAATCGTGCGACCGAGGTTCATCAGTCTGTCCATTCGCATAAACCCCTGTGCGACACCATAATCTTGAATCTTGTCATCAAGTGAAATTATATGTTGTTTTTAGGTTCATATGGTCCGCAAGGACTCAATATAACACTTAAACTCCTTTAAATCGACATTTTTAATCATTTAAGTAGTGTATTTTAGGGTTTGTGTCCCGGTTATTAGTTTGAACAATTTAGGTCATTTAGGTTCGATTAGATTTCTTGTTTGTCCTGATTCCTATCGCAAGTTACCTGTAGATGAATACACTTAGGGTTAGAACACAAATCAGAATGCAATCTCAAAAGTTGGAAATTTTGGCAGAGTAATAGTGCTTAGGCGGTTTTTGGAAAATTTGAAGTCTGGTGGAGTTTACGACCGAATGAGCCTCTATTTATACTGTTTTGGGTTTCAGTCGTGCGACTGGACCCAGACGCATGGCTCAATCGTGCGACTGAAGTTCAGTCGTGCGACTGACTCCATACTCCTCTCTTCAGTCGTACGACTGGCTCAGTCTTATGCTCCAATCGCATGACTGTCTCATACTCATGGTCCAATCATATGACTGGTTCTTTCTCATGGTCCAATCGTACGATTGACTCATTCTTATGATTCAATCATACGATTGGTTCATACTTATGATCCAATCGTGTGATTGTTTCATACTCATGAGTTGACTTCATACCTTTCCAAACCTTCAGTTTTAACTTTTGATTGATATAACACTATGAGCACTGATCATCTTAGACATGATCCTTTTAACGAGAAACCATTTGATCACCTCAGATGTGATCCTTTTAATTTAAAACCTTTTGGTCACCTCAGACGTGACCCTTTTACCTTTCAAACTTTGATCATCTCAGATATGATCCTTTTAACTTTGCAACAGTTTGGTCACCTCAGACGTGACCCTTTTAAAGTATGATTCATAGAGTTCACCTTGTTACATGGTCTGACATAAAAGATAATAACTGGAACAGAAAAACAACTTGAATAAAACAAGACATAATTTTTTTTTGTTTTTGTTTGAGGTGGGTTGAAAACTATTAAATTATCCTTTAACCAATTTCTCCCCATGAGCAGAATGGCTTCAATTTGGTTTTATCATTTCAGGAGAGATTCATATGTAATCATACACGTGTATCATAATCATTTGGGACTCTTTGATATATGTTTAAATAATAATTCTTATTACTCTCAGAGTCATAAGCACTTACAGGAAATCATACTAGAGCTGTGAGAAGCACATAGTGATTTCGACTATCGAGAGTTGTAGCCATGACGATTATCAGTATTGTTGTCCACTTAAATCCATACATAGACTTTTAACTCACATTGGTGATTAGATTTTATTATTTCAACAAGCGTTTGTGGATCCCACACTTATATGGTAATCAACATTCCTCAGGAGATTTTTGAGCGGTCTATGGGTTTTGAGACAAGAAGAAACTATTCTAAGAGCTTTCAGAGAGATGCTAAGCCTCAGGTCAGTGCCATCGCACAGCAGAGAGGCGCAAACAACAATGAATTCTAGAATATTTAGGTTGTGCTTATCCTCAGGTCAGTGTCATCGCACAGCAGAGAGGTACACAACCTATCTTCTTGTAAGAGCACCTTTCTTTTACACATAACGCACCGACAACATTAGTCATTAGTTCGATTGCGTTTATCAATTTTTTTCATGTGCTTTGCTTATTTTATGGTCGTCCGCACACATTTGTGGCGTTTATTTTGCTCGTCACCCCTTATTGGAATTTATCTGATTGTGTTAACCAGTGATAAGATAGAAACCTACAGCCTGTTAAACAGTTTAGTTTAGATTGTTTCACCAACGAAGTCTACTTCTCTATTGTGTTGAATCTACCGACACATCCTACAACGGACTAACAACCCCTAGGTCTACTTCCTCTATGTAACCTCAGTAACAGACTAGTGTACTATCATTTTTCCTTTATTTGGCTTAAACATCATAGACTTGAGATTTTAATTATAGCTTTTTGATCTTTTCAGTCCTTTTTAAGTCTCAAACAATTAGTCCATGTGTACTATTATTTTCCATAGTTTTGGATCAATCTCACAGAATTTGATTTGCTTTCAGCCTATCTGCCTGCCTCCCTTTTTTTGAAGTAAATAAATACTGAAAATAAACTAATCTCCCCCTAAAATTCTAAAACCAAAAATATTTATGTGTTTTTGGATTTTTAGGACAGAAATAATTAAAATAAAGAAAAATTAAAATAAACAGAAAGATGGACTATGAACTCAATTCTTCTGGAATCACATCACTTTTCTTTTTCACGCCATTTACCTCTAAGAGATATAAAAACCGAGGTCTATCAAATGATTTTGTGTAGAGGTCGACGCGTTGAAAATCCGTATTAATTTTAACAACATCGATTAATTGCTTTTCAAAATAGTCACGTATAAAGTGATATTTAATACCGATGTGTTTAGTCTTAGGATGCTAGACCGGATTTTTAGTTACAATTGCAGCTGAATTATGAACAAAGATAGGGGTGTTAGAGAATTGCAAACCATAGTCGCGCATTTGCTGTTGAATCCAAATGATTTGGGAGCAGCAACTTGCAGCAGCAACGCATTCAGCTTCACATTTTGACAGAGCAATAGAAGTCTGCTTCTTACACTGCCAGGTGACTAACCGTCTTCCAAAGAACTAACAACCCGCTGATGTTGACTTGTAATTTATCTTGCAACCACCGTAGTCCGAGTCACTATACACTATAAGCTCAAAATCATCATCATGAGGATACCACAACCCGAGTGTTGGAGTACCCTTCAGATAACGAAATATCCTTTTAACCTGATGAGATGATTTACTTTTGGTTTAGCCTGATATCTGGAACAGAGACACGTGGCATACGTGATATCAGGACGAGAAGCTATGAGGTATATAAGAGATCCGATCATCCCTCGGTACATAGTGACATCTACCAGATCACCATTTTCGTCGGGTGCCACATCGTTGTTTGTGGCAAGTGGAGTTCCAGCAACAGTTGTATTCTCCATGTCAAACCGACTAAGAATGTCTCCTACATACTTTGTCTGATGTAGAAGATTTCTTTGGGTGTCTGATCCACCTGTAACCCAAGAAAGAACTTTATTTCTCCCATGGCACTCATTTCAAATTCAGCTTTAATCACAGATTCGAATTCCTTACATAGAGCTTCGTTTTTGAACTGAAGATGATGTCATCCATGTAAATCTAAACCAGTAGTAAATCACCATCTTTCTCCTTGATAAACAGTGTACAGTCAATAACCCCTCTACGAAAACCGTGTTTAAGCAGATGAGTAGAGAGTTTCTTATACCTGGCTCGAGGGGCTTGATGAAGCCCATACAAAGCCTTGTCCAGTTTGTACACTCTATCCCAATGATAAGGGTCCTCAAATCCCTCGTGTTGACTTACGTATACTGTTTCACAAATCTCACCATGAAGCAAGGCACTTTTCACATCCAATTGATAAACTTTGATTTGCATATAGGATGATAGGATAGGAATATACGAATAGCTTCCATCCTTGCCACAGGTGCAAACACTTCATTGTAGTCAATGCCTTCGACTTGACTAAACCCTTGAACAACAAGCCGTGCCTTGTTTCGAATGATGACCCCTTGGTCATCTTTCTTGCAATGAAGAACCCATTTGGTGCCAATCACCTTTGCAACTTTTGGTCTGTCCATAAGTGTGCAGACTCCTAACTTTTTGAATTAAAGGAGTTCTTTTGCATAGCACTTACCCATGACACATCTTCTAATGCCACACTTACATACTTAGGCTCAACTTGATATACAAAGCATCGATAAGCACCATCATGAATATAGCCCTTTTCCATCACTACTGCATAATCAGCTGAATATAACTGATTTCTAGTTTGAACTCCTGATAGAATATCCCCGATGACGTTGTCCAGGGGATGATGAACATGTACCCAAGTTCCAGGAGTGGTGGGAACAATTACTTTATTATCCAGATTTGGAGTCTCATTTGCTGTTGTAGTGTGAGGTTCTGACGTGTCAGCGGCTTCAGGTTCAGCTGTGGGTGTACTTGGAGTAGCAGGAACCTATTCTGTCTGATCCACGTTTGTGGTCTCAACTTCTTCATTATCAGAAGAAGAATCACTTACCATAAGTTCTTTACCTGAAGGGCTTGAAGTATCATCTAATGGAGCAGACGATGAGTGTCTAATGTCAGAGAGTTCAACACATCATATATCATCCGAGCAGCTAAGTCATCATCTGAGTAGGAAGATGGTAGATTGAAGGACTTGAAGAATCGATCATAATCGAAGACGAAGGAAGGTCCTTTTCCAGCAGGGGGTGGTGAATCTTTGAACATCAACGTTACACCACACTTCTACCCGACCCGTTGAGTTGTTGTAAACTCGCTTGTTTGGTATACTGTAGCCTAGAAAAATACATTCTTCTGCCTTCTCACAAAATTTTCCAGTCTGATTCTTCTTCAATAGCATGCAAGGTGCACCGAACAGTTCGAGATACTCCAAGTTAGGTTTACGTTGCTGGAGTTATTCATAACATGTCTTTCCATGATGTTTGACCACCAGAACCCGATTCAAAGTGTAACAAGCATTAGCCACTGCTTCATTCCAGAATTGAATAGGCAGTTTTAAATCGGTTAGCATTGTCCTTACAGTCTCAATCAGACTTTGATTCTTCCTCTCAGCGACACCGTTCATCTGTGGAGTATATGTAGAAATGAATTGATGAATAATACCTTTCTCTCGACAGAACGTCTCCATCCACTGATTCTTGGACTCTGTGCCGTTATCTGATCGAATCTTTCTAACTTTTAACTTGTAGAGAGATTCCAGTGCCGTAACCAGATGCTTGAATGATTCAAATGTTTCAGACTTGGCTTTCAGAAACATTACCCAAGAGAATCTGGAGTAATCATCTGTCACGACAAAGCAATACTGGTTTCCGGCAATACTCCTTGTGCTAACTGGGCCAAACAGATCCATGTGTAGAAGGTCGAGTGGAATTTCGATAGAGTTGACTTTCTTCACTTTGTGAGACTTCTTGGTCTGTTTTCCTTTCTTGCAAGAGACACAGAAATCTGGAAGCTAGAAGTTCTTGACAGTAACTCCCTCTACCAGATCATTCTGAACCAGATGGTTCATCTTCCTCGGATTGATATGTCCCATTCTTCTATGCCACGAGACTGACTCCCTTTCTGTTGCCTTTGACAGGAAGCACTGTGCAGTCGATTCAGTTATGGAGGCTTTTGATAGATCCAAGACATACAGATCATTATATCTTGAAGTTGACATTAATACTTTATCCTCCTTGATGACATACTCCTTCTTCAGTATATAACACTTCTTGTTGTCAAATACAACTTTGAATCCTTTATCACAGATTCGGGAGATAGAAAGCAAGTTATTTTGCAGTTGCTGAACATAGTTGACCTTATCAAACTTGACTTTCTCATTTCCCACTTCGCCTTAAGCGGTGATATATCCTCCTTTATTTCCAGAAAACGATACGTGTCCCCTTTAATCTGTTTGACGTTGAAAAGGAGAGACGAATTCCTAGTCATGTGCCTGGACGCCCCACTATCAATAATCCAGGTATTTGTGATAGTGCTGTAATGGACACCCTGCACATACAAAGGAAATTATTAGTTCAAGTTTGGGACCCAAGCCTTAACTGGCTTGGGTGTCCTAGAGGTATCACACATCATGAACTCAACCCACTGTCCTTGAGAGGATGAGGACACATCTTTCTTCTTCTTGTCCTCACTGTCAGACACATTACCTGATTTTTCTTTCCATAACCCAGTTTTGTGTAAGGCCTGTTTGTGGTAAACAGACGATTGGCTAATGGTTTGAACTTTAGTTCACTAATAATCCTAGGTTTAACCTTGGGTGACACAGCCTTGCTTTCAGCTCGTCTGTATGGCCCTTGGTATTTTGGAGGAGTATTAGATCTGGTCTTAGAAAATATAGGTTTTCATCAAAAAGTTCAATTTTCCTTTTGGGTGTCTGATAATAAGGACAATTTGAAGAGATATGTCATCTTTTTCCATAACTGTAGCAAGATCTCCCTTTTACATATTGTGGAAATTGTTGATGTGGGATTGAGTGTGGTTGGGGGCTTTATGACTTCTCTTCCTTTTTAGATGTTTCACATTCTTTAACAAATTTAATTGTTTTGACCTTTTGAACATCTTTTGCCTTAGTTTGATTTGGACTTTGATCATTAACATGTTTAGGGTTCTTTGAGTTAATCTTTTTAGGTTCTAAAATAGACATTTGTGAACCTGATTCTAAGTTAACCTTTTCAATATTATTAGTCAAATCCTCAACAGGCATCTTATCTTTAGATCCCAAAGTAGTATTCATCTGTTCGGTGACCGACTTCACAGGTTTACCTGTGGAATCTGGATCACTGACCAGAGGGGTAGACACCACATGATCCTCTACAGGGTTGTTATTTATTGGTCTACATTTAGTATTCAAAAGGATAGCATGTGGTGGTGGTACTACTTTATAACCCAAACCTTCCCTACCATTTCATTCTTTCACTAAGTTTTGAACTATGTGTGAAGAACTTGCCAAGCTATGCAGTTTTTGTTTCATTGATTCAACTTCGACTACCAAAACTGCTTTTTGCTTCTTCATCTCTTCCAAAGAATTTAAATAGAAATTAATATCATTTGTTTGATTAAGAGCAATAACTTTGGTTTCCCTCAATTATTTCCCCAGAAGTTCTATCTTTTCTTTGAAACTGCACTCATTTTGTTTTAGTACACGATTTGCTTCAGTGCAGAGTTGCAAATCATTCACCAGATTATCATTATGTTCTAATAACCTAGCAAATTTTAAATCAACGATTTCTCTAAATTTATCACATTCAGAACAAGCATGTTTATCAAATAATTCGTCTCTAGAATTTACCAGTGAAGTACCAGATGAATCAGCCATCAGTGCAGTGTCAGACTCTTCAGCACCTGAATGTTCTGTGTTTGCTACACTAAGATCTTCTTCCATTAAGTGATCAACTACATCCATAGCTTCTTCAACATCTGAAAGTGAATGCTCAGCTACCGTGTCTCTCTCACTTGCAGATCCATCATCCAAGGTGTCGACAAAAACAACATTAGATTCACCCTCGGATACGAATCAGAAGGACCAATCTTGTCCTTCATCACCTTGAGCAACCAAAGCTTTAGAGTCTTTACTTGCTATTGATGCCCCAATCTTATCCTTTTCCTGAGGGAAATGGATTTCCATTTCCTGTCTTCTTGGGCTTAACACACTCCCGCTTGAAGTGCCCTTTCTCACCACAGTTGAAGCATGTGACCTTGGTTTTGTCAAATTCAAATGTAGTATCTTTAGTTGCCAACAAATTTTGTCCCGTCTTCTTCATGAACTTCTTTGCTCTTCTCATAGCACTAGCCAAGGCCCACATGATATCCATGCGCTCTAACTCAGTTTCATCAACTTGCTTGTAATCTTCATCAGCAAGATGACAGTTTCCAATCTTTCCAGCAACCAGACCATTCCTGAGATTCTTAGTCTTTAACTTTGTAGCATTTGCCTCAGGAACTACATAGTGGGTTCTAGATGACCCGGACGTGTCGGTACCTGATGAACTGTACTGAGAAGGAGCAGAGGAGTTAGATACAAAAGTAGTTTGTAATGGTTTACCTGACGTAGTAGGAGTTGGAACTGAGTTGTATAATGCAGAATTCTGAGCATAGGATCCTTTCTTTGACTTGTACTTCTGATGCAGTTCTTCCTCCCTGAGCTTTAAAATGAAGTCATTTATGTCCAAGGTAGCAAGAGTTTCATTTTGTCTTAAATTGGACACAAATGGATCCCATTTATCTGGAAACCCATCAGCAAAGCTAGAGACTTTGTCTTCCATGGATGTAACCACGCCATGAGTGTGTAACTCACTCATAAGATGATAGAATCTGTCGATGATATCATCTAAGCTCTCCTTTCCAATTGGTGAGAAATTGTCAAATTCCTTTTTAAGAGTTTTTGCCTTGAGTGCCTTCAGAGTTGCATTGCCTTCGTATCTCTTTTCTAAGGCTTCCCATAACTTCTGAGACTGTTTGTTCTAAAAAACTGATGAAATATATCTTTAGGTATTGACTGAGTCAACAAGGCATATGCTTTCTTTTCAGCATTATGCATAGTCTTCTGGGCTTCACTCATTCCTCCCAATGTAAGCTTTACCCCATTAGCACTGACTGGTACCACGTAACCAGTCTCAATAGACGTCCACAGATTAGGGTCAACTCCATTCAAGTAGATTTCAAACTGTTGTTTCCATTGTGGGTATTCATCCAACGTTAACAGCTTTGGCGGTTTATTGTGGTTCCCTATCTCACTTTCCTGAAGTAGAAGATTCTGGATGCGTGAGTCCTTTCCAGCAGTAAAAGTAGAGAACTGATCTTCCATTTCTTCAAATTTGGTGAACTAAGAACAGGACAGATTGACCTATACGATTAGACAGGCCGACTGGTTCAACCGTGCGATTGAAGAGTGCGAATGGCTTCAATCGTGCGATTGGATTCAGTTGTGCGATTGAACTAGATGAATGAGGTCAAACGAATGGAAAACTCCAACCGTGCGAATGAACTGTGCGAATGAGTTCAGTCGTGCGATTGAACTGTGCGAATGGAGTGCAGTCGTGCGATTGGGCCAATCGTGCGACTGAAGTTGCTGCTGCCGGAAAAAAATTGAATTTTTTGAACACTTGACTTAAAATTACGAATTTTCAAGAACCCTAATCTGCCGTAGGGGAACAAGTCGAAACTTTTGACACAAAAACTCTACAAAAACCAAGTTTTGAAGTGAAAAAGTGTATCTTTTGAATAAAAACGTTAGTTTTGACACCAAAACCAATTGAATCCACGCAAAATCATGAGCCTTGGCTCTAATACCACTTTTAGGACCGATTTCGTACGGAGTACTAACAGATTCTGTGTGATACCGAATTAAACAGTGCGGAATCCTATTTGATTGGCGATCCAATCAGTGAGAATGTTAGGACCGTGTACGGACGGAGTACTAACTGATTCAAATGTGAAGCCAAATCAAATAGTGCGGAATCCTATTTGATTGGTGATCCAATCAGGGTAACGTTAACAAGATCAAACCTCACGATTAGAAAACGTTAAGAACGAACTAGGAATGATCTAAAACGTTTTGTGAAGTTGGAAGGGACGAACAGGACGCTCTCGGTCGACTAGGGTTGCAAGTATTCGAAGTGTCCTATTTTTCCACGAATTAAGTGGTATTTATAGGTAAGGGTTTCTCATTAGTGCGACTGAACCATACGCATGATTCAGTCGTGCGATTGAGCTATGCGCTTGATCCATACGTACGACTGAGAATTCAGTCGTACGACTGGTTCAATCTCATGCTCTAGTCTTACGACTGATCCAGTCTCCTGGTTCAGTCATGCGACTGAGTCATTCGCATGAAGTTATTCATGCGTATGGTCCATTGGCATGGGCCATTCGCATGATGACTTCATAATGTTAAGTTTGAACGTATTAGTTATCATTACATCACATATATCAATTCAAACAATCACCTACCTATATAATTAATCAACCATACATTACACAACCCATTAATGAAACATTAAACATTATAAGCACATACAACCATTTGCATTTCATTAATCATCTTTCAATTACATATATGTAAGACATTACAAAGATATTACATTGAGATCAGAATCTAGGTACATATGTATCAACAAACTCCCCCTTGGACCTAGATTCATCTAACGTCTTACTTGACCCATAACCTCTTCAAATTTCTTGTACTTCTCCTCTCTTGTAACTCCTGCATGTATTTCAAATGCAAAGTAGAGTCTGATCACGTTTTGGAATTGGAGGGCTTGTACAATATCTTGCGCGTCATAGAACAGTGGCCACTGGTATAAAGTGTAAACATCTTCAGCTGACAAGTTAGTAAGCCACATTGGGTCGAATACCCTGATAACCTCCATTTGACCTTCTTTATTTAGAACTATGACCGCTTCTCCTGTTCGCCAATCGTAGTACCACCACTTGAAGTGTGGAGTGATGTCCTGTGGCATTTCCCTTAGAGGGATCTTAGACATGGTACGCGGTGGACTCCACTTCAGCACTATCTTTGGTTTCCCGGTTCTGGGATCCACTTCAGACCTTCTAATGTACCTCGTAGGTTGCTGAGGCCTGAAGTTCACCCACCGAGTGTGGTACTCTTTCTTCAATGCAGCTTCAAACCATCCTGACATCTTCCTCGGATCAGCATAAAGCAGCTTTAGCTTAGCCAGTTGGTTTAGCTCAAAACCAGGTAGAGTTTTTAGATCGTGTGGGAATCTAAAATACTCAATACCTTTCTCCCTCTTAACTGCATAAGCATTAAGATCATCAAAATAAGCCCACGATATGATCTTGCCCGACACCTTTTGGTGTTTCTTCACTCTATACAACTTTGTGTAGACATTTGACGTTGAAGCACTTCGTTGGGCTCGTAGATCCTCAAAACATGCAGCCCATTCAGCCTTTCTAATTTTGATTTCCTCCTCTGTGGCTCGGGCTGTCTCCTCTTGTTTATCAGACTCTTCTTCCATTTTATCCAGAGTCTCGAAGGTCTCACTAACCAGATTGTCATCCAGATTTGGAATGACATGACCTTCGGTGTCTGTGTACTCCGGATAATATTGATCTGTCACATCTTCTATTTCGATCTCATCAACATCATGCAGTTCTTCATCACTGTCTACTTGGACTTCTGGAGCATCTTTCACTATCTCGTCGGCATTTAGTTTGAACATTTCGGCCAACTGCTCTGTAGTGAAACTGTGCACTATCTCCCCCTCTTCTGGAGTGTATTCAACTGACCTCCTGTGATTCCCTGCAGATCAAGCATCATTGTTAACTGACGCTTGACCTGCTGAAGGGGTTCAACATCATATTCGTCCCTTTGAAAATTTGGATCTGCTTGATTTAAACATGCAACACATTACTTATTAGTAAGTAATCAAGCACAATCAACATTAAGTAAATAGATATAAACATCAAATACATAAGTTTTACACAATGGTCAGGTACAAAAGCTTTTAAATACAAAAGACATAAATATCTAGTAGGTACTTTTGTCTTCAACCGATGGAGTATCATCAGGTGGAGCAGAAGTAGAGGTTCTTTGGTCTTGACGTTGCTTAGTACGCCTCTCTTCTGCTGCTTCAGCACCTTGATCTCCAGCATCATCATCAACTTCATCATCACCGTCATCATGCTTGTCATCTCCTTCACCTTCGTCACTTTCATCATCATCGTCATCTTCCTCCTCATCATCATCGTCCTCCTCATTATCATCTTGCCCTTCACCAATCTTGAGAGGCTCACTTTGAGTCCCTTTGAGCTTCAGCATAATCGTCTTATTTGCAGCTTCTAACTCCTCCAGCTTCTTAGCAGTCTCATCTCTGTGCTCTAGGAGTCTGGTGATCTGATCAGTTTGTTGAGAGATCAGCTGAGCTTGGGAAGAATTCATCTCTTTCAACTGCTGTATCTGAGCTGTCTTAGCCTCATCAGAAGCTAGCAGCTTGAGCACCATGCTGTTTAATGCTGCAAGCTGCTCTGCCACAGAAATGGGAGGAATGTATGAGCCTGTTGGGAATGAGGAAGGTCCTGTTTGGTGAGTAGTGGTGGTTGTGGTGGCTGTGGTGAAAATGGGAGATGGTGTGAATGAAGTGGTAGGAGGTGTAGTGGTGGTTGTGGTGGCTGTAGTAAAATGGGAGAGGTTGTGAATGAAGCGGTAGGAGGTATAGTGGGTGGTGGTGGATGGTATAGATGTAGTGACAGTGGTGGTGGCTTGAGAGGTTTGGGATGGTGTAGAGGTGGTAGCTGTGGTAGTGACAGAAATGGTGAATCTCAGTCTCTTTCCCTTCTTACCATGCGGACGAGCCATGGTCTTCCTCCTCTTACCCGTGGACACTGGTGCTCCCCCTATGTTGCTGGGTTGATCAGGGGCATATGAAGGATCAGACTCTGTGCGAGTATCCCCTGATGTACCAGAATGTCCACCAACTACCTTTAGTCCTCTTTCTGTAGCAACTACCTTGCTTCCGACCCTCTTTGTCAACCCTTCTTCTTCGCTTTCTTCTTCATCATCCGGAGGGCAGAAATCATGAACAAACCCGGCAGTCGCCGTGTCAGTGTGTGGTGGTGATGGCTGAGCTGTATGAGTAGTGGGGCCTCCTGAAGCAACTGGCCCACTGTCTCCATCCTCACTGTCATCGTCACCTGAGTCATCAGATGGTATAGCAATAAGCTCAGTGTCAGACTCACTGTCGTCATGACGCCATTTGCGCCTTCTCGGCGCCACATAATCTACACGGGCCAGATGCCCTATCAATCTCTTCATTGGGGTTTGACCTGCTTGCCCCTATATACCTTCATTCTGCCCAGAGTGGTGTCATCCATGATTTCCAACACCACAGCATCGCTCTTCTCCTTAGGCAGCTCTGGCAGCTTCTCATCGAATATCAGCTGAAGAAATCGGGGATACATACAAAAGCCTTCTTTCCCTTTTGCCTCTAAGTTCTCTATCAGATAAGTAAAGATCATGTTGGAGAAGCTGAAGGGGTGGTTTAGGACCAATGCAACATAAGCATTCTGGATTTGGTCAGATAAATCATCAAACCCACCCCTCCGAGAAGCAATGCACTTCAGAATAACATGTGCCAGATACTTGTACTGGGGGCTCAGGTTGCTCTTGTTCAGCACACCTGAGTTGATGTCCCACAGTATCCTATCCTCATGAAGCAACCTCAGACAGTGAGAGGATGTAGCCTTAGTGGATGATCCTCATCGTCTCCAAATCCTAATACTCGACGGATATCTGCAGCTGTAATCTCGATTTCCCTACCAAAGATGGTGCTTCTGATGCGGTAGGGTTCCTCAGATCGATCAACCGATGCTCCCTCCCAGAATGCCTTCTGAATCGACTGATAGGGAGTGCATGGTGTAGATATGGCTCTGTATATACGTGATCTCTTAAGAAACGCGATGATACCCTCGAACTCACCACCATTCCTCGAGGTGTAATCCAAGTGAGCACAGATGTTGTGCTTTGGATTAATGGACCATCGGTTAGCCATCTTCCTGTAACAAATAACAAATGCACGTTAGATCATAAAGAAAACAAAGTTTGATCAAATCAGAAAAAGTCAGTCCAGTTCAATCATGCGATTGAACTTTGCGACTGAGTTCAGTCGGTTGATCATTGATGCGACTGGGTTTCAATCGGTTGATATGTCATGCGATTGAGTTCAATTGGGTGACTGAACCTGCGATTAGGTCAGTCGACCGAATGAACTCATTCGCATTATTCATTCGGCCGATTGATTGAATCGCACACTTTAATCGTGCGATTGACGTTCATTCTGGGCTCCAATCGCATTCTGCACTGATCGATTCCATTTAAAACTAAGATTGATCAATTTGCAAGTTTAAACGTTAAGTTTATGTTCTTTGGACTCGAAATGATATACCTAACTCACTAATTTAATTTATTTCAACATTTTAAGTGTATTAGTTAGGTTATTTGTCAACTTAATGTCGGTTCAATAACTAGGTCATATAGTCTCGGATTCAGAACCAAGTCGACTGTAAACATCATCAATCAGTCGCGTAATACCTGTATACGAATGCCAAGATGTCAGAAATGATTACAGGGTGGCAGAGTAACGGTGCGATTTGAGAATTTGGGCGAATGGGGTCTGCGATCGACTGAGTGCCCTATTTATACTAAAACTCATCTCAGTCGGGCGACTGAACCTATTCGCTCACTTCATTCGGCCGACTCAATATCCAGTCGTACGACTGAGTCTAGTCGCCTGACTTAGTCGTGCGACTGAAACTGAGTCGTACGATTCACTCAATCGACCAGTTCCCATCGTTCAATTGACCTCCATTCGCACGTTTGGCCTAGTCGGTCACTTTCAGTCGTCCGATTGGGCTCATTCGCATGGCCCAATTATACGATTGTCTTCAATCGTATACCCCATTCGTACGACTGGATCATGCCCATCATGCAGTCGTGCGATTGGGCTATACTTGTGCCATTTTAGTCATTTTATTTACCGACACTTAGTTTTCTTACACAATTGATGAAACATTATGTGCATTTGATCATCTCAGACATGATCACTTTTTAAAATAAAACACTCATTTATCACCTCAGACATGATCCATTTATCCACCCAATCACCTCAGATGTGATCCAATTATCCACCCGATCACCTCAGACGTGATCCATTTAACCACCTGATCACCTCAGACGTGATCCATTTAACCTTTCAGAAAACAAGTTATTATTGATTAAACGTTAAGTTCTGTTTATGACAGTTTCAACAATGAATAGCATAGCATAGTACGACGCCGACACACTAAACAACTAAAGTAAAACACTAAACTAATTAACAGAATGAAAATCTTTTTGTGATTTTGTTAGGGTTGGGTAGATAATCCTATTTGCATTAACATTATTTTCAAGACCGATTCAAATGGAATCATACAGGCATAGACTAAATTACTTGGAACCTTTTATATTTATCGAAAAGAAAACTAACATATTTACTTATCACAGTTTATCGCTCATCTGATACTTCTAAGTTCTAACTGGGAATCATGCTTATTATGATACTTAACACGCTTTGATTGTCAACTTCAGTCGGTGCATTCACAACGATTGTCAGTATACTTGTCCACTTAAATCCATACACAGACTTTTGACACGCATTGGTGATGATTTAAATTATATTATTTCAAACAACTTTTGTGGATCCCAAGCTTATATGGTAATCAACATTCCTTAGAGGATTTCCGAACGGTCTATAGGTATTTAGACAAGAAGAGACTATTCTTAGACCTTTCAAAGAGAAGCCAAACCTCACGTCAGTGCCATCGCACAGCAGAGAGACGGCAAACAACAATGAATTCTAGAATATGTAGGTTATGCTTATCCTCAGGTCAGTGCCATCGCACAGCAAAGAGGCACACAACCTATCTCCTTGTTAGAGCATTTCTTATTTTCTTTTGCACATAACGCACCAACAACATACGTTATCAGCTTGATTGCGCTTGTATTCATTTTTTCGTGCTTTGCTCTTTTTGTGGTCATTTGCACACCTTTGGTGGCATTTATATGCTCGTTGTTCCTTATTGGAAATAGCTGATTGTGTTAACCAGAGATAAGATGGGAACCCACAGTTGATTGAACCGTTTAGTTTAAATTAAGTTCACCAATGACGTCTACTTGTCTATTGTGTTGAATCTACTGACACATCGTATAGTGAACTAGCACCTCCCTAGATCAACTTTCTCCGTGTAATTACAGTAACACACAAGCGTACTATCATTTTCCCATTTTGTTAAACTTAGAATTCTCTGACTTACAATTTACTGTGATTTAATGAAACTAAACATTCTAAAAACTAAAATCTTTTTGGTGTTCCAAGTAACTAGACGCCTGTGTACTATCACTTTCCATTGTGAAGTGAATTTCAGTCGTGTCTATTTTGTTTTTGCCTTTTAGATTATCTGCTCTTCCCCTTTTTTTAAATAAATACTGATTTTAACCTAATCTCCCCCTAAAATTCTAAAACAAAAATCATTTTGTGTTTTTGGATTTTTATAAAACAAGGAATTAAACAAAATAAAATAAAATTAAACTAAAACAGAACTAGTGTCGGACTATGCATCTGGTTCTTCTGAGATAACGTCACTTTTCTTTTTAACACCATTGACCTCTAACAGATAGAAAAATCTGGGTTTATCAAACGGTTTGGTGTAGAGGTCAGCGCGTTGAAAATCCGTGTTTATTTTGACCACATCAATTAAATGTTTTTCATAGCAGTCGCGTATGAAGTGATACTTTATGCCTATGTGTTTGGTCTTAGGATGTTGGACCGGATTTTTAGTTACTGCAATTGCAGCAGAATTATCAACAAATATAGGAGTAGAAGAGAAATGCAAACCGTAGTCCCGCATTTGCTGTTGTATCCAGATGATTTGTGAGCAGCAATTGGCGGCGGCAACATATTCAGCTTCACAGGTAGATAGAGCGACTGATGACTGCTTTTTGCACTGCCAAGTTACCAATCTTCTCCCGAAAATTGACATCCTGCTGACGTAGACTTGTAATTAATTTTGCAGCCTCCATAATCCGAGTCACTATACGCCGTTAGCTTAAAGTCATCATCATGAGGATACCACAACCCCAGTGTTGGAGTACCCTTCAGATAACGAAAAATCCTTTTAACTCTAATCAAATGATTTACTTTGGGTTTAGCTTGATATCTGGAGCATAAGCATGTGGCATACATGATATCTGGACGCAAGACAGTGAGGTACATAAGAGATCCAATCATCCCACGATACATAGTGGCATCCACTAAATCCCCATTCTCATCAGGAGCCACATCATGATTTGTGGCGAGTGGGGTACCGGCTGCAGTGACATTTTCCATATCAAAGCGACTAAGAATGTCACCGACATACTTAGTCTGATGCAGAAAGATACCGGTAGGTGTCTGATCCACCTGTAACCCTAGGAAGAACTTCATTTCTCCCATGGCGCTCATTTCAAACTCTGCCTTCATCACAGATTCAAATCTTTGCACAACTCTTCGTTTTTAGAACCGAAGATTATGTCATCCACATATATTTGCACCATAAGCAAATCACCATCCTTTTCTTTAATGAATAATGTACAGTCAATCACACCCCTGCAAAGCCGTGTTTCAACAGATGGGTGGAGAGCTTTTCATACCAAGCTCGAGGAGCCTGATGTAGCCCATACAGAGCCTTGTCTAACTTGTAGACTCTGTCCCGATGATAAGGATCTTCGAATCCTTCTGGTTGACTGACATATACCTCTTCACGGATTTCCCATGCAAGAACACACTCTTAACGTCTAGTTGATAGACTTTAATCTTCATGTAAGAGGCGTAGGCTAGAAAGATGCGATAGCTTCCATTCTAGCTACTGGTGCAAAGACTTCATTGTAGTCGACTCCCTCGACTTGTCTGAAGCCCTGAACAACCAATCGTGCCTTGTTTCGGATAACAACACCCTGGTCATCCTTCTTGCACTTTAGTACCCATTTGGTACCAATTACTTTGACTCCTCTGGGTCGGTCAACGAGAGTCCACACTCCAAGTTTCTTGAACTGTAGCAGCTCCTCTTGCATAGCATTGACCCAGGCTTCATCCTTAAGGGCGTCGCTTACGTGTTTGGGTTCAATTTGAGAAACAAAACATCTGTAAGCCCCGTCATTCAAATAGCCCTTTTCCATAACTTCAGCGTAATCAGCAGTATACAGTCGATTTCTAGTCTGCACGCCGGAGTGAAGATCACCAATGATAGCATCTGGCGGATGATTCGTACTGATCCTAGTCATGGGAGTTGTAGGAACAACAACTTCAGAGTCCAAAGTTGTGACTGGAGGTTCAGTATCTGTATTTCCAGATGCAGGTTAAGCAGCTGAAGAGCTTCCTTCTTGATCAACATTTGGTGCATTGCTGGTTTCAGTTGCTTCTTCATCATCTGATGAATCCTCACTATCAAGCCGATCAGCTGTGGCAGATCCCGATGAACCACTTGCAGGTGTTGCATGGCCAGTATCCAGATTCGGTGAGTTTAGAACATCGTGCATCATCTGAGTAGCAATATCATCATCTGAATCTATATGAGGAAGATTGAATGATTTGAAAAAGCCATCGTAGTCAAAGAATGACGATGGACCTTTTCCAGCAGGGGGATGGTGAAACGTTGAACATCAACATTACACCATACTTCTACCTGACCAGTAGAGTTGTTGTAAACTCGTTTGTCGGGTATGCTGTATCCCAGAAAGATCCCCTGATCTGCCTTTTCATTGAACTTGCCCTCTGGAGTTTTCTTCAAAAGCATACAAGGAGCACCGAAAGGTTCCAGATACTCCAGGTTAGGCTTACGCTTCTGTAGTAACTCATAGCAAGTCTTCCCGTGCCTCTTCACTACTGACACACGATTGAGTGTGTAGCATGCATTGGCAACCGCTTCATTCCAGAACTGCACTGGCAGTTTTGAGTCTGCCAACATAGTCCTGGCTGTCTCGATCAAGCTCCTGTTCTTTCGCTCAGCAACTCCATTCATCTGTGGTGTGTATGCAGAGGTGAATTGATGAACAATTCCCTTTTCTTTGCAGAACACATCCATCCACTGATTCTTAAACTCGGTTCCATTGTCTGAGCAAATTTTCCTAACCTTCAGCTTGTAAAGCGATTCCAGAGTAGTAACCAGCACTCTGAATGACTCAAAGGTTTCGGACTTTGCTTTCAGAAACATCACCCACGAGAATCGTGAGTAGTCATCAGTGACTACGAAGCAGTACCAGTCTCCAGTGATACCCTTCGTGCTGACTGGACCGAAAAGATCCATGTGTATAGCTCCAGGGGCATCTCGATAGGGTTGACGTGCTTGGTCTTGTGAGATTTCCTGGTCTGCTTTCCTTTCTTGCATGAGACACAAAAATCAGGTAGTTTGAAGTTCTTGACAGGAACTCCATCAACTAAGTTGTTATGAATCAGATGATTCATCTTCCTGTGATTAATGTGTCCCATTCTTCTGTGCCATGAGATGGATTCTTTCTCTGTTGCTTTGGATAAGAAACACTGAACTGTAGACTCAGAGGAAGAAGCATTAGACATATCCAATACATATAAATCATTGTACCTGGATGCTGACATTAAGACCTGCTCCTCTGGAATCTCCATCTCTTTCTTCGGTATGTAGCACTTTCAGTTGTCAAACATCACTTTGAAGCCCTTGTCACATATCTGAGACACTGAAAGCAGATTGTTTTCTAATTGTTGAACAAAATTTACTTTGTCGAATCTTACCTTCGCATTACCTACTTCGCCTTGAGCAGTAATGTATCCTCCTTTGTTACCAGCAAAGGAAACGTGTCCCCCTTTAATTTGTTTCACATTGAAAAGGAGAGACTTATTTCCTGTCATGTGCCTGGAAGCTCCGCTATCTACTATCCATGTATTGGTAGAAGCACTATAGCGGACAACCTGCACATAAGAGAAAATAATCAGTTAAGGAGGGGGACCCAAGCCTTGACAGGATTGGGTTTCCCAGAGGCATCAACCATCAAGAACTCAACCCACTGTCCTTTATCAGTGGGTGGAATTTCAACTCTCAGCTTGTCCTTGCTTTCAGACCCATCAGTTGTTTTGACTTTCCACAAACCATCCCTGTGAAAGGATTGCTTGTGATAAACTTTAGACTGATTTACTGTTTGAGTTTTTGGTTTAGATTCAAAACCAGATTTTGCCTCTGGCATCTCAGACTTGTCAGTGACTTGTCTGTTTTGCTTTTGGTGTGGGGGAGATGAGAACGACCTAGAAGGTGTTTTAGACCTAATAGGTGTTTTTGATCTAAAAGGAGTCTTAGATCACTGTTTAGAATCTAGCTTAACTTCGTTGTTTAGCTCAACCTTAATCCTTGGAGTCTGATAGCGAGGACAATTTGTAGAAATATGACCGCGCTGTCCACAAGTATAGCAGGACCTTCATTCATTAGGGCTAGGAGATCTCTTGTGGGGCGGTGAATACACTTTGGGTATTTTCTTTTTGTTCTCACTTTTAAGACCTGCACCTTCCTTGAAAAATTTAACTTGTTTAACATTATTTGTGTTTTGTCTTAGAAGATGATGGTTATCATGCTTTACTGGTTTAGCTTGAGTGGTTTTGGAAATCTTAGGTTGTGTGATAGTCGAATTTTTACCCACCCCAAGAGATGCTTGAACATTCTCTTCCACTCGATTTCCAGTGATTTGTGTGCCAGTTGTGTCTGATGTAGAAGCTGTCTGGTTAGAAACCGAAGGGGCAGAGTTAACTGCTGTATCCGGATCGCTGACCAGAGGAGTTGTCACCACATGATCCTTTATGGGATTATCATTGATTAGATGTTGTTTGGTATTTAACAAGTTCTCATGTGGTGGAGGCACAACTTTGTATCCCAAACCTTCCCCATTGTTGCGTTCCTTAACCAAGTTTTTCAAAATATGCGAGGAGCTCGCAAGACTATGAAGTTTTTGTTTTAAAAACTCATTCTCAACTTATAAAACTGCTTTATTTTTTTAGTTTCTTCAATGGTCTTTAAATAGAATTTAATATCATTTTCTAGGTTGAATGCAACAACTTCAGTCTCTTTTAATTGTTTCTGTAAAGCCTCAATCTTTTCCTTATAACTGCTCTCATTTTGTTTTAACACTCTGTTAGCCTCTGAGCACAATTTTAAGTCATTTACTAAGTTATCATTATTATCTAATAACCTAGCAAATTTCAAGTCAATGCTTTCCCTAAATTTTCACATTCAACACAGGAATGTTTAGCAAACAGTTCATCTTTAGATTCTACCTGTGCAGATGTGGACGTTCCGGCCATGAAAGCATTTTGAGCTTTGGTTGTGCTTCAATTCAGCATTCATCTCATTCTCAACAATTTGGATAACAGCAGCTAAAGTCTCATCCATCTCAGCAGTATCAATCTCAGCTGAGCTCTCCCCCTCACTCGCTGAGTCTTCATTTAGATCATCCACAGATGCTATGTTGGCTTCACTGTCAGATAAGAACCTGAAGGACCAATCCTGTCCTTCATCACCTTGTGCAACCATAGCTTTAGAGTCACTGCTTGATGGAGCTGCCTTTTTCTCCTTATCTTGTTTATGAAACGATGAGAATGGATTCCTATTGCCAGTCTTCTTAGGTTTGACACATTCCCTTTTGAAGTGGCCCTTTTCTCCATAGTTAAAGCAGGTGACTTTTGACTTGTCAAAACCAAATGTAGTGTCTTTTGTAGCCACCAGATTTGGCCCTGTTTTCTTCACAAATTTCTCTGCTCGTCGCACAGCACTCGCGAGAGCCCACATTATATCCATTCGTTCCAGCTCATTCTCATCAACCTGTTCGTAGTCTTCATCAGCTTGGTGGCAGTTGCCTATTTTCCCAGCAACTAAACCATCATACGAATGAACTACCACAGCAAGTAGATCCATGTGCTCCTTTGCAACTTCTACAGTTACGTTACCCAAATCTTCAGTCATTAACTTCGTCGATTGAGTGACTATAGGACTTTATAGAACCCCAGATGCACCATGTGACTCACTAGCAGATGATGAGCCTTGATCAGAAGATGATGATGCATTTGACACAAATGCAGTTTGCAGAGGAACACTGGAGGTTTTGGAAGTAGACGTAGAAATAGGAGTAACATTGTAGAGTGACGGATCCTGAGCATATGAATCTTCTTTGCCTTGTACCTGTGTCTAACTTCTTCCTCTCACAGTTTCAGGATAAAATCATTTATATCCAAAGTCTCAAGAACTGAATTGTATCTCAAGGTGGAAATAAACGAATCCCACTTTTCTGGAAGTCCATCAGCCAAACTGGACACCTTTTCTTCTTTAGACGTGGTTACCCCATGAGTGTGAAGTTCACTCATCAGATGATAGAAGCGGTCAATGATATCATCCAGACTCTCGTTTTCAATAGCAGAAAAATTATCAAACTCCTTTTTAAGTGCTTTGGCCTACAAGGACTTTAGTGTTGAGATCCCTTCATACCTTTTCTCAAGAGCTTTCCAGAATTTCTTACTTTGTTTATGATCAGAATACTGATGGAAGATCTCTTTTGGAATAGATTGAGTTAACATCGCGTAGGCTTTCTTTTCAGCATTATACGCAATCTTTTGAGCATCAGTCATTCCAGTCAACGTTAAGGGTATACCATCAGCACCAACTGGCATGGTATAACCAGTCTCAATAGCATTCCAAAGATTAGTGTCCACTCCATTTAGAAGAATCTCAAACCTCTGCTTCCACTGCGGGAACTCATCAATAGACAGAAGCTTAGGTGGCTTATTGTGGTTACCAATCTCATTCTCTAGTAGCAGTAAGTTCTGGATCCTTGAGTCTTTCCCTGCTGAGAACGCGAAATTTTCGGAGTCCATAATGAATTTAACTTAAACTTGAAAAACACAGACTGAGTATGCGACTGGAAGGGCGACTGGGGACGACTGAGATACAATCGTGCGATTGAACTCAATCGGGCGACTGGAATAGGCGATTCTGATACTTGAGTGACAGGACAGACCGATTGACTCAACCGGCCGATTGAGCAAACGACTGACTCAACCGGGCGATTGAGATAGGCGACTAGGCTTCAGTCATATGATTGAGATAATCGTGCGACTAAGACGGCTGAAAACGAGGTTTTTCACACACTTTGGCCTAAAACGCAAGTTTTTGCACCCTTGACGGCTGAACTTCAAAAAAGATTGAATTTTCAGAACATGCACACGTAAAACTTGATTTTTGAGCAGAAAAAACGGATCTTTTCGATAAAAAACGTAAACTTTTTCACGAAAATGATTGAATCCACGAAGAATCAAGAGCCTAGGCTCTGATACCACTTGTTAGGACTGTGTACGGACGGAGTACTAACTGATTCAAACGTGAAGCCAAATCAAATAGTGCGGAATCCTATTTGATTGGTGATCCAATCAGGGAAAACATTAACAAGATAAAACCTAACGATTAGAAAATGATAAGAACGAACTAGGAATGATCTGAAACGTTTTGTAAAGTTGGAAGGGACGAACAGGACGCTCTGGGTCGACTAGGGTTGCAAGTATTCGAAGTGTCCTAATTTTCCACGAATTAAGTGGTATTTATAGGTAAGGGTTTCTCATTCGTGCGACTGAACCATACGCATGATTCAGTCGTGCGATTGAGCTATGCGCTTGATCCATACGTACGACTGAGAATTCAGTCGTACGACTGGTTCAATCTCATGCTCTAGTCTTACGACTGATCCAGTCTCCTGGTTCAGTCATGCGACTGAGTCATTCGCATGAAGTTATTCATGCGTATGGTCCATTGGCATGGGCCATTCGCATGATGACTTCATAATGTTAAGTTTGAACAAATTAGTTATCATTACATCACACATATCAATTCAAACAATCACCTACCTATATAATTAATCAACCATACATTACACAACCCATTAATGAAACATTAAACATTATAAGCACATACAACCATTTGCATTTCATTAATCATCTTTCAATTACATATATGTAGGACATTACAAAGATATTACATTGAGATTAGAATCTAGGTACATATGTATCAACAGAGAACGAATATCCTGATCAATCCAACGATGAAACAAACATTAAGAACGAATGAGGATTGATCAGAAACGAACTATGAACTTGGATTGACGACTTGGTACGCTCTGGACGGCTAGGGTATGTAGGTATTCGAAGTGTTATGTTTTCCATGAATTACATGGTATTTATAGGTTTTCTTTCTTCATTCGTACGACTGAACCATTGGCATGGTTTAGTCGTGTGACTGAATCATGCGATTGACTCATACGCACGACTGAAGGTTCTGTCGTGCGACTGACTCAATCTTATGTCTCAGTCGTGCGACTGATCCAGTCTTCATGTTCAGTCGTGAGACTGGTCCATAAGCATGATATATTCATGCGTATGGTCCATTAGCATGGTCCATTAGCATGAATTATCAAATGGATAAGTTAAACATACTTCTAAGTTCTTATTGACTTAAAACCATGTAGAACAACATCAAACCTATATAGTTAGTTCATACATGTGCAACACATTCAATATAATGATATCATGACATAATCAAACATAAATTAACATCACAATGCACTTCATATATCATTCATTCAATTCAATACATTGATTACATATATGTAAGACATGAAAGACTTTTACATTTTAGAACATAAACTAGGTACATCAATATGTATCAACAGCATTCTCCACCAAGACAAGCTCCTCCTGAGGTTGAGGTTAAGGTTGAACCACAGACAACATTACCTAGACCTTTAGCTAATTTTAGCCTACTTCATCTTCTAATCCACGACAGGGTTCTACTGCCTTTCCTTCTGAACCTGTGAGGGAAGAGGACCCAACTGAGAGAGGCACTACTGAACAACCTGGTACTCAAGACAAACCCTCTCAGTTATACACTCTCAAGAGGAAGAAAAAGATGGCCCAGGAAAGAGTATCCAAGAAGTCAAAGGCATCCACTTCCAAACCTCAAGATGAGTCAGAGCATCCTGAGGAAGTGCAACAAGAGGCTGCTCAACAAACTCCTACTCAACCACAACCTCTTACAACTAGAAGACCAATTCTGTCCTGGACATTTGCTGCTAATCCAGACAGATAGAAGTCATTAGAGATCAAGGTGGTCAAGAAGTTTGGTTCTGGTAAAACATGCCTGATCTACCTCTCCATGATCTCTATGACATGAGAAGATATTATGAGAGTCTGAGGGATCCATACTAAATAATGAAGAAGGGAATGGTCATGATCCTAATTAGGACTGTCAACTGCTGAAGAACTTTCTCTGTTTTAGTAACATCAACCTAGGGGAGTTTGTAGAGTTTATATAGAGGCTAATGCAACCAAAGCAACCAGATGGCTTCCTGCATGCATGCACTAAGTGCATAAGTAGAATTGCTACGGAAGTTTTATACTTTACATGAATATTATGCTAAGTATAAAATCTTCCGAAGTCAAAGTTCATACTGAAGCTTTATACTTAAACACAAGAATAATTCTAAGTATAAAAGCTTCCGAAGCCAAAAGACCAAATCTTCCGAAGCTTAAGATGAAGTCTTCAGAAGCTTTAAAGACAAAGTATTCCGAAATCAAATAAAGTGAAGACTGATTTCTTTTGAAGATAGAGATCAACATGCTTTCTCAGATGTACTTTTGCTTAAAGCTGAAACACTTTCTTCTGAAACTCTGAAGTCTCACTAACTTGCATGAGTTGGTGAAAATGTCGATCTTTTGCAACTGTACATTGAGGTCTTAGGTCTATAACTTTCTACTTTATGTACTTTTGTCCTTTTTTATTAAAATAGGATGTGAGCTATGGCATGTCATAGTCATAAGTCAAAAGTCCATCTGCCTTTTGACTCTATATTGATTATGTTGTCTTTCAATGTTCCAACTGGCTTTCCAAGTGTGGCCAGTGGTAGGATGTAGTATAAAGTATCTCAGGGTCTTGTATTGTAAAAAGAACTTATGCTTTGTAACTCTTGTAAGAGAACTTGAGATTAATATACAACATTCTTGAAAACCGTATATATTGTTCTTGAGTTCTGTGTCATACTTACTTTCTTGTGTACATTGAATACTAGTTCCCAAACCGGTTCCCTATTTGAACTGTTAAGTGCTCTAACACTCTCCTCAATGTGAGATTGATTGTATTGACCATTCCTTAACTGGTCCTGCGCTAACTTTATTTTGATTTCATGAATGAATTTAAGTTTCCTAAGTACCATGTGCTCAAGATATCTGATGACGTAACCTCCTTCGTTTTTGCCGCCGGCGAGGGGTGTGATCGATTAGCATTGGATATACGGTTATAGAAAACAAGAATACCTTAGATTAACATCTAGACTATTACCTTAAGTTAATAAAAATTAGAATGCTAAAACATCTAAAACATTAGCAAATGAAAGTGCATCATCTTAAAATTGACTTTTTAAAGTCATGTTTAAAAACTCTATTGACATCTTAGAATTTGCAACTACGACACTAAATCATCGAAATAATATAGCTATGTCGACCTATTCAGCCAAATATTCTATGTTATGAATCCTGCCTTCTTACTAATAGGGAGACTGACTCTTCTAAATGCTCTGGCAACAAGGAGATTAAGATTTTTAGCCCATTTATACTCACCCCTGCTTAATGACAAGTAGTGGAAAGTCATAATGGCGTGATAGCCTGTGCCACTACTTACATTGATAATCTTGACACATCTACCTTATAAATAAATGCGCACGTTATGGTCGATGCATAAGTAAACTAGGTTGCTATGGTAGGAGACCTTAAGGATTTATGCGTTTGAACACCCGATACAAGTACCTATGACTTGTAAAACTTCTCTAGTCGCATCCTACTCATTCAACAATCCTTAGATCTTCACTATCTACAATATAACTCGCCCTTAGATCTTCACTATCTAGAATATGACTCACCCGAGTTATCATTCGAAAGGTCTTATAGTTACCCTAAAGATGTACTCTTTAGGCGTTCGGGCCGATACCTCAACCTCTTAACTAGGCAATTAGAAAATCGAAGACCACAACGGCCATGTCTAGATAAATAAAGAAAATGCTAGTTGCACGCTAAGGAAGAGAAATGAAAGAAAAACAAATGAAAGGACCAACACATAGGATCACAAGTTGGATTGAACTAAAGAGGACTTAATGGTTTCCCCAATCAAGGTTATAGCAACATGAGAAGGTGCTCATATTGCAAGAATGCAAAACTGAACACAAGACTTGTTAACTATGTTGGTAGTGATTAGGAGAATTACTCATACATCCATCCTACTAGACAAATAGGATCCCCATACCTAATGCTAAACATTTAGAGATTACATTATTGTTTAGGTAGTATACTTTCTATACTAGGCAAAAAGGTGTTCATTACTACTTAAATCTATTTACATTCCTTCATTCAAATCTATATGAAATAATAACATAAAGAAACCATGCTTAGACTGCTCCTATTGTCCAAGATATATACACTTAATATCATGATAAACTATAGAAAATATTGCCAAGAAAATAACTACAGACTGCACTCAAAAGAATGTGGCTCAAATGGTAACATAACAACCAATTGCATCTAAACCTGTTATAATTACCCAAGTTATCTACAACCTCCGCTATGAAGTATTGTTTGGAAACATAACTAGAAAGAAGATAATACTATTATTGGAACTACTGTAATCGAAGCAATAGTGATTTGAAGTTATATATCTCTCACTAAAGAAGAGCCTCTATGACGCTCGATGAACTGGTACGTATCATAGTACTTACCTCACAAAAGATACATATAACCACTAGGTTGAGAAAGTTATCAACCGCCTCAATGACATGAAACCATTTATAACCTTCTTCTTATTTGGCCTTAGTAACTCCGGTATTGTCTCCTATCATTGGAAGAGTTTCCATATAATAACGTTTACCTCCTCCGACATAAAGTGTGTATCCTCTAAAATGCCATATAGTCAAATATGTCGATCACCCATATGTTGGAATGAAGTAGGTGGTACCCAAATAATTGGTTAGGAAGTTATACAAGACAAAACCAACAAGATCATGCTAATCAAAGAAAGAATCAAAACAACAAAGAACTATTAGAGAAGTTACACTGACCTTTATAAAAAACCTCAACAATCCTAGATCGATGATAAGGTCTTTATAAGGTTTATAATTAGAGGCTGATGCAACCAAAGCAATCAAAGAGCTCTCAGCATGCATGCACGAAGTACAAGGGAAAGTTACTTTGGAAGTTTTACGCAACTCAAAGAAAATTGCTAAGCATAAAATCTTCCAAAGGAAAATGACCAAATCTTCCAAAGCCAAAGATGGATTCTTCCGAAGCTTCAGAGACAATGTCTTCCAAAGCCAAAGACTGATTTCTTTCGAAGACAGAGAAGACATGCTTTCTCTGATCACCTTTTGACAAAAGCTGAACAACTTTCCACTGCCACCTCTAAAGACTCACCAACTTAGATAAGTTGATGAAAAGGTCCATACTATTATCAACTGCAGATTAAGGTCATTGGTCAGTAACTTTCTACTTTTGTACCATTTATCCTTTTTTGTAATATATTAGGATATAAGTTACGGCATGTCATAGTCACAAGACAAAAGGTAAGCTGCCATTTGACTATACATTGATCTTGTTGTCTAGATTAGTGTTCCTAGCTGGCTTTCAAAGTATAGCTGGTTGTAGGATGTAGTATGAGGTGTCTTAAGTACTTATCTTTAGTTTAATTCTTTATAACACATGTAATAGAACTTGAGAGCAATATACAACATTCTTGAAAACCAAATATTATCTTATTGTTATTCTTGTTCTGTCTCGTACTTACCTGGGTTCTTATTATCAACAACATAAACCGGTTCCTTATTTGATCTGTTAAGTGTTCTAAGTCTTTTCTTATTATGAAACTATTGCATTGACCCCCTTCAACGGTCCTATAATTGGTATCAGAGCATTTTTGGCTCTTGATTGTAAGATCTCACCATCTTAAATCCCTTCAGTTTCATAAAACAATTAACAACGCAAATGCCAACTCTTACTAAGGCTGATATGGAAACCAATACTATGACATAGTCTCTACTGATCACTCCTGATGACTTTGATACTTGGTGCTAAGGAATTGAAGACTTCATCAAGTCTCAAGATAGCAGGATGTGGGAATCTGTTGTCTTAGGACCTCATGTACCATGCATCACTTCAGCTGTTGCTGGTAGATGCATGATACCAAAGGAAGTACCTGACTACTCAAGGAAGAAGACTTGAAAAAGATTTTTGTAGATCAGAAAGCCATGACTGCCCTCCAAACTTCTCTTGCAAACTCTATCTATAGAGGCTTCAAGAAGTGTAAAGATGCTAAGCAACTATAGGATGCACTAAAGCTTATATATGAGGGGTCTAATTAAGTAAAAGAAAACAAGAAAAACCTCTTGAATAAGTAGTTTGAGAACTTCACTTTCAAGACAGATGAAACCATGACTCATAATACTTTAGGTATGTTGAGATCGTGGATACTCTAATGGATGTTGAAGTAACTTTTTAAAACAGGGACATTGTAAGGAAGTTCATGTCCTGTCTTTATAGACAATGGACACACTATTATGTGTTCAATAAGAGGAATAAAAACATCAACACCCTTTCTCTCACATAGTGGTATAGAATCCTTAGTGGATACCAGTTGGAGATGAACATGCAGAATCCATCTATTAACTCCAACAATCAACATAGTTCTGCCCTTCATGTGGTTTAAAGGGATTGTAGAGAACCATAACATCATCTTATCCGCTACACAAACAACTCAAAAAGGGTCCTTTCATCACCTTCCTAGAGACACCAAGGGAGAGTTACATCCAAGGAAGCCCATTCCAAGAGACAAGCTCTTATCAAGCCTTTGTGTATACTGATGAAAGCAGTAACAACTTTCTCTTCACTCCTAAAGATTTGGACTGTATCCATCCAGATGATCTGAAGTACATGGAGATAGTGCAGCAGAAGGCTCTTCATACTCATAGAGCCAAGAAGTTCTACAAGAGGACAGGCATGATGTTTCCCAGCAATGCAACCAGTGGAAAGTTTGGGTTGGATAAAAGCAAGGTGAGGTGTTTCAATTGTAACCGAATTGGATAGTTTTCTAGAGAGTGCAATGCACTAAGGATAAATGGTGGCCAAGCACGAACCAGTACAAACTATACTGATGGAGGTCCACACACTGGGAAGCCCAAGTAGCAAGCTGCAGTTACTGTTGAAGAAGGAGGCTTTGAGTGGAGCTTCCAGGTTGAGGATGCATCTCCAAACCAAGTACTAATGGCTGATCATGAAGAAGCTAATGTAACATCTCCTGAATTCATTACTTAGTCGTTATCACTCGATAATCTTGTAAGGTTCATTCTTCTTAAAAGAAATCTTTTGGGTCATTCGTGTGTTATGCATTTACTTAAATTGTAAAGTATTATATTTTTAATAAAAAGGGTAGGTTTATAATTATTAAAGAACTTATGGATTTTAATTATTTAAGATGTGATCACACTTGTTTCATATAAATAATAGATAAATAAAAAAATAAAAAAGGTAAGAAAACTTGAAGTTTATAAAACCTATAAATATTACAAAGTAGTTACAAAACTAATAAGTTGGTTTTGTTTGTCAAATTGAAAGATTTATAGTTAAGGGTTGAAATTATAAAATTTTAAACTTAATTACTAAAGGTTTGGTTTGAAATTGTAAACTTAGAAATCACAGGGACTAAATGTGAAAGTTTCTTTTAAATAGCCCCCCTTTTCTTTCCCGTTTTTCCGGTGGCCGGCCGACAAGAGTCTAGCGCGGCTCTAGCGACCCCCAACTCCTCTAAAACTCGACCACTTAACTCCAAATCACTGCCAATAGTTTCACGAAACCGTTTTGAACCCGAATTGATGTTTTAATTTTGTTTTTAATTTGGTTTTTAATGCTGTTAAGATAACCCTTGGACCATAAACCAAAACCCATTCGAACTTCTATCCGTTCCTTCATAATAAACTTACAATTGATTCAATTAAAGACTCCAAAATGTCTATTTAATCGTTTCTAATTCATTAGTGAGTTTAATTTTAGAAGAAACACTAAGTTTAACATCGAATCAAACCCGTTACACCCGCATTCAAACTCGAATTTGTTAAATTTGAAACATATCAAAATGAAACTATTTAATAGAGGGGAAATGTTCAATTTGATCACCTTCAACTCTCCGAAACTCAATTCGTAAAAAAAATAACACACAAACGCCACAATTGATTATACATACGTCGCGACTTTGTTCGAGCTTGTATCAGTCGGATCTACATCAATCCGGGTAATTCAACAAGGCTTTACACTTAGTTTCACATGGGGAAGAAAAGCCTCATGATTGTTCTCCTTAACAGAATCAAATGGTGCTTCAATTTGATCCAAATCATTCTAAGGTTCTTAAGTAATTTGGGGTTCCATGGTTTTATTCCTTTTAACGTTTAAAACTCGGGTTTCAACAGGTGTAGGCTACCCAGCCTACTGGTAAACCATCACCCTCATTGACAAGAGGTCGTAAGTTCGAACCCTACAACCCGCATTTTTTGAAAAAGGGCTTTAAATCATATATAAATTTTAGAAAAATTATAAAATGATAATGTATTTGAATAAATTATTTATATTATTTTTTTATTGATGAAATGTTAGCAGAAAGTATTTAATAATTCGATAATTATCGAATTTATTTTCTTAACGTTTTTAAAGATGTTTAGAAGAACTTACGATGATGTTTTATATATTATGTCAAAAGGTCATCTTTTCTTTTTGTTTCTTTTAATCATTTTATTCTTATTTTTTTACTTGTTTTCCAATAAATTTAATTCAAGAAAACATTAATAAATTATTATATGGTTTTGTATGTTCATTATTTGGAGTTGTATAACATATTATCTTAAATGATTGAAATTATAAAGATGTCAAAAATATAGTTGAGAATGACAACATTCTTGAAAACCAAATATTATCTTATTGTTATTCTTGTTCTGTCTCGTACTTACCTGTGTTCTTATTATCAGCAACATAAACCCGGTTCCTTATTTGATCTGTTAAGTGCTCTAAGTCTCTCCTTATTATAAAACTATTGCATTGACCCCCTTCAACGGTCTTGCAATTGGTATCAGAGCATTTTTGGCTCTTGATTGTAAGATCTCACCATCTTAAATCCCTTCAGTTTCATAAAACAACTAACAAATCAAATGCCAACTCTTACCAAGGCTGATATGGAAACCGGTACTATGACATAGTCTCCACTGATCACTCCTGATGACTTTGATACTTGGTGCCAAATAAAGGAAGACTTCATTAAGTCTTAAGACAATAGGATGTGGGGATCTGTTATCTCGGGACCTCATGTACCATGCATCACTTCAGCTGCTGCTGGTAGATGCATGATACCAAAGGAAGTGCCTGACTACTTAAAAGAAGACTTGAAAAAGATTTATGTACATCAGAAAGGCAAAACCGCCCTCCAAACTTCTCTTCCAAACTCTATCTATAGAGGCTTCAAGAATTGTAAAGCTACTAAGCAACTATAGGATGCACTAAAGATTATATATGAGGGGTGTAATTAAGTAAAAGAAAACAAGAAAGACCAATTGAAGCAGTAGTTTGAGAACTTCACCTTCAAGGCAGATGAAACCATGACTCATAATACTTTAGGTATGTTGAGATTGTGGATACTCTAATGGATGTTGAAGTAACTTTTGAGAACAGGGACATTGTAAGGAAGTTCATGTCCTCACTTTAGAGACAATGGACACACTATTATGTGTTCAATAAGAGGAATAAAAACAACAAGACCCTTACTTTCACTGAGTTGTATGGTATCCTTAGTGGATACCAGTTGGAGATGAACATGCAAAATCCATCTATCAACTCCAATAATCAGCATAGTTCTGCCCTTCATGTGGTTTAAAGGGATTGTAGAGAACCACAATATCATCTCATCTGCTACCCAGAGAACTCAAAAAAGGGTCCTTTCATCACCTTCCTAGAGACACCAAGGGAGAGCTACATCTAAGAAAGCCCATTCCAAGAGACAAGCTCTTATCAAGCTTTTGTGTCTACTAATGAAAGAAGTGACAACTTTCTCTTCACTCTTGAAGACTTGGACTGTATCCATCCAGACGATCTGGAGTACATGGAGATAGCGCAGTAGAAGGCTCTTCATACTCATAGAGCTAAGAAGTTCTACAAAAGGACATGCAGGAAGTTTCCTAGTAATACAACTAGTGAAAAGTTTGGGCTGGATAAACACAAGGTGAATTGTTACAATTATAACCGAATTGGACACTTTTCTAAAGAGTGCAAGGCACCAAGGACAAATGGTGG
The DNA here is from genome assembly GCA_024085815.1 of Flaveria linearis. NCBI lineage: Eukaryota > Viridiplantae > Streptophyta > Magnoliopsida > Asterales > Asteraceae > Flaveria > Flaveria linearis. The sequence continues at coordinate 82,550,919 of CM044003.1, forward strand.
CCACGCACAAACCAGAACAAACTATACTGATGGAGCTCCACAGACTCGAAAGCCCAAGTAGCAAGTTGCAGTTGTTGTTGAAGGAGACTTTGAGTGGAGCTTCCAGGTTGAGGATGCTTCTCCAAACCAAGTATTGATGGCTGGTCATGAAGAAGCTAATGTAACATCTCGTGAATTTGTTACTTAGTCATTATCTCTCGATAATCTTGTAAGGTTCATTCTTCTGAATAAAGAAATCTTTTGGGTAATTCGTGTGTTATGCATTTATTTAAATTGTAAAGTATTGTATTTTTAATAAAAATGTTAGGTTTATAATTATTAAAGAATTTATGGATTTTAATTGTTTAAAATGTGATCATACTTGTTTCATATAAATAATAGATAAATAAAAAAAATAAAAAAGGGAAGAAAACTTGAAGTTTTGTAAAACCAATAAATATTACAAAGTAGTTACAAAACAAAAACTTGAAGTTTTATAAACCTATAAATATTACAAAGTAGTTACAAAACTAATAAGTTGGTTTTGTTGGTCAAATTGAAAGATTTATAGTTAAGGGTTAAAATTATAAAATTTTAAACTTAATTATTAAAGGTTTGGTTTGAAATTGTAAACTTAGAAATCACAGGGACTAAATGTGAAAGTTTCTATCAAATAGCCCCCCCCCTTTTCTTTTCCGTTTTTCCGGTGGTAGGCCGACAAGAATCCGGCGCGGCTCCTGCGACCCCCAAACTCCTCTAAAGCTCGACCACTTAACTCCAAATCAATTCCAATAGTTTCGCGAAACCGTTTCGAACCCGATTGTTTCGCGAAACCGTTTCGAACCCGAAAGTGTGTTTTAATTTGGTTTTTAATGTGGTTAAGATAACCCTTGGACCCGAAACCAAAACCCATTCGAACTTCTATCCGTTCCTTCATAATAAACTTACAATTGACTTAATTAAAGAATCCAAAACGTCTGTTTAATCGTTTCTAATTCATTAGTTAGTTTAATTTCAGGTGAAACAATGAGTTTAACATCAAATCGAACCCGTTACACCCGCATTCAAACTCGAATTTGTTCAAGTTGAAACATATCAAATCGAAACTATATAATAGAGGGGAAAGGTTCAATTTGATCTCCTCCAACTCTGTGAAACCTCAATTTGTAAAAAAATCACACACAAACACAAGAATTGATCGTACCTACGTCGCAACTTTGTTCGAGCTTGTATCAGTCGAATCTATATCAATCCGGGTAATTCAATAAGGCTTTACACTTAGTTTCTCATGGGGAACAAAAGACCAATGATGGTTCTCCTTAACAGAATCAAATGGTGCTTAAATTTGATCCAAATCGTTCTAGGGTTCTTAAGTAATTACGGTTCCGTGGTTATATTCCTTTTAACATTTAAAAATCAGGTTTTGACAGGTATAGGCTACCCAGCCTACTGGTAAACCATCACCCTCATTAACAAGAGGTCGCAAGTTCGAACCCTACAACCCGCATTTTTTTAAAAAGGGCTTTAAATCATATATAAATTTCAGAAAATTTTTAAAATGATAATGTATTAAAATAAAATTATTTATATTATTTTTTTATTGATGAAATGTTATCAGAAAGTATTTAATAATTCTATAATTATCGAATTTATGTTCTTAATGATTTTAAAGATGTTTAGAAGAACTTACGATGACTTTTTATATAATATAAAAAAAAACATCTTTTCTTTTTGTTTCTTTTAATCATTTTATTCTTATTTTTACTTGTTTTCCAATAACTTTAATTCAAAAAAACCTTAATAAATTATTATATGCTTTTGTACGTTCATTATGTCGAGTTGTATAACATATTATCTTAAAAGATTGAAATTATGAAGATGTCAAAAATATAGTTGAGAATTACTTATTCTTTGCAATATTAATCTTTATTAATTATGATCGTTCATTTTCAAATTATAAATAAATTTTACAATATTAAATCGTGCTAAACCCCAAATCCTTATGACAAACCTAAGATTCCACAAATAGCCTCTTGAACTTATCCGGTTATAATCTAATCTTGAAGCACCCGCGTATAGGTAATCTGTGAAAAAACCGTTGGTGCTATTCTAGTTTTCTTATCAATCAAAGTACATCATATATCAAGTGAGTTTCCATATCCCGTTTTTACTTTATTTCAAACCTTTTGGGGTGAAACATATTAATCGTATAAATGTACACTTGTAAATTCTTAAAATACTTATAAAGCACGTGCAATTCATGTTATTAATTTTGTCATGGTTATTTGAAATATTGGTGAACATTATATGATAGTTATCTTGTAAAAACAATCATTAACTATTGCTAGCCTTGCGACGTCATAGATCTATGGGCTTGGCAAGCCTATTTGGTGCTAAAGCCGAGGTTATTGCCGCCTCCTGATGACGTACTCATGCTCATCATGGAAACCAAGTACACTTAGCTAATTGTATATTTCATTGTGGCCATATTTTGTCAAGATTTGATTGTATAATCATGGTATCTATATGTTCTTGTATTATTTCTTAACCTATGACTTGAATTGCCTCAAAAAGTTTTATATTCGTATGCACTATTTCATGGGAACTCACCAACATACATATATTGACTTTAATTTTAACATGTTTTACGAGGTGCTCAAGCTTAATTGTTGATTATTGGAGAATTGAGTTGATCTAGGATTGGACCTAGACTAAAATAAAGAATTTATTTCATGTTTGTTTTGTGATCTTGCACTTATTATCTAACTTATGTTATGTTTGTTTGCTTGAACTTCTAGTTGTAATCTATAATTTAAAACCTCATTATTTATAATATTTACACTTTGAGGTAGCGTTGTGTGTTTTTGAACAATCTTAACCCTCACATCTCAACGTTTCCGCCGTTAAGGTTGGGGTGTGACAAATTGGTATCAGAGCCCATGACTATAGGGACTTAGGTTATTAGAAATAGTGACCTAGACTATGGTTAATATAAGGACCTTTACATGAAAATTCTTCATGATCTTGTAAGTTAACTTATATGCATACTATATGATGCTACATGTTACATGATAGATTCGTTATGTGATACTTGATTCTACTTTTGAAATTGTGCCTTAGGTGGTTAACTTGAATGACAAAACCTTAAGTCTTGTATATCTCCAACTGCTTAACCATCTTAACCCATCACTAGTTTCAAAACATCAATGTCTTTCACTTCTCAAACTTATTCTCGACTATACGTGGAATCGTACGCATTATATCGAATGGTTCAATTCTTTAGACTTTATTTCTAATCTTTGAAAATCTCATCAAGGTTTTAATTCTATTAGTCTATAAGGAAAAATGTGTGACTCATAAATACCTATGTTCTGGATTTCCTGGCAAAAAGCCTTCAGGCTAAGGTAAGCATTTCGCATAAATCCCAATCAACTGCGGGACTAGTTATGCTTACCTGGGATTTTCGGGATGAGTGATAAATCATGGTCAAAATATACAAATTTCCTAAGAAATAGTAGAGCTAAGTCACCTTGACATGTTAATGTTCCTAAAAGCTTTGTGTACCAAATGGAACCACCCCATATGTGTTATACAAGTCCTGAAAAATTATTGTCTTATTGAACCAACTGTACTTTAAGAATTCCTATGTCTAACCTATTCTTGCATTCAGAATGTCTCTTCATCATGGAAAACGTGGTAGCTCTCGCCGTAATATCGCTGCAGTGATTGCCTGACAAATGGTTGTTGTTCTTCCTACAATAGTCACTGAATTGAGTAGCACCCTAATAGCCAATGCTAGTAATAATGCAAATGTGAATAATGGTGGGAATGTCAACAATGGTCAAGGAGACAACAACGGTAATCAAGGAAGAAATAACCAACCTGCACGTTCAAACACTTCAACTCGTGTAAGCCATCTAGTTTTAATGGAAAGGAAGGAGCCACTGGACTTCTCGAGTAGTTAGAGAGCATGGCAAATACCTTTATCAACAGTGAGTGTCCAAAATCACTCAAGGTTTGTTATGCCACGAGTATCCTCTAACAAAAAGCACTTACATGGCCGAATAGTGAAAAGAGGAACAGGGGCACCAAAATTGCACTGGCTCTACCCTGGGAGGAATTCAAGAACATTATGATCCAAAAGTTCTGTCCTAGGAATGAGCTATAAAAGCTTGAGCAGGAATTTTGGAACCTTAAGCAGGATAATTTTGGCTTATTCTACTAGGCGTCATAAGCTGAGCATTCTCATGCCTCACATGATGGATACTATACCATGTAACATTGAGAAGTTCATCAAAGGGGTACCACCTCAAATTCAAGATGCTGTAGTAGGAAGCAGGCCCATGACTCTGGAAGAAGCAATCACAATCACCGCTCAGCTCACTGAAAACCACATCAAAGCCGGCACTTTGACTGTAAAGGATGCTAAAAAGACTGAGAGAGTGATTCCTATTAAGAAGGTGAAGGATGAATCCTCATCTAAGGGAAAGAAATGTAAGTTTACACCTACCCGAAATTTTGTTGTGGTAGCAACCAACTTCGCTCACAAACAAGCTGCTACCTCTAATCAAGCACCTGCTGCTAGAGCTTACGCTGGTCCACATCCGATGTGTAACATCTGCAAATATCATCATGCGGGGAATAATCCATGTTGCATCTGCTCACTTTGTTGGAAATATGGTCATTTAGTTGCTACCTGTCACCGTGCACCAAACAAGGCTGCTCTAGTTGCCAATCGTGCTTGTTACAACTGTGGAGAAACCGACCATTTTTACCCACAATGCCCCTGTCTTATAGGTAATGTTCCATAAGCTCAAGGACATGCTTTTAACATCAACGCAAATAAAGCACAGACAAATAACGACGTGGTTAATGGTATGTCATTCTTATTCGTAATCTTTATGATCAAAGCTTTAATTTATTTTCCTTGTATCGATAAAAATTCTATATTTGGACAGGTATGTATCTTGTTAATAATTGTTATGCCTCTTTCTTGTTTGATTCTAGAGCCGATAAGAGTTTTGTCTCCTTAGAATCTGAACCCGTACTTTCTAAGTCACGTACTAAGCTAGAAAAGTCATTTACGGTAAGTCGCTGATGGAAAATCCATCATTATTAATGTCATCATTCGTGATTGTGTCTTAAGTCTTAATGAGCATGAGTTTCCTATTGCCCTAATCCCCATGGAGCTTGGAAGTTTCGACATTGTCATCGGCATGGATAGGTTAGCCAAACACTACATGGAAATTATTTGCTTCAAGAAATGCATTCGGATTCCATTACCATCAGGTGATACTTTGAAATTTTTTTGTGAGAAATCATCTAAAGGACTCAAACTCATGTCGTGTATCGAGGCTCGAAAGTGCCTAGGTAAGAACTATATAGCATTTTTGGCCTATGTTGTCAACACGAAAGTCAAGGGGAAGGAACTTAAGGATGTTCTCATTGTCCGAGAATTCCGAGAAGTATTTCCCGATGATCTTAACGGTTTACCACCCGTTCGTGGAGTGGAGTTTAAGATTGAGTTGATTCCTGGTGCGAATCCTATGGCTAAGTCACTTTATCGTCTTGCAGCATCGAAGATGCAAGAACTAGATGGCCAACTACATGAACTCTTTGACAAGGGCTTTATTCACCCTAGCTCTTCACCCTGGGGTGCACCCGTGTTATTTGTGAAGAAGAAAGATGGTTCATTTCGTATGTGTATCGACTATCGGGAACTCAACAAACTCACTATCGTAAACCGATAGCCTCTTCCTCAAATAGATGATCTTTTTGACCAACTTCAAGGAGCCACTCAATTCTTAAAAATTGATCTACGTTCTGGTTATCACCAACTACGAGTCCATGACAATGATATTCCAAAAACCGCATTTTGTACTCGTTATGGGCACTATGAGTTTATGGTTATGCCTTTTGGTTTGACTAATGCTCCTGCCATCTTCATGCATCTCATGAATCGGGTATGCAAACCCTGCCTGGACAAGTTCGTGATTGTATTTATCGACGATATCCTTATTTACTCAAAAACTAAAACTAATCATGAGCTCCACTTGTGACAAGTTCTTGAGCTCTTAAAGAACGGTTGTACGTAAAGTTCTCTAAGTGCGAGTTTTGGCTTGAGGAAGTAAAATTTTTAGGTCATGTGGTGAATAGCCAAGGAATCCATGTTGATCCGACTAAAGTAGAAGCTATGAAAAATTAGTGTGTCCCCGAAACTCCAATCGAAGTTTGTTCTTTCCTTGGACTAATGGGTTACTACAGGCATTTTATTACAAACTTCTCAAGGATGCAAAACAACTAACGTCCTTAACTCAAAAGAATAAACCATTCGAGTGGGGGCCTGTGCAAGAAGAGGCCTTTGAGTCTCTTAAACACAAGTTGTGTAATGCTCCTATCCTCATTCTTCCTGACGGAAATGATGATTTCACCGTATACTATGATGCATCTAGTCGAGGCCTTAGTTGTGTTCTCATGCAACGAGAAAATGTCATAGCTTATGCGTTAAGACAATTGAAGGTTCATGAAGTGAATAAACGACCCATAATCTTGAACTTGGTGTTGTGGTGTTCGCCTTAAAATTTTGGAGGCATTACCTTTTTGGGACACAATGCATAGTCTATACTGATCATAAAACCTACAACACATTTTTAGTCAAAAGGATGTCAATATGAGGCAACGTGATTAGGTTGAGTTGATTAGTGACTATGACTGTGACAGTCGTTATCATCGAGGAAAGGCGAATGTTGTAGCTGATACGTCAAGTCGCAACGTCCATAGTAAGACCGTCTCATTTAAGGAAATTTGGTATCGACGATAGTGGTTTGACATCGTTGAAGAGTTTGACATGGAGATTAACATGGATATCAACAAGGCTACTATTATGCTTCAAAATATAAGGATTGATAGCAACCTTGAGTATCGTATTCACGAAGCTCAGCAAGCTGCTCCAGCTGATGGAAAAATGGATGAGAATTGATGTATGGTGTTCGGTCACAACATGAAACAAAACCTAATGGTATGTTGTATTTCTTAAATCAACATTTGTTCCCAATCGTGATGATCTTCGTACCTTTATCATGAACAAAGCTCATCAAACCCGCTATTCCATTCACCCTAGGTCCGATAAGATGTATATGGACCTATATGGGCAATACTGGTGGCCAGGGATGAAGAAAGACATCGGTTCTTACATGGCCAAATGTCTTACGTGTGCAAAAGTCAAAGTAGAGCACCAACGTCCCAGTGGATTACTTGAGCAAGCCGAAATTCCTATGTGGAAGTAGGAACACATATCCATGGATTTTTTAAGTTACCTCGTACTCCTCATGGTCACGATAGTATATGGGTGATCGCTGACCGTATGCCTAAAACAGTGCATTTCATACCCATATGTGACTCTTATAAAACTTCAAGGTTGGCTTGTATTTACATCAGTGAGATTGTGAGTCGTCATGGTGTACCTTTACACATCATATCCGATCGATATGCTCGTTTTACTTTGCACTGTCATCGCAAGAACTCTTGGGTACTCAACTGGATTTAAGCACAACTTACCACCCTTAAATGGACGGTAGACCCTCGAGGATTTGCTACGTCTTTACATTCTTGATTTTGGTGGTGACTTGGATACACATTTACTACTAACGGAATTCTCTTACAATAACAGTTATCACTCAAGCATCAAGTGATGGAACTGGTCTGCCCAAGACACATATTATATTTGACGTGGCTAGTACATTATGATCCAATTCGGATCATACCCAATAACAAGCTAGACAAACAGCATAATATTTATTGTAAGATATGATCTAACAACTAAATATTAACACTTATGATATTTAGAAAATGGGTTTCTAAATATTTTCCTTTGAGGAATAAATAAATTATATGGATAATTTATTTATAAAATTATTTTATGATATTATTTAAGTTGGTTAAATAATAAGTATATGATAATGGTTATGACATATTGCATGTAACTAATATCATGTTTATGTAGTACATGTTTAATTAAACTTGTCACTTATAACATGTTATTTGTCTTGATTTAAAATGTTTAAAACAAATAAAGGTAAAAAAGGAATAAAGGGACGGCCAAAAGAAGGGGGAAATCCCATCCCCTTTTGAATTTTGGATGTGTGTCTTAAATGTTCTTGGAACACCCATTTCAAGCACCAACCACTTCACAAGCAATATCTCTTCAACCAAAACACCTCTCCCTCTCCCTTCTCTCTAGTTCACGGCTGAAACAAGGAGGAAGAAGAAGATTTTCTCTTGTGTAGTGCAAGTGTACAAAAATCCTAGCAAAACAAGGTGTTGTGTTAGTAGCTTGGGGTATACAAGCTTGAGGCCTTCTCCATTGAAGGCTAGCTTTTCAACCATTGTTTTTCAGCACTAATACTTCCTGGAAGGTAGTAATGTTGAACCCCCTATGGTTGTGTTATACATAGTATGTTCAAATTCGTATATGGATCCTTGGATTGGGTGTTTTGTATATAAAATCAGTTTTATGTCTACATTGTTAACAAGATTTTAAACTAATTTATCTGCTGTGTTTTCATATAAAATGGGTTTATATGACTTTGATAATCTTATTAAATCCCAACAATGGCATCAAGAGCCGCTTATACGAATGCATGCTTCTTGAAACCTCATATTTTCAGGTTTCATGGTGTTGTTTACCATATGGCCGATCCCTTTCATGGGTTCATTGGTTTTCCCTTACCTTTTCAAGGTTATTTGTTTAAATGCTTATGATAATCTTGAAAGGTTGAATCATTTGGATGGTTGTTTATTTTGTTTGGACAAAAACCCGAAACTTTCAGTTTTAATGGTCCTTGGCCGAAAGTTTGGGGTTCAAAAAGGGAACCATTTAGTTTGTATATCTTGCATATTTGGATGTGTATTGGATGTTCATAACCTAGCTTTGACCTTGTGTTTGGATGAATGTTTGTGTTGATGATTTGATTATTTCATATGGTTCTAATATTCATTATTTGGGTTTGTAATCTATTTGTTTATTTCATACTGGTTTGTAATAATAATTAGATTAGTTGTATTTCTTTTACTAGTAAAATGTATTAGGATATATTTTTTTTTGTAAAAAGAAGATGCAACATGGAAGGGATTTGATTTTTGGCCTTAATGGACTTCATGGTCCAAAATGGGATTCTAGTCCAAAAACCGAAGCCCAAACTTGGAGGGCATGGAAGCTAGGAGGTTAAATTGGAGCCCATAGAGAAGCCCAAATAAAGTGAAGACGTCATAACACAACAGTGGACACTTGAGGCATTGGATGCGGAATCAAGTGGGAGTTCCCCGACACATGGTTATGTACATTTGGTCCTTTGTGAGATACCCTTTGGCACACTTGTTTCGGTCAACAACTATGGCTAAAAGTAGATGGCTATGGTTATGAACTTGTGGTTGATTATTTATGCTTGTATGGTTGATTTATATTTTGTATTATCTTGCTTGGATAAGGATAATTAACTACTTAACATCAACAACTTGCATAAAATTGGTTCCCTAGAAATCATTAGGTAATAAAATTGGTTCTATTAAAGGTTAATGATTTCATAATAAAATGGGTTTTATTAAAAGGAACTTTGAAAATTGGTTTTCAAACTAAGTATCGTACATTTGAAAGTATGCATATGTAAGGTACACATTTTTTTCCAATCTAGAATTTAGAAAACTAAAATCCTTTTTAAACACGTCTAACATCATCCTTTTATACAACACTCAAATCACTTGGAACTCGATGTGGGATAAAGATCACCTAACCACATTGGAGAAAACTCGTGAGGTTGAGGTGGGTTTGCCATATTTGTGGGATAAAGATCACCTAACCACTTGTATGTGTAAATTCACATGTATGTGTAAGTGGGACAACTTGATTTGGAAACCATGTGAATAGGGTCACCGAAGCATTGCGTACAAAGGTGTTGATGTGATTAAACATGCCAATTAATCATATGATGTTGAACCGATCCCCTAAAACTAGAAATCGAAAACGGGTTGCAATCGTCAAATTTTGACTACCTTGTTAATTCAATACTATGATAAAGGTCACCTAACTACTATGTGAATAAAACGTTGGGTTCTAGATTTTAATCATTAATTGTCTTGGAAACATAAAGGGTATTAACGATTAAAATTTTAAATAATATCGAAAATACTAGTATTGAACTTTGTTAAAACTTGTAGATGGCCACAATCAACAATCCACCTAACGCAATTATCCCACCCGTGCATAACCTATCCTTAAGAGCCATACTTGACAAGGATCGTCTTAATTATAACAATTTCATGGACTGGTATTAAAATTTGAGAATTGTTCTCAAACAAGAAAAGAAATCCTATACATTAGACGATCCTATTCCCGATGAACCAATCCCCGACGATCTAGATGCCTATAACAATTGGTTAAAGTACTGCGAGGATTTGGCACAAGTTTCTTGTCTTATGTTAGGAACTATGATTCTGTAAGGCCTCGTTCGCGGGCACCTAACAGTTGGTCATTCACCGCACATTAAAAATACAATTATCTAAAACATCGTAGCGGAAATAAATTAAAACCATTTCATATATATTAATGACAACTTTTGCAAAGTAATATAACACGATTAAAGTTACAAAATATTATAAATTGCATTACATCACAAAAATGTCATTGTTATTCTAATGGATGCCATCCCCAAAAATGCCAAATAGCTGCCCCGTGCCATCCTCAGCAACTTTTACCTGCTAATTGGAAAATACATAAAAGTCTGCGTTGCTGAGTGAGTTCTAATTTTATATATAAAATATCATACTTTTGTTAAAACCTTTCTTTTCTTTCATACATGATCATGCTTTATATGTACAGATAGAGAATATTAATATTAACTTTCTTTATTGTTCATTTTCCACCATCATATTCATAGCATGCTTTCATTGTGCACGAAGCTGATGCTGGACCTGTGGTAATTAAACCACGAACATTGTGCACGAAGCTGATCCAGTCACCTAGGGCAAGTCATCTCTCCCATTCATTCAAACCAATTGATATACCCCAAACATGGTGCACGAAGCTGATGCTGGACCTGTGGTAATTAAACCACGAACATTGTGCACGAAGCTAATCCAGTCACCTAGGGCATACCAAAGGGCTTTGTCAATCTCAACGATTGACCCTGTGTGCATCCTTTGAGGTAGCTAACCCGCATCACAGTTGGGCTAACGACAACTTGGTCGTGCACCTCCTTTCAATTGTTTGCAAGCCATTCTTTCATTCGTTACGTTTTACTTTTCATCATTGTTATCTTTCATTTCGTTATGTTATTCTTTACGTTCTTTCATTCGTTTATCATACCAAGTAAAGTAATAACATAATTTATAACGTATTTTAGAATATAATATAAATACGTTTAATCACCATTAAAATGTAACACATTATACATACCGTACATCATTCATACATTCCATAACCCTAAAACATCCCATAATCATGCTAAAAATGGGTAATCATTACGCATAAGTCAAATTTGGTCAAACCCTAGACTTTCCGCTTTTTCCTGAAATTTCAGAAAATATTCTAAGTGTCTAGGCGCATGGGCACTATTTTGGTGTTTCTGCCCTGTTCTGATGTTTTGCTACTATGCAGACATCTGGACTTACACTTGGTCAGTTTTCACTTAGACTCATTGGCCTATTTAGGCGCATGGACACTATTTAGGCGTTTGGGCCTAACACTTAGTCGTTCTGGGACATTTTCCAGACGTTTGGGCACTATTCAGGCGTTTGGGCCTAACACTTAGTCATTCTGGGACATTTTACAGACGTTTGGGCACTATTCAGGCGTTTGGGCTTGACTTAGACGCATGGACGTCTAGGCGGTTAGGTACTATTCAAACGTTTGGGGTTTCTGGGCGGTTGGGAACACTTGGTAAATTTAACTGTTGGACGCATGGGCCGTTGCTTAGGCGGTTGGGCAGCTAATTTTAACTTAAAGAACATAAATCAGTCCCAATTCATCCTAAATCATGATCTAAGCTTAGTACTAACATTCTAAGCATCATAACACGTACATACACGCATATATATCCCAAATTTACACCCGCCCACATACACATTCACACACACACATACGGGTGAAAACCCATTTTCATAAAAACATGTTCACATGCATTTTCCAGCCCCAAATTTTGTTAAAAACATGTTAAAAGGGGTTCTAGAACTCACCTTAGCTGCTTCCGAGTGTGAACCCTTCTCTTGAACCTATCAGATGTTTTTAACACCTAAAACACAATAAAACACACCACCTGAACATACAATAACACACATAAGCATATAACTGAGCTAAGTTGACCAAAAACAACTTAAAACACAAAATCTTACATTAAGCTTTGAAATCTTCTTCTTTCTCTCTCTAGAACTCGAATTCCCTGTTGTTTCTCTCTCTAAAACCAAATGGCAAGGTGTAAGCAGGCAACATGGGCGGCCATGTTGCTTTATTTACCAACTTTTCAAAGTTTTGTCCTTTGGACACTTTTAACCCCTCAACTTTGGGTTACATTGTATTTCTCCTCTTTATTCGCGTTTATTCATTCTTTCTCGTCTATAAAAATATCCGGGTGTTACAAGTCCACCCCCCTTATATAGGTTTCATCCCCGAAACCTGTTATACCTCAAACAGATGAGGGTAATGGTACCTCATCTCTTCTTCTGTCTCCCACGTAGACTCGGATCCCTTCCGGTGCTTCCACTGTACACGCATAAGAGGAAGCACTTTATTCCTTAACCTTTTCTCCTTACGATCAATGATCGCTACTGGTTGCTCCACATAATTGAGCCATTCATCTACTTCTATATCTTCCAGTGGTACAACCATATCCTCGTCTGCCAAACACTTCCGCAGATGAGATACATATAATGTCGAGTGAATTCAACTTAACTCATCTAGTAATTCCAACCTATAGGCCACCTCCCCTACTCGACCAATGATTCGGAAAGGTTTTATATACCTCGGGCTCAACTTGCCCCGCTTTCTAAATCGAATGATACCCTTCTAAGGTGAGACTTTCAACATAACCCTATCACCCACCTGGAACTCAATCGGTCTACGTCTCTTGTCAGCATACGACTTTTGTCTATCTTTAGTTGCCTTCATGAAGTCTTTTAATCTTTTCTAGTTTCTTAGTCATTGCCTCGATCACCTCAATACTTCCCAACTCTTTCTGACCAATGTCACCCCAACAAACGGGTGTCCTACATCTCCTACCGTATAGCATCTCGTATGGTGGCATGCCAATGCTGGCATGATAACTGTTGTTGTACGAGATTTCTGCTAATGGCAAATGGTCATCCTAACTTCCTCCAAAATCGATCACACACGCTCGAAGCATGTCCTCGAGTGTCTGGATCATCCTCTCAGACTGACCGTCTGTCTGAGGATGATAAGTCGTGCTGATGTGTAGCCTCGTTCCCATCGCATCATGAATTTTCTTCCAAAACTTCGATGTAAACGAGTGTCACGATCAGACGCAATAGACACCGGCACACCATGACGAGCTACAATCTCTTTGATAAATAGATCCGCAAGCCTCTCAGAAGAATACGTCTCTCGGATCGGTAGGAAGTGAGAACTCTTCGTCAAACGATGAACTATCACCCATATAGCATCATACCCTTTCGGGGTATGTGGTAACTTTGTAATAAAGTCCATGGTGATATGCTCCCACCTCCACTTGGGTATATCCAATAGTTGGATTTTCCCGTACGGCTTCTGGTCTTCCGCCTTCACTTGTAAACAAGTAAGGAATTTACTCACATACTCTGCTACATCACGCTTCATACCCGACCACCTATAGTCTTTCTTCATGTCATGGTACATCTTGGTAGCACCGGGATGAATAGAGTATCGAGTCTTATGAGCCTCGTCCATGATCTTTCTACGTAAATCCCTGTAACAAGGAATCTAGATTCGTCCGAATCGGGTTCCAACACCAAGAGTTGTTGGACCCTGAAAGGATCATACATGCCAATTCAAGAGGTGGATGGTTGTTCTGCTGAAAACCTCCCCAAGTCCAAGAAGAAATGCGGATACAGAAGCTTCAGCATAAGCAGAAAAAGAACAAGTGTCGGCTATCCGCATTTATCAATACGGATGACCAAGAACAAATGCGGATAAGTGGTTACTCATCCGCATTAACAAATGCGGAAAGCTGATGAAGGGCAGACAAGGCATTTGTTCATCCGCATAAACTAATACGGATGACCAGCAACAAATGCGGCTGTGTTTGTTCATCCGCATTAACTAATGCTGATCACCAAACACTAATGCGGCTGATAGATGACCAATGCTGATGATGAATTACTCATCCGCATCAGTCAATGCGGATGACAAAGAACAAATGCTGATGAAGACTTAGACTAAGGGTAGTTTAGTCTTTTTGTACAAGCTGTAAGTCATCCTATAAATAGAATAGAATCCTCGTATGTGAGGCAACGTTTTTGTGACTATGTACACAACCTTTTCAATATAGACAATCAGAATATACTTTGTTTTCTCTGAGATTAACTGTCTTGTAACTGTAGCATGCAAAACCCTAGCATTTACTCTGTAACAGTTCATCTAATCAATACAAGAATGCATTTATGAGTATATCAAGTGTTTTATGATCATTGATTGCCTGATTCTGCCTTCCAATCATTGACTCAATCATCATATTCGATCATTGTTGATTCACTTCAATAGAGAATATCATTCTCAAACCCAGTCAATTGGTATCAGAGCTCTGGCTCTCTGTTATTACTCAGATCTACTCAGATCTAGGTTTAACCCGATGGATCTGGTGATTGAGTTGCTTTTTAGAGGTTTCAAACATCTCTTCTCAGTATTCCTACCAAATACTCACTGATATATTCAACTGTTACTGTTCACCCGAAGAACTCATCTTCAAATAAACAGTACAGGTTGCACAGTCACCAAGAACAGAAAATCAAAGGCTGAAATTTTACATATTTTCAGCAGATCCATTGTTACAGGACTAAGTTTGGACTTGTTGAAATATTTGGACTAATTAACCATAAAATCAATTAAATCCAGATCTAAACAAGTTAAAACAAATTGTCAACTATGAATTCATACAATTATTCTGAACTTGGGCATGCTTCAAAACCACCCATGCTCAAACATAAATCTGAATTTAAACAATGGAAAATCAGACTCATGAACTATATTACAGGTGTTGATCCTGATTATTGGATCTCAATATGTAAAGACCCACACATTCCAGTCACTCTGTCTGCAGATCAAGCTGCAATGTACAAGACTTCAAGAATCCCTATTGAAGATCTCACTCTTGATGATGATGATTACAAGAAGATCAAGATTGATCTCAAAGCATACTCCATACTTACTCAAGCACTTAAAATGGATGTACTCAAAAGATTGGAAAAATATGGTACTGCAAAAGCTGTATGGGATGCACTGCAAATCATGTGTGAAGGAAGCAGTGAAGTGGCTGAAATCAACAAAGACAAGCTTGTGAACCAGTATGAGACATTTCATCACTCCAAAGGGGAGTCCATCTCTAAACAGTTGCATAGGTTTGTGCAACTGGTAAATGATTTAGAGATTATAGGTGTAACTTACAAGTCTAAGGATTTAAACAAGAAGATGTTACATAGTCTTCCTGAAAATTGGAAACAAAATGTAACCATGCTGAAGAATACTCTTGATTTAGAAAGTACCACCTTGGATATTATGATAGCAAAAATAGAAGCCTTGGAATTGGATGAAAGAAGCAGAAATCTGGGAGGACCCAGAGTAGTTGAAGCATACAAGTTTCCCACAGATAATCACACTGTGGAAAATCCCTTCATTACGGAGGAGGATGATTTCATCTCCTCAAGGGATCAAGCTAAATCTACTGGATTCACCACAGCCCTACCGTCTAACAGACCATCAACTTCTTCCCATCAACTTCAACAACTCAAGCATCAGGATTCTCTGCAACCCCTGCTCCTGATGATTCAAGATCTGAAGAACAAAAGGCAACTTACAATGCATTTATTGCCAGCTTTGAAGCTTATTTGGGTGGAAGACTTACATCTGCACATCTGATCCAAGAAGATCTGGAAGAAATGGATCCAGATGATGTGGAAGAAATGGACTTGCAATGGCAAATGGCCATGATTGCTATGAGGGCAAAGAAGTTTTTTAGAAAAGGGAAAAAGCTTCACCTCAATGAAAACACCAAGCTTGGATATGACAAATCAAAGGTGAAATGCTTCAATTGTGGCATGACTGGTCACTTCTCTAGAGAATGTAATGCTCCTAAAAGAAACTACAATGCTCAAAGGCCTTCTCAGAGCCAGTCATCATCACAACCATCTTCAAGCTTTCACCCCAACAATCATCAAGAACAGCTTCATCAATATCAACAATCACATCAGACTCAACCCAACTGACCAATCAAGCTCATGGAAGCAATCAGTCATCGGCAAATGCTCTTGTTATCAGGCAGGATGGAGTATGTGACTGGAGCATGTATGCGGAGGAAGTAAAGCCTCAATTTCAAAATCATGCACTCATGGCTCACATCAATGATGGACCTTCCCCCATGCCTACTGAGGTAAAATCTAACCTCTGTAGTGATAAATGCATACATGAATTGCAAGGGTATAGAGAGCATAATCATAAACTGGCTGATAAAATTAAAGAAGAAAAGATTAAATCAGAGATGCTCAAAAGAGAAATAAAAGGTTTTGAAATCAAAATTAAATCTCTCATCTCTGACATTGAGAAATTGCATGGTGAAAAGTACACTCTTGCAGCTGAGAATGAGCTACTGACTGAAAAATTAGCTCAATCTAAAACTGAACAAAATCTTACTGAACGGAAACTTGAAAAGTTTCAACAGTCATCAGTAAAGCTGAAAGAGATGCTTGATTCACAAAAGGATCCAAAAGACATGTCTGGTATTGGATATAACTCTTGTCCACCACCATACAATGAGAACTACACTGTCATGCCTGATTCTGTCACACTCACCCAAGAAAATGAACCTAACACTATTGAACCCAAAACAATAGTAAAACAAATCACTAATCCTCAAAATAAACCCAGTGTTTACATTGAAACAAATGAGGACAAAATCAAGTTAGGTCTGTGACAACTCGAAAATTCGTAATTTATTTCATAAAGTATTTATGTGATTTTTATATTATTTATTAATTTAATAATAATAATAATAAAATCATAAATGATAATAATAATGATAATAATAATAATAATAATAATAATAATAATAATAATAATAATAATAATAATAATAATAATAATAATAATAATATAATCTTGGTTTTATAACTTTAACTTATAAGTTGTACATAAAATAACAACAAAATAGAACTTCAAGGGTTAAAATTGTAATTAATTACAACTTAATAAAAACTATAAAACCCAAATGGCAACTGCTCGAAACCTCGGGGACCATTTGTATAAATTTATTTAAAAACCAGCCCACCCACCGTCGACACCTTCACCGCCGGCCACCATTTCCGGCCAACTTTCCAGCGGCCCTCCACAACCAAATTAACGTAGATTGAACTCAATCAAATGTTCCCAACACAACCACGTGGGTGATTCGAACTCGTACCCCACAATAATTTGAAAAAGAAATGAGTGGATCGATCTAACCGACCCACTCCCACTGTCGGCTGCTTTACAGCTCCTAAATCACACCACGCACTGCAATAATGCAATTAAACTAATCCAAATGATCTATTAAAAGAATCCTAAACTACTATCACCTTGAATTGCATCTGAAAACATACAAACAACTCGATTCAATCCCCATTTCTCTCTCGACCTGCAAGTTAATCGAGAGTCACCTTCCGAGCAACAAAAGCAGAAATTGACAAAAGGCTTTTGATCGTGTACACCACTAGAAACTTCCTGTGAAACAGATTTGATTCCCATCAACGATTGCATCTCGAACCAAATTCATCTAAATCGCGATTGCCTTCTTTCTGGTTTAACATTCATTCGATTGAATCAGGTAAATTAAACCTACCTGTGTGCTCGTTATTACATGGGGAACAAAAGCCCCATGAATAATTTCATTAACAATCGCGTTTGGTACTTCAATTTGATTCAAAATCGAATTAGGGTTTGGTTGAAATTGGGGGAAATGGATTAAATGGGTTAAAACCAATTGGAAACCAGAATAACCACGACTGTATGCCTTTGGTTTACTGGTTTGTGTGTGGGAGTTTGAACAGGAGGTCACGGGTTCGAACCCGGCCCCCAACATATATTTTTTTTAAAGGCCATTTTCACATTTTAAAAATACAGAAAAATTACTAAAAATTATAAAAATAATTTTTATAAACTTTGTCTATTCTAAAGGTTATTAAATTATTTTCTGGAAATTTATTTCTTTAAAAACCTTATTTATTTATTATTTTATTACAAAATGTTATAAATGGTTATTTTTATAAAATGGATTTTAAATAATAATTTAAATCGTCAATTTATTAGTGGACGTTATAATATTAATTATGAATTATCTTGATAAGATAAATACAAATTAGATTTTATAAATTTAAATATTTATAAAATCTTACTAAATTAAATATAAACTTACATATTTAAATAATGTCTAAATTTTATTTAGAACATAACGATATATTAAAATCATTATTAAATTAATCAAATTTTATGAAATATAAATCTTTAGATATTAAAGAATTAACAAAGATAAATAAATGATTAGCTATATGTTTATAACAAATCCCCGAGAACCAAACCTTAGATCAATTGAACGCCAGGTTCAAGATCTAACTTATTTAGGTTATGGATTTGTAACTATTTGCTTATGTGAATTATAATTCCTTAGAAGGAATTTACTAGCTTGTCAACACCACATAAGAACTGAGGTGAGTTCATACTTAACTGTTCCCCTTTTTAATCATTTAAATATTTTGGGGAGGAATACATGTTGTAATTAAATTTACAAATTATTTTTGTGTATTATGTTAAATAATAATTGAATCACATTTATGATTACATATGGTTACAATGAAAAACCTTCCCTGTATACTGGACTATTAACAAGGCAGGGATCTTTTGGATAGTACTATCGGGGTGTGACTTACCCCCACAAAGGTTTGCACATGTGGTCCTTATCAGATGCACAAAGATCTGATAAGTTATTCGGGATGACTGTTTTATGTGATGAGGAGGTAGAAGCGCATTATGAGTTTGCCATTATAGTTCCACATACAACCCATATGAGGATATAATGTAAAGGAGGATTTCTCCCTCTGATTTGAAATTATTATGAATAATATAATATACACATAAAAAGGATAATAAAACTATGATACATGGGTAAATCCTATATGAAGGATTTGTTGACTTGTACAGTAATGATAAACTATGATACATGGGCAAATCCTATGTGAAGGATTTGTTGGCTTGTACGTAGTAATGATAAACTATGATACATGGGCAAATCCTATGTGAAGGATTTGTTGGCTTGTACTTAGTAAGTATATGGGATAGCGGGTTCACCTTATAAAAGGGTTCCGACAGGCTATTCATATACCAAGTGACACTAGTGAGTAGTCACACTTTTACAGAAAATCCTATTTTGATGAAAACTAATGGTTTATCAATTATGTTTTACTTACCTATGAACTCACCAACCCTGTGTTGACACTTGATTTACATGTATTCTCAGGTATCTATTAGGAGCTTATGGACATGCACGTAGGATTATATAAGAGCTCAAGATACATATTATTTATTATCTGAGATATGATTAGACGTGTTGTCTTTTATTCCGCTACTCTGAATATTAATGAATGATTATCTAAAATTTATCATATAGATAACTGCATCTCATGTGTAACTACTGTGTTCGATCCTGTTTGCTCACCCTCCGTGATAAATTCCAGACCCGGAATTTGAGGGTGTGACAGATTGGTATCAGAGCCATTGGTTATAATGAGTTAGGAATTGCATCTAGCCTATAGCCACACATAATAGTTGCACAAAGTGAACTTTCTTAGTTAGAGACCGACTAGGATTAAGAAGTTATATGCCTTATGTGATTCCTCTTATACCTTGATTCTTATCAATGCACACACGAATCTTAAATCATATTCAAGGCATTGGGTGCCTAAATCAAATGGTTTTCAAAATTAGCTTTGAATCATTATTCGTGGTTTTCAAATTCGTCAAAGTCTGTGTCTTACAACTTGAAACATGTAATGCTGGAAGAGCGTGATGCCTGTATCTCGAGGTGTTCTGTCTAGGCAAGGTATTCGTATAAATCCAAATCAACCGGTGGATCTGTCTACCTTACCTGGGAACTCTCGGGATGAGTATCTGCTTATAGGTACGCATGTCTTCAACAAAGTTGTGATTGACCCAATACTTTGATTAGTCAACGTACTCGCTTTGATTTACGAATCAAATGATTACACCTGGAACATCTCATTGCTATTATGCCAAATTCTCGATTGTCGTTTTCATGTTGTATAGCTCATATTACCCAATTTCCACGAAAATTCTTAATGATCTTTCAGAATGGCTTCTCGTCAAATCCGTTCACGGTTTAGAAACTCTGGCCGTAAGATTGTTGCTATTATAGCACGTGAAGTTACTGTGGTCAATACACAAGTCTATAAGGCAAATGGGTCAAATTACCTTGACGTGTTCCATTTAGTAATCTAAGCTACGCTTGTCCTAACATGGTTATACCTGAAATCCTGAAAGTATGAAGGATAGGCAGTTATCATTAGACATATTGTACTTATGTGCTTGTAGTTTACTTGCTATTACTTAAGTCCTGTCCTACTTAGAGCCTTCATGGTATTTCCAATCATGACATTAATTTTATCTTTTAAGAGACATTCCTCCACTTAGCATTTCAGTAACTGAGGGACTGATTGAATGCTTAGAATGAAAGTGGACTACAGGAAATATAGAAAGGTGATGATACTCTCTATATATACATTACATTATTCTTTGGGATGATGCTAAGGAAAATTAGGATGTCGTGTAACCGGTTTAAGCATATTCTTAGTATACCGGTGATGTTTATAAATAGGGTTACTATTACCTAAGGAATGAAATGCAAAAGTTAGAATTGTAATTCTAAAATCGTGCATGGTAGGGTTAAGTCGTGCTCTTTATACTGACAAACTCCATGAATTGACAAAACTGATGTCATACCTTATGACATTAGACCAAATAGAATTAAGAAGGACACTGGGAAAATCTAGTGAGTAGTAGAAAGAAGTTGGAGGGTCGAACAAGCAATCTAGCGGTAAGGTAGACAAGAATGCCAATGTTGTGAACCTAGCTATGTTGGTTGATACGATTAAGCTGACATGCGTTAAATGGGGACATTAAGAAAGTTGGAGTTCCAACCATTACCATAAGTGTGCCCTAGATTGATTAGGACCCCAAGACAAGTTAGAAATCATCAGAATTAGTAAATGGCTATAACTAGAAAGTAAGAATAGTTAAATTATGGAAATAAAGGTCATATAAATCAAGGTGATACATCACGTGTTCATACATTTACAACTGAAGCAAGCCACATTCGACAAGACCAAATGTTGTTACATGCATGTACCTTATCATCGGTAGCTACACATCTATTTGATACCAGGGTTGATAATAGCTTTGCGTCTTCTGGAATTATTCTTCAACTTAGCATTAACCCTAGTTGCTTAGAAATTATCTCTAGACACGGAGTGCCAGTGTCTATCATCTCTGATCGTGACGCACGATTTACATCTATCTTTTGGGATAAACTTCAGAAAGCTCTAGGTACTCGCCTAGATATGAGCACATCCTATCACCCTCAGACTGATGGTCAAAGTGAAAGAACCATACAAACTCTTGAGGATATGCTTAGAGCTTGTGTTATTGATTTTGGAAAGAACTGGGAAGGTCATCTACCTTTGGTAGAGTTCTCATATAATAATAGCTATCATTCGAGCATCAAGGCGGCACCATTCGAGGCCTTATATGGACGTAAATGTAGATCATCTCTTTACTGGGCAGAAGTTGGAGATAATTAACTTACTGGCCCAGAATTGATCTTTGAAACTCATGAGAAAATTGTCCAGATAAGAGAACGCATGGCTGCTGCCAGGGATCGCCAGAAAAGCTACGCTGATAAACACCGCAAGCCACTTGAATTTCAGGAAGGAGATAAAGTTTTGCTAAAGGTATCTCCTGGAAGGGAGTTATACGCTTTGGGAAACGAGGGAAATTGAACCCTCGCTACATGGGGCCTTTTGAAATTGTCAGAAGGATCGGCCCAGTAGCCTATGAATTAAAATCTACCTGCTGAACTTGGTGGTGTGCACAATGTTTTTAACGTATCTAATCTAAGGAAGTGTTTATCCGATGAATCACTTGTTGTGTCTCTAAAAGAGGACTCTGAAATTATGTTGTGTCCTTACTTTGATGAATCTCTATTCGTTTCAATAAATGGTTTCGAATTGTTTGTTTTGTGAAATTTCATCCTCTGGATTAGGGTGATTTCCTTATCTTAAGGATTGACTTCAACTATTCTCATTGGAAATTACATTTCACAAATGACATGATCTCACTAAAATAGGATTGAAATCTGTACTTTGGTGACAAATGACAATCTTCGATTGTTTTCTTGTTATTACGAAATTCAATCATCAAGATGGGCATGAAAACCATACCTTGATGACTAATCTCATTTCTTGATCTTCAACTTACCATGGTTGTAATCAAGTGACGAAAAGCATGAAGTAACTTGAAGGGTGAATCAATGTTGGTGATTCGACCTATCAAGCCAAAGCATGATCTCTGAACCTGAAAGGAGACCCGATCGTTTTAGGTTGATTTTTATTCTAA
Organism: Flaveria linearis; assembly: GCA_024085815.1. NCBI lineage: Eukaryota > Viridiplantae > Streptophyta > Magnoliopsida > Asterales > Asteraceae > Flaveria > Flaveria linearis. The sequence goes on from CM044003.1 coordinate 82,573,807, forward strand.
GCTTGGAGCACTTAAATTCTTAAATCGATTTCTCTCCCTTTATCCTCATGTTTTGACCTAGCTATATGGAATCATTTATTCCTTATCTATCAACTTTCATTTTGAGCTATCATCAAAACGTGATTGTGCGATGGTAGCCTTCCTAAACAAACTCTCTGCTGAAGATATTATCAACTTATGTTCATGACTTTCTAGTCATACAAATGTTCTCAGCTGTGCTTATGGTTTGTTGAATTGCGTATGCAAACTTACTTAGATATTGCTATGTAACAGCCTAACATAACCGCACCATGATATTGTCCGCTTTGGCCGGGACGAACCACCATCGCCTCATAGTTTTGTTTTCACCTGAACCAGGACGTACCACCATCGCCCAGGCAAAACGCGTCACAGTGGGGAAGGTCTCAAGCCCCTTATAAAGAAGCATTCGTTCTCCTTCCAACCAATGTGGGATATTACAATCCACCCCCCTTAGGGAGCCTAGCGTCCTCGCTGGCACACTGGCCCAGCCCTGGCTCTGATACCATCTGTAACAGCCTAACATAACCGCACCATGATATTGTCCGCTTTGGCCGGGACGAACCACCATCGCCTCACAGTTTTGTTTTCACCTGAACCAGGACGTACCACCATCGCCCAGGCAAAACGCGTCACAGTGGGGAAGGTCTCAAGCCCCTTATAAAGAAGCATTCGTTCTCCTTCCCAACCAATGTGGGATATTACAATCCACTTGTAAGGCCCGTTCCCGGGAAACCTCACAGTTGGCAATTCATAGCATAAATTCAGTTTAATAACAAAACATTGCAGCGGAAAATAATTAAACATTCGTTAAAGACTTAGAAACCCCATCATACTCATACATTTGTCCTTTAAAGGTAAACAAAACATATTCCTTGTTCATTAATTACAATAAAGACTTCATTAATAGGAATGCCATCCATATTTCCCCAAGTAGCTCCGTGGTGCCATCCTCAGCCTCAGCGCTTACCTGCCCACTATTATGCATAAAAAGTCAGCTACGCTGAGTGAGTTCTAGTTTTATATAAATAAGAAAATATAACCTTTTATCCTTCATATAATGAACACGCATACATCATACTACAAACATCACATGCATCGCATTAGGCACGTTCATTATCTTTCATTCTTTCATTTCATTTCACTTCATCATAGGCGAGATTGCACAAAGCAAGATCTCCATGTTGATTGACAACGAATGTCAATCCCCGTCGGTACACGTTATCCATGGTCACTACCCCCGACGGTTGATCGATCCCCGTCGGTACACATCTTCATGGTAGCTTCCCCCGACAGTTGATCCACACTGCTAGGCACATAGCCCGCTCATGAATACGGATCCATCATCATACATCAGACCCACATAAGTGAAGTCTATCATAGTGCTTGCAAGACTTTTCATCATCAAATGGGCCCGGGGTAACATTCGTTAAGTTCCACTTCTCGTTAGTATTATCTTTCACTTAATATATATATAATACTTAGCTTATTAAGCACACAACATACCAAATACTAATCATCATAACACGTAACCGACCCTCCGCGAGACAGCGGGGGTTCGGGGGCGGCAGCCCCTGATAGCGGGGTCCTAGGGGCAGCAGCCCCTAGTGGGGTCCAAGGGGCAACGCCCCTGGCTGGGGCCGGGCTGCCAGGTCAGCGCGCCCGAAAATTATTTTGAGCTATTTAAATGTCACATTTTACTTTAGAAAAATGTATTTCCTTGTTAAAACACCTTGAAATCCTTATCTTGAAAACCTTATATTTACTATGCATAATAGCCCCAAAACATGGAAAAACGTTTAAATAAGGGGGTCTAGAAACTCACCTGAACTTGGCAAATAGCTTCAATCCTAAGTTACTTAAGCTATAGTCCAAACACTCTAGCTGCACGATAGTTAAACACAAAAACGTCATTTTCTTCCTAATTCGCCCACAGTTTCGCTGGCAGTTTCGCTGCCAGTTTCGCTGGCAGTTTCGCTGCCAGTTTCGCTGGGCAGCACTTCTGCCAGTTTCGCTGGACAGATTCGCTGCCTTGAGCGCCCAACTTTCGTTGGAAATTTCTAGTTTCGCAATGTCTATGGGTCCACAGTTTCGCCCGAACGAAACTGTAGTTTCGCCCTAGCGAAACTGTAATTTCGCTGGAAATGTTCTTAGTTTCGCTGGATGATTATGCAAATTCGCTGGATGCATATACAGTTTCGCAGATCGCATAAAAATCACGAACCAGTCCGTTTTTCACCCAAAATCACAACTTTTTACGTCCAACCTCTTAGTTTATCATCCATGAGGCTAAATCTAAGCTTCATACATGTTTTCATACGTAAAAATGTGACCTTTATGCGATTCTTTGCAACTTTTCAAAACCCAAAACCCTAGAATCCGGGTTTGATCTACAGAAGGGTTTAGGGGTTGATTCTTACCTTGTTTTGCTGCTCCTTTCTTGAGATTTGTTGCCCAAACACCCAGATCTTCAATCCCTTGACCTTAGTAGCTCCAAAACTTGAGTTTCTTGCACTTTCTCTCTCTACTTTCTCTCTCTACGGATTTTTGGACTTAGGGTTGGAATGAAGAAGATGGTGGCTGATTTTTGGAGTTAAGGGCTGATTATGGGCCTCCATTACTCAAGCTCTTGTCCATAAACCCAAATTAGCCCATAATCCTTTTTTTTTTATTAAATACCCATAGTTAAGCCCACTTAACCTTAATGACTCGTTTTGACTTTTCGGGGTGTTACATGCTACCTTGCAAAACATGTTTACAAATATCTTTCTTATTGTTCGAGTCACTTCTTGAATCGCTTTTGAATCCTTAACCTTGAAAATCATTGAAATTCTATCTTGGATTTAAACAACAAGACTCATTATTATCCTCATTGCAATGTGGATATAAAGGTTCATAAACCTTCGTAACTTGAAGACATGGGTTTGGTCTAAAGGAAAAGACGTAACTTGGTATGTGTCCAAGTGTCTTATCTTCACAAGTGACAAGACCTAATCTTCATGATCCTATGGATCTCCTATTTAACTTTCCTTTCAACTAAAATGCTTCTTATCTTAGAGGTCTTGATGACAATTGGTGCATTATAGACCGATTGACTAAAAATTCAATTCGACCCATTATTTCACAACATCGAGGAATTAACAAGTATCTGTTTCAAATATTCGTATACCGTAGTATGACGTTAAAACCTCGATCGTTATTTTGAATGATGGATTCATTTTCTATTTTAATAATATTCTTAACCATTGTCGTGAACTCGTTCAAAGATCTTCGCATAGTGTATTATTTTTAGACCGATGGTTGGTCAAAGGAGAAATACATATTCACAAGATATGCGTTAAGACCGTTTCATATGGTGACGTTTGGGATTCTTAATTCCGACGGATAACCTTTCTTATATTGTTGGTCTTATCTTGATTTCTAGACATCACCTTACCACGAAATTATATTCTGGAAATATAAACAACTAAAGAATAGCAAAATTCCGATTGTCAGAGTTCGGTGGAACTCCCGGCGTGGTCTGAGTTCACTTGGAACAAAAGGACGAAATGATGCGCAGGTATCCTAACCTGTTCAAGGATGTTGCCAGTACATCATAATTTTCAGGACGAAAAATCCTCTAACAAGGGGATGATGTGACAACTCGAAAAATTCGTAATTTATTTCATAAAGTATTTATGTGATTTTTATATTATTTTATTAATTTAATAATAATAATAATAAAAATCATAAATGATAATAATAATGATAATAAAATAATAATAATAATAATAAAATCTAGGTTTTATAACTTTAACTTATGTGTTGTACATAAAATAACAACAAAATAGAACTTCAAGGGTTAAAATTGTAATTAATTACAACTTAATAAAAACTATAAAACCCAAATGGAAACTGCTCGAAACCTCGGGGACCATTTGTGTAAATTTATTTAAAACCCAGCCCACCCACCGTCGACACCTTCACCGCCGGCCAACATTTCCGGCCAACTCTCGGCGGCCCTCCACACCCAAATTAACGTAGATTTAACTCAATCAAATGTTCCCAACACAACCACGTGGGTGATTCAAACTCGTGCCCCACAATAATATGAAAAAGAACTTAGTGCGATCGATCTAACCGACCCACTCCCACTGTCAGCTGCTTTACAGCTCCTAAATCGCACCACGCATTGCAATAATGCAATTAAACTAATCCAAATGATCTATTATAAGAATCCTAAACTACTATCACCTTGAATTGCATCTGAAAACATACAAACAACTTCTCTCTCGACCTGCAAGTTAATCGAGAATCACCTTCCGAGCAACAAAAGCGGAAATTGACAGAAGGCTTTTGATCGTGTACACCACTAGAAACTTCCTGTGCAACAGATTTGATTCCCATCAACGATTGCATCTCGAACCAAATTCATCTAAATTGCAATTGCCTTCTTTCTGGTTTAACATTCATTCAATTGAATCAGGTAAATTAAACCTACCTGTGTGCTCGTTATTACATGGGGAACAAAAGCCCCATGAATGATTTCATTAACAATCGCGTTTGGTGCTTCAATTTGATTCAAAACCGAATTAGGGTTCGGTTGAAATTGGGGGAAATGGATTAAATGGGTTAAAACCAATTGGAAACCAGAATAACCACGGTTGTATGCCTTTGGTTTACTGGTTTGTGTGTGGGAGTTTGAACAGGAGGTCACGGGTTTGAACCGGCCCCCAACATATATTTTTTTAAAGGCCATTTTCACATTTAAAAAATACAGAAAAATTACTAAAAATTATAAAAATAATTTTTATAAACTTTGTCTATTCTAAAGGTTATTAAATTATTTTCTGGATATTTATTTCTTTAAAAACCTTATTATTTATTATTTTATTAGAAAATGTTATAAATGGTTATTTTTATAAAATGGATTTTAAATAATAATTTAAATCATCAATTTATTAATGGACGTAATAATATTAATTATGAATTATCTTGATAAGATAAATACTAATTAGATTTTATAAATTTAAATATTTATAAAATCTTACTAACTAAATATAAACTTACATATTTAAATAATGTCTAATTTTATTTAGAACATAACGATATGTTAAAATCATTATTAAATTAATCAAATTTTATGAAATATAAATCTTTAGATATTAAAGAATTAACAAAGATAAATAAATGATTAGTTATATGTTTATAACAAATCTCCGAGAACCAAACCTTAGATCAATTGAACGCCAGGTTCAAGATCTAACTTATTTAGGTTATGGATTTGTAACTATTTGCTTATGTGAATTATAAATCCTTAAGATGAATTTACTAGCTTGTCAACACCACACAAGTACTGAGGTGAGTTCATACTTAACTGTTCCCCTTTTTAATCATTTAAATATTTTGGGGAGGAATATATGTTGTAATTAAATTTACAAATTATTTTTGTGTATTATGTTAAATAATAATTGAATCACATTTATGATTACATATGGTTACAATGAAAAACCTTCTCTGTATACTGGACTATTAACAAGGTAGGGATCTTATGGATAGTACTATCAGGGTGTGACTTACCCCACAAAGGTTTGGACATGTGGTCCTTATCAGATGCACAAAGATCTTATAAGTCATTCGGGATGACTGTTTTATGTGATGAGAAGGTAGAAGCGCATTATGAGTTTGCCATTATAGTTCCACATACAACCCATATGAGGATAAATGTAAAGGAGGATTTGCTCCCTCTGATTTGAAATTATTATGATTAATATAATATACACATAAAAAGGATAATAAAACTATGATACATGGGCAAATCCTATATGAAGGATTTGTTGACTTGTACTTAGTAATGATAAACTATGATACATGGGCAAATCCTACGTGAAGGATTTGTTGGCTTGTACGTAGTAATGATAAACTATGATACATGGGTAAATCCTATGTGAAGGACTTGTTGGCTTGTACTTAGTAAATATATGGGATAGCGGGTTCACCTTATAAAGGGTTCCGACAGGCTATTCCTATACCAAGTGACACCAGTGAGTAGTCACACTTTTACAGAAAATCCTATTTTGATGAAAACTAATGGTTTATCAATTATGTTTTACTTACCTATGAACTCACCAACCCTGTGTTGACACTTGATTTACATGTATTCTCAGGTATCTATTAGGAGCTTATGGACATGCACGTAGGATTATATAAGAGCTCAAGATACATATTGTTTATTATCTGAGATATGATTAGACGTGTTGTCTTTTATTCCGCTACTCTGAATATTAATGAATGATTATCTAAAATTTATCATATAGATAACTGCATCTCATGTGTAACTATTGTGTTCGATCCTGTTTGCTCACCCCTCCGTGATAAATTCCAGACCCGGAATTTGAGGGTGTGACAAGGTCACCAATTAAAATTAAGGAGTGTTCAGACAAGGCAGTGGGTGTGATCAAAACAGATAGCCCAATCAAGGCTATTGTTCCTTTTGTAAAATTCATCCCTGCAATTTCCAAGGAAAAGAAAATAAAAGCTAAAAAGGTGAATCTACCTACAGAAAGTAGATCTGATAGTGAGATAAACTCTCCAAAAATTCAAGCAATTCAGACACTGATTCACCATCAATCAAAAGAAAAGTCACTCGGGTCACAAAAACTAAAACTAACTCATACCCTCAAACATCAAAATCAAGAAAGCATGAACAACCACTCCACAATACCTGGATCAGTAAAGAGCATGTGAATCAATTTGATAAGGAGATTAGGAAAAGATCAAGAAAGCATGAACAGCCTCAGAAAAACAAAGAAAGTAGTGTTGTGAAACAAACTACCAACCAGGCTGATCAGGCTGTCTCATCAAAACCAAAGAATGGATCTAACTCCAAATCTACCAAAGCTACAAACTCCACAATACCTGGATCAGTAGCCAGAAACAAACTCATGTATTGTGAAGTTTGTGAGAGGTCTAATCATCGAACAGATAAATGCTTTTACAATCAATACTGTTCAATCTGTGATATGAACAACCACTCCATCAAGAACTGTTATTTCAACAAATACTGTTCTGTCTGCAACATGACAAATCACAATACATCTGAGTGTTTCTTTAAGAAAAAGGGATTGAGAGTACCTCAAATAAACCAATCTCTTAAACCATGACTGAGAAACCTAAGATCAATGGTCGTCTTCAACACAGAGTTTCAAAATCTGATGATGATGTGAAAAACCTGAGAACTTCAAACAGAATCAAAAGAAATAAAAATCAAGCAGTCAAACAAACTAATGATTTTTATAAATCCAAAACAAAGTTTGATAATCAAAAACGAATCAACTTTCTGAAAAGGAACAGGGATCAAAGGTTTGAATACTCATCTGACTCTTCTGTTGAAGTAATGAACCATTCTTCGTTTAGAAACAAATAAAGGATAACTCCATCATCAAAGCCCTAGTTTAGAGGAAAGTATCACAGGTTACTATCATGGATAGAAACGGTAAGCCCAAGACCATCATGGATTGGGTTTCACAGTCTAATTAGTTCTTTCTGTGCTTGTAGGGTCATTCATACAGGTCCAACAGTTTATGGTATGTGGACAGTGGATGCTCCCGACACATGACTGGAGATCGTTGCCTTCTTCATGATTTTAAGCACATTCAAGGAACTACTGTGGCATTTGGAGGAGATTCACAAGGTGGTAGAATTACAGGTGAAGGATCTATGACAAGTGGAATGCTGAGCTTTGACAGAGTGAACTACTGCGAACAACTGAACTTCAATCTTCTCAGCGTGTCTCAGATCTGTGACAAGAAATACTCCACTCACTTCACTGACACTCATTGCTATATTCTGAGACCAGGATTTCAAATTCCTGAAGAATGGGTTGTCTTGAAAACACCAAGAAAGAATAACACCAATGTCATTAACCTTAATTCTGCATCACCAAAAGAAGAAACATGTCTTTTATCAAAAGCATCCTTTGATGAGTCACAACTTTGGCACAGACGATTGGGACACACAAATTTCAAAAACATGAACAGAATGGTTAAGGGAAATCATGTTATTGGTTTACCTCAAAAAGAATTCCACTTCATTGACCACTGTTCAGCGTGTCTCAAAGGAAAACAACACAAATCATCTCACAAGCCAAAGTTGATGAACACCAACATTCTCCATTGAAACTACTTCATATGGATCTTTTGGTCCAACTCATGTTATGAGTATGGGAAAGAAGTAATATTGTTTGATGATCATAGATGACTTTTCTAGACTCACATGGGTCTTCGTCTTACTTCATAAGAATGAGGCGTCCCAATTAATAAAAGATTTTATCACTAAGATTGAAAACCCAATTGATCTTAAAGTCAAAACAATCAGGAGTGATAATGGGACAGAATTTAAAAATAAAGATATGAGTTCTTTTTGTACAACCAAAGGCATAGCTCATCAATTTAGTGCAGCTAGAACTCCTCAACAAAATGGAGTGGCTGAAAGAAGAAACAGAACACTAATTGAAGCAGCACGTACGATGCTAGCAGATGCTAAACTGCCAATCATCTTTTGGGCAGAAGCAGTTAACACATCATGCTTTGTACAAAATAGAACTCTGATTATCAAAGAAAGTAACAAGACACCTTATGAACTCATGTTTCAAAGAAAACCATTCATTGGATTTTTCAAGTCATTTGGTTGTCCTGTCTCAATATTAAACACCCGCGACCATTTGGGAAAGTTTTCATCCAAGTCTGATGAAGGATTCTTTGTAGGTTATTCTTCTGTTTCAAAGGCTTACCGAGTGTTTAATTCTACATTAAACATCATAGATGAAACAACAAATGTTCAATTCAAGGAACATTCTTTTCCCAAATCTACTAATGGTCCTGATTAGCTGTTTGATATTGACTCATTTACTAAATCTTTTGATCAATTTCACATGTCTGATGCAAGTATTCTACAATCAACATCACCTTCATCTTTAGTAGAAAGAAGAAGTGACTTTCCAATGATTCCTCCAACTTCTACTGAGCAGCTCGATGAAGAAATACCACTACAAGCTGATCCTGTCAGACATACTGATCAACATCAAAGTGCATCGATTGAGGATGGTCCCAGTACAATGCTCTCTGCATCAGAGATACCATCTATTGAAGCTAGAAACCAAGAAGAAGCTGGAACTCAACCTCATGTTACCCCTCCAGTTGACATTGAAAGAAATTCAAATGATGGGAGTAATCAAATCTCTGCTAACACTGAAGCAGGAATTGAAACAAATTTTGATTACTTTCATAGCTCCCCAACAGTACAAGAAGATATTGCCTCTCACCATGATGAACTGAATGTCTCCAATCTTGATGTAACCATTGCTGGTGACTCAATTCCAACCACAAGAATACATAAAGATCATCCAGTTGACACATCATTGGTGAACTAACTGAACGGGTGACTAGAAGCAAGTCGAGCATAGCCAACATCTGCTTGTTCTCATGCTTTCTGTGTCAAACAGTACCCAAAAATATCAAAGACACTCTTCAAGACAACAGTTGGATTGAAGCAATACAGGAAGAGTTGCTGCAATTCAAGAAGCAAGAAGTATGGCAGCTGGTAGATCTTCTCGAAGGACAATACCTATCGGTACCAGGTGGCTATACAGAAACAAAACTGATGACAGGGGAATTGTTATTAGAAACAAAGCAAGACTAGTAGCTCAGGGATGCACTCAAGAAGAGGGAATTGACTATGATGAAGTATTTGCCCCTGTAGCCAGACTAGAAGCCATAAGAATCTTTCTTGCATATTCAGCATCCATGAACTTTACTGTTTATCAAATGGATGTGAAATGTGCTTTTCTATATGGAAAGATTGCTGAAGAGGTCTACGTGAGTCAACCACCTGGATTTGAAGACCCAGATTTCCTCACAGAGTTTACAAGCTAGATAAAGCCTTGTATGGTCTTCATCAAGCACCAAGAAAGTGGTATGAGACTCTTTCATCATTTCTTCTTGATAATGGATATGAGAGAGGAAAGATTGATCAGACTCTCTTCAGAAAAAGAAAAAGAAAGGACATGTTGCATGTACAGATATATGTGGATGACATCATTTTTGGCTCGACAAACAAGTCTCTATGTAAAGACTTTGAGAATCTCATGCATTCAAAATTCCAAATGAGTGCAATGGGAGAACTTATTTCTTCCTGGGAGTACAAGTCAAACAGACAGCAGACGGAATCTTCATCAATCAATCAAAATATGTGGAAACAATGCTGAAGAAATTCAAGTTTGCTGACTGTCAGTCCATCCGAACTCCTGTGGATACTAAAGTGAAGATTGGACCTGATCCTGAAGGCAAATCAGTGGATCAAACACACTATCGTTCCATGATAGGTTCACTCATATATCTAACAGCCAGTAGGCGTGACATTATGTTTGGTGTTTGTGTATGTGCCAGATATCAAGAAGATCCCAAGGAATCTCATGTCAGTGCAGTCAAGATGATATTCAGATATCTTAAGGGCAAACCTGCTCTTGGTCTATGGTATCCAAAGGACGGAGATTTCAATCTCTATGCATACACTGACAGTGATTATGGAGGATGTAACTTCAACAGGAAATCCACATCTGGCGGTTGTTAATTTCTTGGTCCTAGACTGTTAGGTCCCTTAAAGATTAACATTTAGTCTTTATTGTTTAGTTTTGTAGTTTATGCTAGTATAGGGACTAGTTATGTAATTTAGTTCCTTAGTTCTAGTATAAATAGCATAGACGTAGTGTAGTTAAGGAGTTTTTGCATATGTTTTATGAGAACTGTTTTCTATCATTTGTAATCGTCTTTGCTATCAATGAAATATGAATTTTATTGATTTTGCTTGAGTTGATTACAATAGATTGTATTTTGCTTTGAATTGTTCAGATAATTGATACAGATTGCTCTAATTGATCCTATCAATTGGTATCAGAGCTTTCGGTTGAGTGTTTTTGAGGTTTTGTCGAAGATAGAAACTTCAAAAATCCACTGAAATCTATAATCAATTGACAATTCAAGTGAAATATTGTGAATCGAAGCTGTGTTTTCATCATCAAAAACATGTTTTGAATCACAAATTGCAGTTTATCTCATAAAAAATCGAGTAAATTAGTGAAAAACAGTTCGACTGAGTGTTCTTGAGTGTTCGACCTAAAATCTCTGAAATTCATAGAAAGTTGTTGATAATCGCTGAAATTGAGGTTATAGGATTGATTATCGGTATAATCATGAACTAATTGTGAAATTTCAACTCAATTCATCAACAATTGAAGGATTTGATATTTCTGAGTTTGTTACATTCATATGAAGCTGATGAATGTGTCGTATTAGGGCTGAAAAACACTGAAATTTGCCCAAGTGTTTGGTCGTTTGAGAACTGTTGGACTTTTCTCAACTGTTTCAGTCGTTTTACCCTAGCCGTATAACCACTGTGGACTTGTAATCACTGTACTTGGTTAGACACATCCCCACTGAGTAGCCGTATAACCACTGTTAGTCGTATAACTACTGTTGGTAGTTTCAGCTTGTGGTCGTATAACTACTGTTGGTAGTTTCAGCATTGTGTTGGAAATTTTTTTCTAAGGCAATCCCTTAGACTCATCAGCTGTTGGACTTATCACCACTATTGGACGTTTAACTGTTGGACGTATTACCACTGTTGGACATTTCACTGCTGGTCGTATCATCACTGTTGGGCGTTTGACTACTGTTTCGGACTTTTCAGCCTTAACACTTAGAAATTTTTCATAAAATTTCAAAAATCCAAAAATTTTTTTTCTTTTCTTTTCTTAATTCAAAAGATTAGAAAAATAACAAAAATATAAAAATGGCTAAATCAGAAGATTCTGAGAATAGAGTTCCAAAACTTAAAAACAGAGCTGATTTAAAAATTGGTCTCTTAGACTGAAACATCATTTGAATTCCATAGACACTGATCTGTGGAAATCAATTGAAAAGGGTCCATACATTCCTGTGACTACTGATGGTCCAGACAGAGGATTTGTGTATTCTAAAGATTCACAAGAGCCTTATCCAGAAGATAATCTTCATGGTGATGATTTAAAAAAGGTAAAGAATGACATCAAAGCATATTCTCTCATGTGTAAAGGACTACCACTGGAAGTTCTTTCAAGGCTTGAAAACTATCAGACTGGATATACAATGTATAAAGCCTTGAAGATTATATGTGAAGGAGGGAAAGAGATTCAAGATCTGAAAAAGCAGAAACTGAAAAGGCAATTGGAACTTTTGAGCACATCTCAGGAGAAACAATAAACCAAATGATGAACAGGTTTGTGCAATTAACTACAGAGATGTCTACTTTGGGAATCAAGAATGATCTTGAGGACTTAAACAATAGACTTCTGAATGCACTACCATCTTCTTGGAAACAAACTGTCACTTTATTAAAACATACTGAGAAGTTTCCAATGGATCTTGATCTGCTCATTGCTAAAATTGAATCTGTAGAAATTGATGAGAGCTCAAGAAATAATGATAGACATGCATCAACAACTCAGTATAAGTATGTTGCTTCACCAGCAAATACTGTTGAGAATGCATTTCTGGCTAAAGACCAATCCAATCCTGAAGATGAAGGTGATCTATTTGTGGGATCAGGATTCTTCACCAGTACACCTGCTTACTCCACTCAACCACAACCACAGTCTTCACCTAAAGCTCAAATGCCAAAACCTTCAACTGAGATGCCATCCTCCTCAAACTCTCCCAATCCAAGTAAAGTGAAAGATGTGATCAACATTCTTTTACAAGATGAAGAGTCAAAAACTGCTTTCACTGCTTTCATGGCAAGCTTTCAAGCTTATCAAGGCAGTCATCTGACTCAAGTGGAGCTAGTTTTACAGGATTGTTTGAAATGGATCCAGATGATGTAGAAGAAATGGATCTTAATTAGCAGATGGTCATGATAGCTTACAGAACTCAAAAGCATGCTTACACTAACAGAAATTACAAACCCAGTGCAAACAAAACTGTTGGGTTTGATAAATCAAAATCAAGATGCTTTAACTGTAACAGCTATGGTCATTTTTCTAGAGAATGTAAAGCTCCAAGAAACCAAGGAGGAAATACTCAAGGCAGCTCAAATGGTCAAAAGTATCAGCAACAGGCAAACAAGACTTTTCAGAAGCCATACCAAAGTCTACCAATGCCAGAACCCAAAGAAGAGAAGAACAGTGAGGAAACTAAGAAGGCACTGGTTGTAAACATCAAAGATGGTTATGACTGGAGTGCATATGCAGAGCAATTTACTGCTGATCTCACTGCTAATCTGGCATTAGTTGCTGAAGTTGATGATGAAGACTGGTCTGAATTTAAAGATCCTAAATATGATGAATCAGATCAAGAAGAAGAGTATGATTGGAGCGACAAATCAGACCCAAAAGATACCACTGAAGAAGTTGCTCTTATGGCTCAATCAGAACAGCCAAAGGTTTTTAATTCTTCTGATACTGAATCTTCACAATCATATCCTGAAATACCAGTAGAAGTGAGAGAGAAAATGTGCACAAAAGCATGTTTTGAACTAGTTGAACACTACAGAACATATTCATTTAAAATTTGTGACAAGCTCAAACAAGAAGAATCAAAACACAATAAGCTAAAATCAGATCACAAAATTGCTGATGAAAAGATCATGTCTCTTCAAGCTTCATGGAACAAAACCATTAAAGAACTTGAACTTGTCAAACAACAACTTGAAGAGATGAACAAAACATTTGAAAAAGAAAAATTGGCACATGCAGCAACTCAAATAGATTTAGCCAAAGTCAAAAGCTCAAAGAAAATTGTTGAGCAACTGGTGAATGCAAGAAATGACAAAGACAAAACAGACTAGGATTCACACATGAACCTATGCCTGAATCTATCTCAAAAACATTACCTGATAATTTCAATACTCATGATCATTCACCAGAAAACAAAGCTAAACTGAAGGAATTTCAAGATCAAAAGAACCTTCAAAAGAAAAATGTTGAAGTTTATGAAGAAACTGACTTAAACAAGATCAAAAATGGTCATCCAATCAAAGTTAAATCTTATGAACCTCAACAAAAACAAAAGAAGCTGTTCGTACCAAAAAGTGAAAATGTTATTGAACAAACTGAACTAAAGAGTGAAAATTCTGATGTCAATAACAAACTGAAAGAAAAATATGAAGAGGTTAAATCAGATAACAATAATTCTGATGATTCTAGTTCTAATGAACTAACTGAAATACAAGAGTGTCAAAAGGAATCTTCTTAAGATTCAACTAAACTTCAAAGCAAGAAATCTTCATCAAGATTGAGAAATCAAAGACGAAGAAAAGCTGCAAAAGCAAAGAAAACTGAATCAATTAATCAGTCACAGAACAATACTCAAATTAAACCTGTGAAGTTTGTGTCTGCTGGAACTTTTGACTTGAACACAAACACAAAAATAACACCTACACCTAAGATCAAATCTAACTCTGATCTGAGAACAAGTTCAGATCATAAGACTTCCGCTGTGTATAAAAGATTTGAATCAAAGGAGTCAAAGAATTTTGTTCAAGTTCAAAAGAAAAATCCCAAAGATCAAAAGACAAAATTTACACCAATTAAACAACAAATTAAATTGCCTAACCCAAAATTCAAACAAGAATCAAATGTTGCTTCAACATCAAGGGTTAATAAAATGTTGTTTAAACATTCTGAAAAGTATTGTGATATCTGTGACATGTACAATCATGACATTTCAGAATGTTACTTTAACAAGTATTGCTACATATGTGATATGACAAATCACACCACAGCTGAGTGTTATTTTAACAAATACTGTGCTTTGTGTGATGAAAGAAATCACAATACCAATGATTGTTACTTCAGAAAGAACTCTACAAGGAAGGAATTCAATAATCAAGGTTTTGTAAATCCACAATTTATAAGAAATCAAAATATTGGATTTAAATTTTCACAACAACAATCTTCCTTGGGTTTGAGATCTTTCAGAAGAAACAATTCAGATTTTGTCAAATCACAGCAATACCATCAAGAAAAGTTTATTCCTCGATCTGTGAGAATAAACCAAGGAACATTCTCAAATGATTCATACAAGAGTTCAAGAATTCTTAATAATGCTTTGAAATCAAAATCTCAAAGAGATAATCAGTTGGCTTCTCAAAAAGGATTTGAACATGATAAACTTCAAAGAAACCAGATGTCAACAAACTTCATTTTAAACAATTTACAATTGTTAACAAGTTTGGCAAGCCCAAGACCATCTCGGCTTAGGTTACTAACTCATCTTAAATGTTTGTGACTGCAGGTACGCCCGCGGAGACCAATCAACTCATGGTATGTTGACAGTGGGTGTAGCCGGCATATGACAGGAAATCAAGCCTTGTTAAAAGACTTTAAGTTAAAGGATGGTACTCATGTTGCTTTTGGAGGAGATGCAGGTGGAAAGATAAAAGGAGAGGGAACAGTGTCCAATAGGATTATCAGTTTTGATAAAGTCAACTTTTGCTCACAGTTGAACTTTAATCTTCTAAGTGTATCCCAAATTTGTGACAAATCTTATTCAGTTCTTTTGATGAATCTCACTGTTATGTCTTGAAACCAGGTTTTCAGATTAGCAATGACTGGGTGATAGTTAAAGCTGCTCGAGACAGAGATGTATACAAACTGGATATGTCTCAAGTGGATCCTGCAACTGAAACTACTTGCCTGATTGCTAAAGCTTCAAATGATGAAAGCCAACTTTGGCATAGACGTCTTGGTCATTCCAACTTCAAAAACATGAACAAGCTTGTAGCAGGAAATCATGTTATTGGACTTCCTTGACAGGATCTCAGCCTCTCGGTTGATCAATTAGATTATGTTTGCAGCGGATTTAGCACATTAATTAGCAATTAAAGCAAGAACATAAAAGATATTTCAATTAAAAGCATAAACATAGAGAGAGAAGAGTTCTGCGAAACAATAATGTTCTATTGGTCGCACGTTTCGGCAATTAAAACAGTATGGTTACCCATCCTTTTATAGGCGGCAAAAGGATGGGTTGATGTCCTTTTTCTGACATCACTGAATATTCAAATTACAACTGACAAAAACATAAAACTACTGAAGATGTCAACAACTGACATCTCTTACAAAAGTTCCTAAGTACTGACAAAAAGAAACTACTGACACTATAACAACTGAAGAACATGCTCTTCAGTTGTTGTACATTACTGAAACAAAATAAACTACTGAAAAAGAGAAAAACCACCACAACAACTGAAGAAGACTTCTTCAGTTGTTGTGACAACTCTGAGTCTTCAGTACTTGGTCTTCAGACTTGGCTTCGGAAGATGTAACAGCTTCGGAAGATATAACAACTGATGACTTCAGTAGATATCATCAGTTGTTGTCCTCAGTCTTTTTCTTCAGACTTTGCTTCGGAAGATAGAACAGCTTCGGAAGATGTAACAACTGATGACTTCAGTAGATATCATCAGTTGTTGTCTTCAGTCTTTGTCTTCAGACTTTGTGCTTCGGAAGAAGATCTTCAGTTCTTTAGTTCTTCAGCTTTTGATACTTCAGTACTTGGTC
The DNA here is from genome assembly GCA_024085815.1 of Flaveria linearis. Lineage (NCBI taxonomy): Eukaryota > Viridiplantae > Streptophyta > Magnoliopsida > Asterales > Asteraceae > Flaveria > Flaveria linearis. The sequence continues at coordinate 82,590,398 of CM044003.1, forward strand.
TTCAGTACTGAAGTCTTCAGCTGTTGTTCTTCAGTTCTTTGATCTTCAATCTTTGTTCTTCAGACTTTGTCATAACAGCTGAGGCTGGGGATAATATGCTCTCGAGTCTGACATTCAAGCAAGAGAACACAATAGCTGATGGGAGTCTTCAGATGTTCTCGAGTCTGACATTCAAGCAAGAGAACACTGTAACTGATGGGAGTCTTCAGCAGTTGTTGCAGTGGCATGTGGGACTTAGAGGTTTTCCTGATCTTGGCTCATTGGTTCTTTTGGTCCAACATTCCTTCCAAGAAGTTTTCAACAACTGATCATTGCTCAGCATGTCTGAAGGGAAAACATCATAGAGCGTCTTATAAGTCCAAACTAATAAACTCAAACACCAAACCAGTCCAGATGTTACATATGGACCTTTTTGGACCAACTAATGTTAGGAGTATTGGTCGAAAATCATATTGTTTAGTCATCATAGATGATTATACAAGATTTTCATGGGTTTCTTTCTTCAAGCTAAATCTGAAACTGCAGATCTTCTAAAAGAATTTATTAATAAAGTTGAAAATCAGCTTGATCAAAAAGTAAAAATAATAAGAAGTGATAATGGAACTGAATTTAAAAATGCTAACATTGATTTGTTTTGTGCAGAAAAAGGGATAGTTCATCAGTTCAGTGCTCCCAGAACTCCACAACAAAATGGAGTTGCTGAAAGGAAAAACCGAACTCTGATTGAAGCTGCCCGATCTATGTTAGCAGATGCTAAACTTCCAATCACTTTCTGGGACGAAGCAATATCCACAGCATGTTTTGTTCAGAACAGAATCTTGCTTGTTAAAGATAAAAAGAAAACTCCATATGAGTTGATGTTTGACAGGAAACCAAACATAAATTTTTTAAAATCATTTGGTTGTCTAGTTATGATTCTTAACTCAAGTGATCATTTAGGAAAATTTGAAGAAAAAGCTGATAATGGATTTTCATTGGATATTCATCTGTTTCAAAAGCCTATCGAGTGTATAACTCTAGGACAAACACTATTAATGAAACATTCAACGTTAAATTTTTGGAAAATTCTTTTCCATCAGTTTCAAATGGTCCTGCATGGTTATTTGATTTGGATTCTTTGTCAAACTCATTTCAGTCTAACTTGTTTAATCAATCTGATTATTTTTCAGGTAAGAAGAACTCGAGAGGATATCTTGGATCTTTCAGTGATGATTCAGATTTTGATGATTCAGATGATGCTCGTCCAGATTATCCATTTTTTCATTTGTCAAGGATTCAAAAATCCAATTTCATGACAATGTTCCTGATTCTTCAGCTTCAGATCATTCTGTTTCAGCTGCTCAAGAAGCATCTCAACCTTTTCCTAATGATGGTACAGAAATTGGACATCCTGAGTCTGGCACATCTTCTATCTCTGGAGATGCAATTGATCATAGTAACTTTGATTACTTTCTCAATTCACCGACTCAAGTACCAAATTTCACTCCACATTCTTCTACCTTATTGAAACAGCTCTCTAATCTGAACCAAACCAATCTTGATGTTACTGTTCAAGGAAATGAGATTCCGATATCTCGTATCCACCTGAACCATCCAACATCACAGATCATTGGTCCTCTGAATGAAAGAACTACTAGGAGTAAATCTGAACATGCAAATGTTTGTTTATACTCGTGTTTCCTTTCTCAGACTATTCCTAAAAATGTCACCGAGGCATTACAGGACAATGGTTGGATTGAAGCTATGCAGGAGGAACTTCTACAATTTCGAAAACAAGAAGTGTGGAAGTTGGTGGAATTACCTGAAGGAGAAAATGCCATAGGCACCAAATGGTTGTTCAGAAATAAAACTGATGATCGTGGCATTGTAACCAGAAACAAAGCAAGACTTGTTGCACAAGGATACACACAGGAAGAAGGAATTGACTATGATGAAGTATTTGCTCCAGTTGCAAGACTCGAATCTATTCGTGTTTTCCTGGCTTATGCATCATTCATGAGATTCAAGGTGTATCAAATGGACGTAAAAGGTGCATTTCTGTATGGTCCAATCACTGATGATGTGTATGTCAAGCAACCTTCGGGCTTTGAGGATGCAGAATTTCCACATCGAGTGTATAAGCTTAGCAAAGCTTTATATGGCCTACATCAAGCTCCTAGAATTTGGTATGAGACATTATCTCAACACTTGATCCAACATGGATACACAAGAGGAAAAATCGATCCTACTTTATTCATAAAGAAGGATAATGATGATCTCTTATGTGTGCAAGTGTATGTAGATGATATCATATTTGGTTCTACCAGTCCAACTCTGTGCAATGAATTTGAAGAAATTATGAAATCTTGTTTCCAATTGAGTTCTATAGGAGAAATAAATTTCTTTCTTGGACTACAAGTTTAACAATCTGCAGATGGTATTTTTATCAATCAAGAGAAGTTCATTGATAAACTCTTGAAGAAATTCAAACTGCATGATTGTCAATCCATAAGAACTCCAGCTGACGTAAACACCAAGATTGAACCTGATCCTAAAGGAAAATCAGTAGACCAAACATTATACAGATATATGATTGGTTCTTTGATGTATCTTACTGCATCAAGACCAGACATAATGTATGCTGTTTGTGTCTGTGCAAGGTATCAATCAGACCCGAAAGAATCTCACTTAATTGCTGTCAAAAGAATATTCAGGTATCTCAAAGGTAAACCAGCCTTAGGGCTTTGGTATCCTTACGAAGGTAATTTGAGTTACATGGATACACAGATAGTGATTATGGTGGATGTTGTCAAGACAGAAAATCAACAACGGGTGGTTGTTAGTTTCTTTGACCCAGATTAGTTTCATGGCAATGTAAGAAACAAACAAATGTTTCTGTCTCAACTGCAGAAGCTGAGTACATAGCTGCATCAGCAGGATGTTCTCAAATACTTTGGTTGCAAAACCAACTGCTAGATTATGGGTTCAATTTTCTTAAAACACCCATTTACATTGATAACACTGCTGCTATGTTCATTACAGCTAATCCAGTTCAACACTCAAAAACAAAACATATCGAAATTCGATATCATTTTCTAAGAGATAATTCTGAAAAAGGTTTAATCATTTTGATTCAAATAGCAACTGAAAAACAGTTGGCAGACCTATTTACTAAAGCTTTTCTACCAGGAAGGTTTGAGTATTTAGTGGAGTCAATTGGCCTTATTAACCATGTGTAAACCTGGTTACAAATTTGAATCTTTTCATGATCAAATACTTTCCTAAATCTGATAATTTCATAAGGATAACTTTTCATAGTTATTTGCCTGATTGTTTGTGTGTGTGTGCTTTCTTTTATAGAAAAACAAATACAAAATTAGAAAACTAATCAAATAGAAAATTATAAATCAAAAATCCAAAAATAGAGTACTTTTCATTTTTCATTCATTATTTTAGGAATGAATCTGTATTTGCCTTCTGTGAGAAATGATAGTACATTAGTAAGATCAGTTACATACTTCACTCGCTAATAAAGTCTGACATGATCAGGAATTGTTGTGTAGACACTATCATGCTAGTATACTGAACAAGTAAATTCTTGTGATTACCCACATCCTTATGCTTGTTTGTGTATTCATCTAAGTACATTTGAGTGTATTAGCTTATCAGATTGACTGCTTGTTAAGCTACTCCTGCTCACACCTAATGGTAATGTGACTAATCATGAGATCTGTTACAAGCATCATTTACTTCTCTGTTATGAGTCATCATAGACCTGAAGTACTGAGATATCCTCTATTGTAAGTCATTACAGACCTGGATATTCTCATTTGATGCAAAAGATGCCAATGTGCACAACCCATTCAAAAGGATGGTTAGAGTTGATCAAATGGTTATCCATGATCATTCTCTGTCAAATTAAGTAACATGAACTCTGATTATGCATATTTGTTAGGTAATAAGTTGAGAATATGTGCTTTCTTGCATGTCTTGATGATGGTTGATCCTCTTTGTCTTGGTATGAGTCACATCTTGTCATATTCCTCTACCATACTCATCCAAGAATTGAAAAAATAAGTGAGCTGATAGTTTATGTCAAAAACACTCATTTGCTGTCCTTAGATCTTGTGTCTCCTTTGCTGTGATATCACTGACCTGGAACACACTTGATCAGGATTTAATCATTGTCTATGACTATCCACATAATTTTTTTTATTTTAATGTTCTGATCTTATCTAATATGATCTCACTGCAATCAAAGATTCTAGTGTAAATATTAGATTTTTATTCTGCTTTACTTTTGATTTTATGCATGTTTTCTTGTGTGCAGGCAATATAACAATGTTAAGTGTGATATTCTTATGCTATCTTGGTAAACTTCTAAGTTTTGAGAAACTTAAAAGTTTAGGGGGAGTAATAAATCAATAAGAATATTCTCAGAAAATCAAAATGAAAATGATCATGTTGAATTGAACGGATGATGCTTTAATTTCAAAGTATGTGTGTGTTTATCAAATGAGATCTCATAATTTTTAGCAAGGAAAAGCTACTTTGAAAAGTTTAAATCAAGACAGATGTTGAAATATTTGGTTGTTCATTTTGAAACTAAGATGAAGGGTCAAACTTGTAAAAAAAAATCAATCTTTGAGGTTCAAAATGTAAATTTGAAACTTTGAGGGTCAAAAGTGTAAATTTGAAACTTTGAGGGTCAAAAGTGTAAATTTGAAACTTTGAGGGTCAAAAGTGTAAATTTGAAACTTTGAGGGTCAAAATGTAAAAATATGCAATATTATTTGAATATTAGTATGAAATATTACTAATTTGTTTAAACAGTGTGCAGGTGGAAGATTTGAAAATTCCAAGTGAAAAAAAATGCACAAACAGTTGTTATATGTCTGATTAGTTGATGTGTGGACATTTTAGATTTATTATGCTACTAATAGTGCTTATGCTACTGAAACAGTGCTTATGCTACTGAAACAGTGCTTATGCTACTGAAACAGTGCTTATGCGACCAACAGTGCTTATGCTACTAACAGTTCTCATAAGTCTGAAACAGTTCTCATACGGCTGACCTAATGTGTCTAACAGTGCTAATACGACTAGACTCACAAGGCTGTATAGTGCTCATATGTCTCAATACTTAGTGAAATTTTTGACCTAATGAGTCTGAACGATCCTGAAACGACCAACAGTACTCATACGTCTAAAATTTTTTTTAAGTATAAATAGAACACTTGTGATATTCATTTCATTCTCAATTCAAAAACCCTCATAAAACCCTCTGAACTATCGAACTCTCGAACTTTCTTCGACCAAAACCCTCATTCATCGATTGAATCCACTTCGAACAAAAATTTCAGATTATTGATAGTATTCTTGTGATTGTGAATGTAAGTGAATGATTCACATTTAACTGATTTCATTTAAATGAAATTTTTTGATGGTCGTTCGATCACTGTACGGTCGTATGAACCCTAACACTTGTAAAATCTCAGATTACTTCAAATCGAGAAAAAATGTGAAAAATTGATGATTGATTCTTGTTCATTTGATGATTTCGATCATGATATTAGGTTAAGCTTGTGATAATCTGATATTTGATTGAAGTTTTGATTCATGGTCACTGATGAACATTCTCGGTGATGATGAACTTGATGAAGAAGATGAACAGTTTCATAAATTTCAAAATAAAATAAAACAAAATTCAAAATAAAATCAAAACTGATAAAAAATCATCATCTCAGGAATTTAAGAGTTTTTAATAAAGTGATATAAGATAACATAAACAGAAGTGTTAAACTGTTAATCAAAATCAATCTTGAAAATTCATTTTTTTTAAATTAAGTGTTTTCACTTAAAATTAAAATTCAAGTTGTTTTTAAAATCCAACTTCATTTTAACACATCAGTTTATAATATCTTAAATCATCATAATTTTAAAACTCACAATTAATCATTTGCTTCAAAATACACAGTATCTAACATCATTGTTCTTAAATTTTGCAGATGGCAGAATTGAAGTTTGTTCCTAAGCACAACATTGCTGCATTTTTGAATGATGAAGCTCAAGATGCTTTTTCTTATGAAGAAATGATCAGATTTCTTCTAAGAACAAAATATGTTTATGCAATGTGTTACCAAACTGTAATCTATGACAGACTTATTAGACAGTTTTGGAACACTGCACGGGTTGAAGTAGAGGATGGAAGAAAAGTTGTAAGAGGCTTTGTGACCAGAGATAGAATGATAGAAGTGTCTGAAGATTCTATCAGAAATGCTCTAAGATTGGGTGAAAATGATCCAGAAGATCGATGTGAATTTTCTTTTGATGAATGCAGAGAAATTTTTATGGCTATGGGTCATCCTGATCAGTTTCCTAAGAAACAATTCTTTAGAGCAAGGGTCTATAATCACTGGAAGCTTCTTTGTTACATCTTCCAACACTGTTTGTCCAAGAGGAGTGCTGGATGGAATTCATTTCCTGTGGACATAGCTTCACCTATTGTTGCTTTAGCTACAAACAGAAGGTTCAATATGTCAAGATGGATACTGAATGGATTTGCTTTTAATTTGGAAAAAGGAACAAGGCATAAATACTTAATGTATCCAAGATTCCTCCAAATGATTATTAATGAGGAATATCCTGACATACATGTTTATGGTGTTGGTGGAGATCGATTGGAATTGGAAAATATGTCTGAAATGACATATAAAAAGTTAACAATGATAACAGGTGCTCAGAATGTTCCTATGTTTGACTACATGTTAAATGTAGCAAATGATGAAGTTGACATTACTGTGGAGCATTATCATTTGTTAGAGGGAGAACCAATTGATCCTGCTGATCTAATAGATGAGTTTCCTATAGAGGAAGATGATCAAGATGAGGAAAATGATCAAGATGATAATGATCAAGATGATAATGATCAAGATGACGATGATAATAATGATGATGATGATGGTGATGTAGCTGAGACTCACCAAGATATAAGTCATGAACCACAAATTTCTGAGCATGAAAATGAAGCTCAAAATGAAGATGAAGAAATAGTGGGTGATGAAGTTCATGAACAAGACAGTGAGCATGAAGCAGTTGATAATGCAGATGCTTTCATTATTGATGAAACTGCTCATGAAGAGGTACATGAAGAGGAACAGGCTCACTTTGAGACTGAACAAGAGATGAATGTTGATGATCAAATTCTTGATTATGAGTTCATTGAGACATTCCATATTAATCAAGATATACATGTTTCTACAACCCATGTGGCTGTTCAAACTGAGGAAATTCTTGATGTTGATGAACTTGTAAGACTGAAAGATGAAAATGAAGCCAAAGAAAAGGAGATTGCTGATCTAAAGGCAGAGCTTGATTTGTTGAAGAAAGAAAATGAGAATTGAAAGAAGAAAGTCTTAGCAAAGATGAAAAGATTGTATCTTATGCTAAAGACAAAGAAGATGTGATTAAAAATGTTGAGGTAATGATAAAAGACTATGATCTTCTTGAAGAAAAATTCAAGAAATTGACTGAGGTAAATGAAGGGTTGAAAGAAGAGTTGATAAAATTGAAAGAATTAGCAAAACCAAAGTCTCCAGAAGTTGAAATTATTTCAGAAACCATTCCAATTGATGTTGAGAAGGTATCTGCAATGGAGAAAGGGAAAAGAAAAATAGATGAAATAGATGCAGAAGTTGTACCTGAATCATCTTCAAAGGTTCAGAGAACTGAAGAGTCACTTGAACAAGAAATTCAAGAAAGTCAAGAACCAAGTACTCAAGATAAAATTGGTGCTTTGGAAGACTTAGAAGATGAATTTGATGATAATTGGTATAATGAAGTTCTTGATGATGAAGATATAAATGAAGAATTTGAAAATCTTCCTTTGGAGCATGATCAAGAAATTGATGACATTCCAACAGATTTTGAGGAAAGGTATAACTTCTTGGTAAAAATGAAGTACAACAGAGTGTTCTTAGATGGGCTAACTGTTTCTCAGATAAACGATGAATATGAGAAGTGTATAGCTGCTAAGTCTTCTGCACTTGTGGATCCAAATGAAATAATCTTGGAACATGGTGAATGGGATAGAAGACAGGAGAGCATAAATGTTGAAGAAATTTCTAGTTCTGAATTGCACCATCCAGATCCAGATGAGATGAGCATAACTGCTTTACGATCATGGTTGCAAGCTAGAAATTATCCATGGAAAAGATTGAAGAGATTACAAGGAGAATCTTTGAGAAATTTAGTCAAAAGCTTTCAATTGACTGAAAAACAATCAAACAAATGATCATTCTAGATACTGATAATCCTCAGTATTTAGACATTACAAAAAGAACTCGGATTTTGAAACCCCAAGAAATCAAACAGATGGCTCAAAAATCCAGCATGATTGAAAGGAGGAAAGAATTGATGAGCATGTTTCCACAGACAGAGAAACAAGTATACAAAGCTTCTTCTGATCAAATTCAAATTTTTGATAAGTCTAGATCAACTGGTGATCTAGTGAGAAATGTTTTACAGAGAGGACAATCAGTTGCTGAGCTTTTAAATGCAATGATTGCTCCAGATTTTACAAATCAAGTTAAAATCATAGCATGGAAGTATGATGAGATTTTTGATGCATTTTTGATAAAACGAGTAAATGCTGTGTGTGATGTATATCACTTCTACTCGAGCATCATTACTTCACCCGAGTTATATTTCATTCTTGGCTGTACAAAAGTTTGAGAAGGTGATTCCTGAAACTGCAGAACAAGATAAGAAATACTTTATCTCAATCATTAATGTAATGAATGCTGCAATGGAGCGAATTTCATTGAGAAAGGCTCTTGCTTATGCAAACATCGTGAAGAAAGATATTCCAGATATTGAGTTTATGAGAATATCAAGAAAAGGAGTGCTTGAATTGTACACAAAAGACTGCGGAATTCCAATTGAACTATATGCTAATGTTGATATAGCATGTTTGTCAAAGAACACGTTGGAAAGAATGAAGCAGTTAGATATAAAAACCAATGAATCAAAACCAGAGCAAGCTGTTCTAGCAAAGAAATTCAAGTCAGCGATTGAGAATGCACTGAAGGAAATTGAAATGTACAAGCAGAAGCCAATGTTCAAAGTAAAAGAAGAGCCTGAGGAATTCTTTGCAGATTGAAGAATGAAGAGAGAAGAGTGAAGATAAAAGAAGAAGTCAAAGGATGCAGAGAAGATAAAATGAAGACAAAGACAAGATCGAAGATAAAAGAAGAAAAGAAAGGATGGAGCTGAACTGAAGACTGAAGACAATGTAAATCTTAGGGGGAGTATTGTTAGGTCCCTTAAAAGATTAACATTTAGTCTTTATTGTTTAGTTTTGTAGTTTATGCTAGTATAGGGACTAGTTATGTAATTTAGTTCCTTAGTTCTAGTATAAATAGCATAGACGTAGTGTAGTTTAAGGAGTTTTGCATATGTTTTATGAGAACTGTTTTCTATCATTTGTAATCGTCTTTGCTATCAATGAAATATGAATTTTATTGATTTTGCTTGAGTTGATTACAATAGATTGTATTTTGCTTTGAATTGTTCAGATAATTGATACAGATTGCTCTAATTGATCCTATCATAGACTTGTATCCTGGCAGTGCAAGAAGCAAACCAATGTTTCTGTCTCAACAGCAGAAGCTGAGTACATAGCAGCATCTGCATGCTGTTCTCAAGTTCTCTGGATTCAAAACCAGATGCTTGATTATGGTTTTAACTTTCTGCACACTCCAGTTTATATTGACAACACAGCAGCAGTTTTTATAACTAATAATCCAGTTCAACACTAAAAAACAAAACATATTGAAATTAGATATCACTTTTTGAGAGATTGTGCTGAAAAAGGATTAATCAAATTGATACAAGTTCATACTGACAATCAGTTAGCTGATTTATTCACTAAGGCTTTTGATCCAACCAGATTTGAATTCTTAGGTCAATCAATTGGCATGATTAATCTTGAGTAAAAGAAAACAAACAAAACACTCAAATATCAAAAAAAAATCAAATGACGAAGAGTATAGTTTATCTAAGGGAAATGATATGATTACAGTCGTTATATCATTCACTGTGCTAATTTATAAAACTTAAATGACTGACATGACTTATCTGATATGTTGGTAGGCTCAACTTGGAAAAGAAACCACATGCAGTGATAAATTAAAGCTTATATTCAACTGTGATGCCGTCATCTCATAATATGTGTAAGTTTTGACTTGTCCAAATGTGTGTGTGTGTAGAAACCAAAACACCCCAGGTAATGATGACTTATGAATCTCGTTTACTCACATCAGTTCCTCCTTTGTTTTGCTAAGCAAAGACCTGGAGAAACAAGCACATAGTGCTGATGTCAAGATCCATGAAGATTCCCAATGTGGAACACATCCATCTTGGATTAAACAAACAGGATAAAAATCATTCAAAATGAATGAATCAAAAGAATCCTAAGAGATCACCTTCCAAAGTGAAGTGAAAAGAATCCCAATGTGGATCAAAAGTGATAAATGGATCAAAAATAAAAGAATCCCAATGAGGATCAAGTAATATGAGATTTCTAAGTATAAATATCCTGGTCATGTAAGATGTTGAAAGTTCTACCATACATTGCATGCAGATGGTTGACCTTGCCATGCCTTTGAGTGTGAGGTACATGTTGAATACCCAATCAACTCAAAACTTGATAAGATCATTTGCATCAGAAGATTAACCAAGTATGAGTTTAAGAGGACAAACATACCTACAATCAATATGTTCATGACCATGTCTGTTTTACTAACAATTGCTTGCACTTGTGAAAGGTAAGATTGATATGATCCCAAAGAAAGGTATAACTTAACTTTTTGTACAGTGAAGAAAGCAAAAATCACAAAAAGATTTTCTTTTCAAAATTTTCAAATACTTAAAAGTTTCTATCCAGTGTGGATATAAACTTTAGGGGGAGTAATTTAAAATTTTTATCATTTTTGTACAGGTGTTTCCTTTCTTAAAATTAAAAAAAACAACAAGTTCTTGTAGAAGTTGCAAGTTGCAAAATCAGTAAATCTGTCTGTGTTGTTACAGAAGTTATACCATAGTATCTCAGTTCTTGCATACATCTTGATGCACAAAAGTCCAAGATCAGTCAACAATGGGAAACTTGATTCACCACAGATGAACAAGTCAATCCAAGCAAGAATTGATATCCCACAATCAGTCAAAATTCATAAGAATCAAGCAACTAACACATTTTCATAAAGGCAAAGACATTGCTTCATAAAGCTTCAGAGAAAATTCATCCAAAACCAACCAAAGCAAAAACATTAAGTTTGAAACTTAATGCAGGTAAGAGCATTGGTTAATGCGGGTGAAGGTAACCCAAGCATTCAACCAATGTGGGTATTGGTTTTATGAACTGAAACACAAGTGAAATTTTAATGCGGACAACACTACTCTACCGCATTAGTCTCATCACAAGTTTTAAGTACGAAAAACAATGCGGACAAAACTTTTGTTCATCTGCATTTCTTTTGAAAAGATGAAATCAATACTTAAACTTGAGTGTAAGCTTGTGTCATTATAAAAAGGAATAAGTGCTCATGTTCTTCTGTCATTTAGGACAAGTTGAAGAAATGCAGACAGAGGTTACTCTACCGCATTTGATGAAAGTTGAAGTTTCTGTTCTTCCGCATTTGCTACAATGAATAAATGTTGTCAAGTTTTTGTTAATCCGCATTTGCAATAGTGAACAAATGCTGACAAGGTTTTGTTCATCCGCATTTGCTACAGTGAACAAATGCTGACAAGTTTTTGTTCATCCGCATTTGCTACAGTGAACAAATGCTGACAAGTTTTTGTTCTTCCGCATTTGCTACAGTACACAAATACTGATGAACATTTCTTCAACCGCATTTGCTACAGCAATTTTAAAAATTTGAGCGCATTTGTTTTCAAACTTATCAAAATTTGAAATCCATATTAAGTTGACTATATAAACCAAAATCGAAAGGTCATTTAATACTTTTCAAAATTGAGAGACTTAAAAGGAGAGACGAGCGCCACTAAAGTTACTGTTCATCTTCATCATATTCTTCATGTTCTAAACCTATGTTCTAAGTTTGATTCACCATCTTTCACTCATCTTCGATTCACTACAACAGTATTATCGAGGAATAGGTGAGAATCCAAAGTGTTCAGAACCCTAACTATCGACATTCATCGAAAACATGAACTTAGCAAAACTAGGTCAGGAAAGAATCATGCAAATCAAACAAGTGTTAATGAACCATTGTCGATTTCAACAGAAAGACACATGCTAATCAAGTAAAACTCATCAAACAAAGAATTTTCACAAGTTTAGTTTGTCACATGAACAGGGCATGTAAATACTAAAATGTTGGAATCAAAAGACGTCATAATGGTTAAAATGAGTTGAAATTGACAAAGAATACTCAATGCAATCAGGAATAACTCATCAAAAAGTACATGAATGACTAAATCAGGTTAGATCAAATGTATATGAAACAGTATACATGAACACTCAATTTTGACCAAGAAAAGTCAAAATATGATCAAATTAGTCTGATTTATGATAAACTCTTTGTTGATATATATTATTCATCATTCTAATACATATGCCTTGAATGCGGTGAACAATGGCAAACCTCACATGGAGCAAGCTCCATAATGTCAGTGGTTTTCTTGACCCTGATGTAACTGAGGCTGAAGGCTTAAGTGACATGATCAGATTTCTTCTAACCACAAGGGTGGCTTATGCTATGACAGTAAGACCCATCATCTATGAGACCTTCATTAGGTCATTTTGGGGAACGGCTGAAGTGGTTGAAGTTGATGGTGTGAGAACACTGACGGAAGAATCACTGATGATCATTCTTTAGCAATTACTGAGCAAACTATGAGACAGTGTCTACAGTTTGGAGATGATGCTGATGCCCCTATAGAACTAAAAGATGATGATATCATGACCTTCTTTGCCAATATTGTCTATGAGGGTGGATATGAAGGGAAGCAGATTGTGAAAGGGTTGGTAGATCTGCAATGGAGATTCTTGATACACATGTATCAACATTGCTTGTCTAAGAGGAAGACAGGATGGAATGAAATCCCAGTGACAACTTCATCTGCTATTTGTGGTTTGAGCACCAATCGTCCATTCAACATGTCTGCATATGTTTTCAATGGATTAGTCTCAACCATCCAAGACGGTAGAAGGCACATGTTTTTGATGTATCCCAGATTTATACAGTGCTTCATCAATGAAGCCTTTCCTGATCTTGCACCAGTAGGACCAGTGATGGACATTCCTCATAATAATGCCAAGTCCTACAGGTACATCACAAAAAGAGATCCAAGGAACTTCTACAGTGGTACTTTCTTCCCTCTGTTGCCTTGGATGCAGCAACAGATCAATCAAGGAGGAGTAAAAGGTTTAGAGGATCCAGCTGATGAACCTGGTCATGAAGAAGAACAATCAGCAAGTTTAGAGGAAAGACAGAGGTCAGTGTCACCACATGTTGATGTAGGTGGTGATCTTCACATTGGACGTTCTGTGCATGAAGTTGATGTAGTATCTCCATCTATACCTTCACCATTACCATCACCCCAAAGATCACCAATTTCATCTCACCAAACTCAAACTATCATCTCACACCACATATCTCTTATACACTCACCACTTCTTCACTCTATCCAATCTCCCATTCACCATACACCTGTTCCATCACCAACTTCAGCTGAGCCTCAAGAGTTTGGTGACTCTGCCAGCTCTTCTGAGAAATCCAAATCATCATCTGATGAGGAGGATCATCCCACCAGGATGCCTGTAAGGCAAATTGCATCAGAGGCTACTCCTTCAGAAAGTTATGCTGAATCTGGAGCGAACAAGCCTGATGAGAAAGATGAGATGATTTCCAACTTGCTTCAGAAGATTGGAAGAATTGAAAAGATGCAAAGAAACAGATCAGTTCTTTTGCAAGATAGGTTGTTGGAATTGAATGAGAAAGAGAAAGAACTAAAAGAGTTGAAAGAAACATGAGAGTGAGAAGAAGGAGAAGGACAAAGAGATTGAGATGTTGAAAGCTGCCCTTCAACACTCAAGAGAAGAAATCAGTGGTCATGTGGAAACCTTGAATCTGCAAACAATTGTAATGGAAGATCAAGAAGAAGTTATTGAAGAACAATCTTTCATTATCCGTGACCTTGATAGGCAAGTAGAAGCTCTTAAAAAGAGAGTCTCTGAACTTGAAATGCTTGTCAAACTAAAGCAGGAAGCAGAGAAAGATCATGATGATAAAGGTGATGAAATGAAAGAAAAGAGAAAAAGGGAGGATGACACAGAATCATCTAAAGACAGTGGTGATGATTCCCCTCCAGCAAAAAAGATGAGATTCACTATGGTTGTAAAGGAGGGAGAATCAACTGGATCAAAGCACACATCATCTAGCATGGAGATGATCGTTTACACAAGTCATCCTGAAGAAGTTCACACTGAAGAAAAAGAGTTCAGTGACATGATGAAAGACTTAGATATGTTCTCTGGTGATGAATATATCATTGAAGATGAATTCTGGGACTTCATTGTGAATCAAAGTACGGATACTGAGCCTTTTGTTGTCATACCTCAATCTCCAGTGCCAATTGATAAGGAGTTGAGTATGCAAATAGTTCCAGCTGTGTCACTTTCTGATGAACAAAAAGAAATGATCAGAAAACTATGTGAACAGCAAAAACAAGAAGAAGAACAGGCTGCTGCATCTGTACATATTTCTGAAAAGGAACAAACTAAAGAAGCTTCACAAGAGGATGAAATGCCTAAACCATCTTCTGGCCCAAGCGTTCAAACATATGCCAGAAGAAGGAGCTATCTTGAGGCAAAGGCTAAAGGAAGAGACCAATGGTAGATGATGAACCATTGAAAAAGAAGCAGAAAGATGACCCAAGGAGTCTAGCAGCTATTGCTGGATTCTTGGAAGAACATGAACAAGCAGAAGCCTTATTGAAAAGGAAGGCTGATGTAATTGACTTAGAAGAAGGTGAAATTCCCGGTGGATTCATGGTTGATAAGCCAGTGATCAGTAAAATCCCTGTGAATGAAGAACCTTATGTTTCTAAAAAGATTGAAACGGCCAAGTCTCATGATTTGATGAAAAAGGCCGTATTTCTGATTGATCATGGTTATGACCCTGACGAAGTCTTTGGGATGACGTATGAAGGGAGGATAGCAGAAGAAGACAAGCTAAACAAGCTGCTAGATCCAACTTTTGAAACAGAGTATGAGAAAACTCTGTCTCCCAAAGCTTCTGAAATCAAGGCAACAAAAGCCAAATCTGCTACTCCTCATTAACCCATGTACGCTGATCCCTATAGCATGACAGATAAGGAGATGAAGGATTATCTGTCTGCTCAAGGATTCACCAAAAGAAAATTAGGGAACATGAAAACCAATTCCCTAAGGGCTGCTATCCTTAGGATGATTCTTGAAAAGAAAGACAGGTTGAAGAAACTGGAGGAGGAGATCATCAGAACCCAACCAAGAATAAGAGTTTCAGCTCAAGAAATGAGTCTCACTCAGGGAGATCATGATTCCCTGGCACCCATTCTCCATAGATACCCAGAGTGGTTTGCTGAGCCTTCACAACTGGAACTACATGAAGGAATCACAACTGCTGAAATGATAAAGGGTGTGTCTACTCCAAAAGGCAAGACTGATCAGAAGATTATTTCCTGGAGTATGACAGTGATTGGAATATGTTCATGGTGAAGAAATATCAGGATTAGTCCAATTTTTCACAGAGTACTCTGCTCTTGTGAATTCTCTAATGATCCATGATCTCAAGGAACTAGCCAATTTAAGATTGATAAATCATGGGGCTATGTTCAGGGGATATGAGTTTGAGGACATTCTGAGGATGTTCAAGAGAACTGACAACTTCAAATCATTGAAGGCTATCTGCATGAGAAAGGATAGATCTTTTGTCAATCCCCTTGAGAAAAAGAAAAGAAAGCCAGCTGAAGAAGTGGTATTCCCTGAGCTCAGGGTAAAGCCTACTGAATCCTTGAAGAGGAAGATGGTTGCTGGTACTCACACTTCTGTGCCAATCTCAAATGTTTATTATGATGAGAAAACCTATGAGTTGGTGATTGAAAGGAAGTGGGGTGGAAAAGAAGGAGTTGAAATTCGACTGTTCAGTGGATATGAAGTGAGATTGCTAGATGAATCATATATCCACATATATATACAAGGCACTTTAGGGAGATTAGAAATAAGCTTGGTGAAGCTGATATGTACTTCTTTCTCAAGTGCATCAAATTACTGAAGATGGCCTATGACAGGATCATCAAGAAGAAAGAGCAAAGGAGGAAGAAGAAAACTCCTTTGCAGTTTGGCAACATTGTGAAGTTAGAGGTTGATGCTGATGGATCTTTACTGATTCACAGAGATGGGCTGTCAACTGTGTCATTCTGGGAGCCTGTCTCACTAAAGAAGCTGCCCATTGAAGCCATCCATACTATGAGCCAAATGAAGATCCATGTACTCAATAGAGAGAAGCTGGATGAAGCAAGACAGTTCTCTAATATGATCAAGGCCATACTGGATCCTTCCTACATAGACCCAGCTCCAGTGACATCTCCTCCTACTGCACAAGACCCAGCAGAATCCTCACAACCTGATCAACCCTCAAACCCTTGAAGCACTTAGGCTGTATAATCCTTAGGGGGAGTATTGTTGGACCCTGAAAGGATCATACATGCCAATTCAAGAGGTGGATGGTTGTTCTGCTGAAAATCTCCCCAAGTCCAAGAAGAAATGCGGATACAGAAGCTTCTGCATAAGAAGAAAAAGAACAAGTGTCGGCTATCCGCATTTATCAATGCGGATGACCAAGAACAAATGCGGATAAGTGGTTACTCATCCGCATTAACAAATGCGGAAAGCTGATGAAAGGCAGACAAGGCATTTGTTCATCCGCATAAACTAATACGGATGACCAACAACAAATGCGGCTGTGTTTGTTCATCCGCATTAACTAATGCTGATGACCAAACACCAATGCGGCTGATAGAAGACCAATGCTGATGAAGAATTACTCATCCGCATCAGTCAATGCGGATGACAAAGAACAAATGCTGATGAAGACTTAGACTAAGGGTAGTTAGTCTTTTTGTACAAGCTGTAAGTCAGCCTATAAATAGAATAGAATCCTCGTATGTGAGGCAACGTTTTTGTGACTATGTACACAACCTTTTCAAAATAGACAATCAGAATATACTTTGTTTTCTCTGAGATTAGCTGTCTTGTTACTGTAGCATGCAAAACCCTAGCATTTACTCTGTAACAGTTCATCTAATCAATACAAGAATGCATTTATGAGTATATCAAGTGTTTTATGATCATTGATTGCCTTATTTCGCCTTCCAATCATTGACTCAATCATCATATTCGATCCTTGTTGATTCACTTCAACAGAGAATATCATTCTCAAACCCAGTCAAGAGTGTTCTCGCCCAATTCCGTGACTAGACCTTTCATCCTTTCAGGGTTAAGGCAATATTCTTTCAAAGCCTCGTCTTGAAACTCCTTGACCTGCGTCATCACGTCAGAGGTCATAATCAACTGATAAGCTTTCACCCGAATCGGCTCGGGTTCTCTCCTTTCGGCTAAGGGCATCTTCCACCACATTGGCCTTGCCTGGATGGTAATGTATCTCACAATCGTAATCCTTTATGAGCTCCAACCATCGCCTCTTCCTCATGTTCAAATCTTTCTGCTCGAAGAAGTACTTCAAGCTTTTGTGGTCAATGAAGATTCTTCACTTCGTCCCGTATAAGTAGTGCCGCTAAATCTTCAACGTGAAAACCACATCAGCTAGTTCTAGATCATGCGTGGGATAGTTGACTTTGTGGGTTTTAGCTGTCGGGATGCGTAGTCTATCACCCTTTCACGTTGCATCAATACGCAACCTAGCCCAGAATAAGAAGCATCTGAGTATACCACTAAGTTTCACTGCCTTTGGGTAATGTCAAGACAGGAGCACGTGTTAATCTCGCCTTTAACTCCTCAAAAGCATCCTCCTGTTCTCGACCCCACATGAACTTTACATCCTTGCGAGTCAGTTTAGTCAAAGCCGAGGCTATCTAGGGAAATCTTGAATAAATCTGCTGTAGTAGCCTGCCAATCCCAAGAAGCTACGAATCTCGGATGGCGTCTTGGAGACTTCCATTGCATCACGGCCTCACCTTTACCGGGTCCACCATGATTCCCTCAGCATTTACCACACGACCCAGAAATTGCACCTCGCGCAACCAAAAAGCACACTTGGAGAACCTAGCATACAACTTCTCCTTTCTCATGTCTCTAACACTTCCCGAATGTGACCAGCATGCTCTTCTTCGCTCCTTGAATAAATCAGGATATCATCGATAAATACAATCACTGATTTATCTAACATCGGCCGGCACACTCGTAACATCAACTCCATAAAAGCAGCTAGCACGTTGGTTAAACCAAAGGACATAACGAGAAACTCGTAATGTCCATAACGCGTGCAAAAAGCTGTTTTAAGAATATCTTGCTCCTTCACTTTCAAATGATGGTAGCCAGATCGAAGGTCTATCCTTGAGAACCAACTGGCTCCTTGAAGCTGGTCAAACAAGTCATCAATCCTCGGTAATGGATACCGATTCTTCACCGTCAACTTGTTCAACTCACGGTAGGTGATACACATCCTCATGCTACCGTCCTTCTTCTTTACAAACAAGACTGGAGCACCCTAGGGAGAGATACTCGGTCTAATGAAACCCTTATCAAGCAACTCTTGTAGTTGCTCCATCAATTCCCTTATCTCAGTCGGAGCCAACCGATACGGTGCCTTAGCTACAGACTGAGCATCGGGTATCAAGTCAATTTGAAACTTGATTTCACGATCCGGTGGCACGCCTGATAAGTCCTCTGGAAACACATCAGGAAAGTCACACACCACCGGTACATCAGACAATTATGGTGTTGACATGTCCATATCCTTTACGTAGGCCAAATAAGCACTACATCCACGCCTCATGCACTTTCCCGCCATCGCCATCGAAATCATTTTCGGAATCTTCATAACTCGATCACCGTATATCGTCACCAAACTCCCGTCAGGCGCTGTCATTCTAATCATCTTCTTTCGAGACATGATGATTGCTTCATAGGTTGCTAACCAATCCATCCCTAGTACTACATCAAATCCACCTAGGGGCATCACATGTAACTTAGCAGCAAACCTATGACCCTTTAATTGTATGGCACAGTCCTCTATCATATCAGTAACTCTAGTGGACTTACCAATAGCAGTTTCTACATCGAAGGGCTCATCGATACGTCTACTATTAACAGGAAATTTAGCACAGAAAGCAGCAAAAATAAAACTCCTACTGGCACCAGAATCAAATAACACAGAAGCAAGAGTTTGATTTACTAGAAACGTACCTGACACAACATCAGGGTCCGTCCTAGCCTCCTATCTGGTCATCATGAATGCTGTGGTGCTCGCCCTTGGCTCCTCGGACCCAGTCTTCTTCCCTGCTCCGGAACTCTCTACCCTTGGCTTCTTGCACTCCCTTGGCACCACAGTTGAAGCACCTCGCTGCTCTGCAATCTGTAGAGATATGGTCGGGCTTTCTGCACTTGAAACAGACATTAAGCCCTAGCCTGCACTCACCAGCGTGCTCCTTTCCACACTTACCACATCTTCGCTCCCGAGCCTACGGCAATCACCCGTCGATCATCCATCCTAGCCTTCTTGCTGTTTACAGGAGCACCACCCCGTCCGAACCGCTTCATGTTCCAGTTTCAGTCACCACCACCTTTCTTACTCACCTCAGCCACCACTACCTCCCTTTCGTCATACAGTCTCCTAGCCAAGTCAACCATCGACCTAAACGTACTCGGTCGGGCGGCGATCATGTGTCTGCGGATGTCCGTCGGCAAGCCCTGAATGCATCTTTTGATCTTTCGTGACAAGGGCGTCACCTGTTCCGGCACCAGCCGTGCCATCTCATTGAACGTGGTGGTGTACTGTTGTTAGGACCATGTACGGATGGAGTACTAACTGATTCAAACATGAAACCAGATCAAATAGTGCGGAATCCTATTTGATTGGTGATCCAATCAGGGAGAATGTTTTTCGGATCAAACCTAATGATTAGAAAACGTTAAGAATGAAGTAGGAATGATCTGAAATGCTCTGTAAAGTTGGAAGAGACTCTCAGTGCGATCTGGGACGGCTAGGGTTGATAATTCTCAAAGTGTTATGTTTTTTCACGAATTAAGTGGTATTTATAGGTTACAGCTTTCATTCGTACGACTGAGCCAAGCGACTTGCTCAGTCGTGCGACTGAGTCATACGACTGAACCATTCGTGCGACTGAGTCAGTCTTATGACACAATCGTGCGATTGATTCAATCACCTGGTTCAGTCGTGCGATTGGCCCATTCGCATGGTCCAGTCGTGCGACTGAATCAGATTACTTAGTTAAACACATTCTTGAACCATAAATGATTCAGAACATGTCTAACAACTCTATAACCTATATAACATGTTCTTATATGTGTGTAATAACAAACACTATTAATAGATATGACATTAAACAATCAATCAACCATTCACTGAAGAGTTTTTCATTACATTGAATTGACATTACATATGTGTTACAGAATTAAAGTCTATTACATTTAAGGTCACTAGACTAGAACTGGGGACATGTGTACCAACAAACTCCCCCTTGGACCTAGTTCTATCTATACTTTGACTTCCTTCTTGAACTCTTCATATCTCTCTACTCTTTCTTCTCGGGAAACCCCAGCATGAATATCAAGTGCGAAGCATAAACGTACAACGTGTTGAAACTGAAGTGCTTACACATATCCTGAGTATCAAAAAATATCGGCCACTTGTACAAGATGTAGACATCTGAAGCAGACAAGTTGGTTAGCCACATAGGGTCGTATACCCTAATCATCTCTATCGTCCCTTCTTTATCCAAAACTATGACGGCCTCACCAGTGCGCCAGTCATAATACCACTATTTAAAATGGGGTGCAAAATCTTGTGGCATTTCCCTTAGTGGAATACGCGACATTGTGCGCGGAGGGTGCCATCTCAAAATCACCTTTGGTCTTCCGGAGGTGGGGTCAACCTCGGTCTTATGAATCAACCTTTTGGGCTGTTGAGGTTTAAAATTGACCCACCTCGTAAGGTACTCCTTCTTTAGAGCTTTCTCGAACCATCCTGATATCTTCTCAGGGACAGCATATAGGAGGCTCAAGTTGGCTAGACGATTTAGCTCAAAACAAGGGAGAGTTTTCAGATCGTGTGGGAATCTAAAATACTCTATTCCCTTCTCTCTCTTCACGGCATATACTTTGAGGTCCTCAAAGTATGACCAGTTGATAATCTTGCCTGACACCTTCTAATGTTTCTTTATCTTGTAAAGCTTGGTGTAGGCGTTTGACTTGTTCGGCGCACGCTGTTTCTTCATCTTCTCTAGGCAGGCTACCCACTCAGCCTTCTTGTATTCTAAATCAGCATCATCTGCCTGAGGAGCTTCTGATGTAGCTACCTTAGCTGCTGTCATCTCTTCAACTTTATCGAAGATATTGCTGTCAAAGGTTTCCCCCAGATCTGGTAGCATTTCGCCTTCGGCGTTAGTGTACTGGGGATAATGATCAGCAGTCACATCCTCTATCTCCACCTCGTCGGCATCCTGTAGTTCTTCATCACTGACTACGTCGACTTCGGGCGCATCCTTTACCAGCTCATCAGGTTTAGACTGAATAATTCAACAATCTGCTCATCAGTTAGATCATGTATGACCTCGCCCTCTTCAGGTGTGTAACTAACAGAGCGATGTACTATTCCTTGCAAATAGAGAATCATTGTCAATTGAGTCTCGATTTGTCGAAGGGGTACCACATCGTGCTCGTCAGCCTATTTGGATGACCTTGTATAACAATTTACCAAACACAGTGCAAGTTAGTATACATCAAGCATATAACCGATGTCAATTTAACTTTTCATTCATTTACTTTAAACACATATTAAATACATGATTATAATGACAATAGTTTAATAATAAATAAACATCTAATCCTAAACTTTGCCTTGAATCATCAATGGATCTTCAGCAGAAAGGGAGGTAGGTGGGGCAGCAGCTGATGCTCCCTGGTCTTGTCTTTTCTTAGTTCGTTGCTAATGACCAGGAGCAGAGGCAGATGCAGCTGCATCCCCTTCATCATCATCATCATCCTTTTCTTGATCCTTTCCATCACCCCCCTCATCATCATTATCACTTTCCTCTTCTTCATCATCCTCCTCATCATCATCATCTCCTTCATCGATCTTTAATGACTCATCCTGCGACCCTTTAGTTTCAGCAGGATCTTCTTATTTGCAGACACCAACTCTTCAATCTTTTGAGTAGATACGACATGTTGTTCCTGGAGTTGTGAGATCTGCTCAGCTTGAGAAGCATTTTGCTCCTCAAGCTGATGAAGTCAAGCTGTTTTCTCTTCGTCTGCACCAACAGTTTCAACACCATTCTATTTAGTGCTGCGAGCTGTTCCTCCACTCCAATAGGAGGGAGGGATGAAGCTGTTGGGAAGGAGGATTGGCCGGCTTGGTGACTGGTGGAGGTAGGTGGTGTAGTGGTGAAGATTGGGGGGTGGTAATGTTATGGTGGGTGGTGTAGTGGTGAAGATTGGGGGTGGTAATGTTGTGGTGGGTGGTGTAGTGGTAGTGGATGGAGAAGTGGTAGTGGTGGGATAAGTGATAGTGGTGGTGGGTGGTGTAGTAGTAGTGGTGGTAGCTGAGGAGGTAGTGATAAGAGTAATCCTCCTGCGCTTGGGCTTCAGCCCATGTGGCTGTGCCATACATTTCCTCCATGTCCCCTTGGACACAGAGGCTCCCCCTTGACTGCTGGGAGAGGCTGGGGTATAAGATGGATCAATAATAGAGCTCCCAGACCCTCCTGGGCGTCCACTAACCGCCCTGATTCCTCGCTCCATAGCCACTTCCCGACTTCCCACAGTCCGGGTGAGCGACTCTTTATCTGACTCCTCCTCCTCCTCCATCTGAAAATCAGGGTGAATTGGAGTTGGTTCGGGTCCTCCCTGACCATCCCCTCCTGATCAGAATCATGATCATCATCAGAGTCATCGGAGGGTAGAGCAATCTGCTCTACATCCGAGTCACTGTCCTCGTGGCGCCACTTCCTTTTGCTGGCGCCACATAATCATCATGGGCCAGATGCCCAAACATTCGCCTGACAGGGGGTTTCACCTGCTTCCCCATGTACACCTTCATCCTACCCAGAGTCATGTCATCCATCACTTCAAGCACGACTGCATCATCTTGAGCTTTGGGCAGTTAGGGAAGTTTCTGGTCAATCATCAGCTGAAGGAATCGAGGGTACATGCAAAATCCCTCTTTCCCCTTAGCCTCTATGTTCTCCACCATGTAAGTGAAGATCATCCTGGAGAAACCAAAAGGGTGGTTTAGCACCAGAGCAACATATGCATTTTGCATCTGGTCTGAAAGCTCTTCAAATCCACCCTTTCTGGAGGCTATGCAGCGAAGAAGTACGTGTGCCAAGTATTTTAAACTTGGGGCACAAGTTGCTCTTGTTGAGCATGCTCGTGTTAATATCCTCAGAATACTTGGCCCTCATGAAGCAGCCACGGACAGTCAGGGGATGTAGTCGAATAGGGCAGTCTGCGTCATCCCCAAACTCAAGGACCTTCCGTATGTCCTCCTCGGTAATCTGTATGGGCTCCCCGATATAGAGCTCCTGATGAGTGGTGATCAGTCTACCTATCTACCACAGCATTCTCCTAGAACGACTACTATCGATCGATAAGGTGTACACTGAGTGGAGATCGCTCGGTATATCCTCGAGCATCTTAGAAAGCTGATGATCCCAGTGAAATCTGCCACATTGCATGAAGTCAGATCGAGATAAGCACAGATGTTGTGCTTAGAGCTCATGGGCCATCTGCTTGTCATCTGTTCACACAAAACAAATAAACGTTAGCACATGTTGAAGATAATGAATTTTAATTAATGAACTTTAAACTTTGGTTTAGTCGTGCGACTGAATATACAACTGAGTTCCAGTCGTGCGTTTGAACTGAGCGACTGAGATCTAATCGTACGATTGAGTTCATTCGTACGACTGAGTCAAACGATTGGACTTAGTCTCATGACTTCTCATCCGTCTATCTCAGTCGTGCGCCTGAACTCATACGCAAGGTTCAGTCGTACGATTGAGTCATTCATCTATCTCAGTCGTACGATTGAGCCAATCAGACAGCTCAGTCGTACGATTGAAGTTCATCAGCGTGTCCAGTCGTTCATTCGACTGTTTGTCCATTCAAATTCGTGTTTGAGCTATACTTGATGTTAAACGTCGAAATTAGGCTCATTACACTCAGAAACAGCCGACTAAACCTATTGTACCATTAATTTGATCATTAAGTTCAGTTTTGAGGATGCTTTGATTCTTTTAAGTCCCGGTTACTGTTAGGTCAGAATTTAAAGGATCCTTGATGATTATGTCCAGTTTAAACAATGATGCACCTTGATAGTTACCTGTAAAATCTATATCAAATGTCAGAGAGCAGCAATCGAAGGTAAATGTGGATTTTAGAAAATTTTGGCAGAGTAACGACGTGTCGTGCGAGTGAAAGAGCGATTTGGGTGAATGGGCGACTGAGAACAACTCAACTCATATTTATACTAGGTCAATATCCAGTCATACGACTGAGCCTAGTCGCCTGACTTAGTCGTGCGACTGAACCTAGTCGCCTAATTGAGTCGTACGACTGAGATTGAGTCGTACGGTTCACCCAATCGTCCATTTCCAATCATACGATTGAACTTCATTCGCACGTCTGACATAGTCGGTTACTTTCAATCGAGCGATTGGGTTCATTCGCATTGTCCAATCGTACGATTGTACTCATTCGTATGCTCCATTCGTACGAGTGGTTCATACTGATGATTCAGTCGTACGACTGGGCCATACTTATGACATTTTCACCATTTTACCCACCGACATTTAGCTTCACTTAACAATAGATAAAACATTAAGAACAATTTATCATATCAGACATAATCACTTTGAGATTAAACTCTATTGATCACCTCAGACGTGATCCATTTATCCACCCAATCATCTCAGACATGATCCATTTATCCACCCGATCATCTCAGACATGATCCATTTATCCACCCGATCATCTCAGACATGATCCATTTATACTTTCAGTAACAATTTGTTTAGAATAGTCATTAACCTCATTTTGTGACGTTCACAGAGAACAATACGCACAGTTCGACACTGACACACTATACATATAACTTGACAATTTTAAACAACGAACAAAATAAACATCTTTTTGTGATTTTTGTTAGGGCAGATTAGTGTAGCCTATTAGCATTGATATCATATCAAGGACAGACTCATATGGAATCAGACAGGCATAAACACCATTACTTGGAACCTTTTATCTGTATTTAACTTTAAACACTTGCATACATTACATATCACAGTTTTTCACTCATCTAAGACTTCTAAGATCTAACCGGGAATCATGCTTGATATGATACGTAACACTCATTGATTTTGAACATCAGGCGATGCAGCCACGACGATTGTCAGTATACTTGTCCACTTAAATCCATACACAGACTTTTGACACACATCAGTGATTAATTAGATGAATTAGGTCAACAAGTTTTTGTGTGTTCCACAGGTATATGGTAATCAATCTTCCTCAGGAGTTTTTGGAGCGGTCTGGGAATTAGAAGATTTGGTTCTAAGAATTTTCAAAGAGATGCTAAGCCTCAGGTCAGTGCCATCGCATAGTAGAGAGGCGCAAACAGTAATGAATTCTTAGAACGGATAGGTTATCCTAAACCTGAGGTCAGTGCCATCGCACAGTAGAGAGGCGTAATACCTATCTTCTTCTTAGAGCAGTATTTTTGAATATACATTGTTTTCAGTGACATTTGTCATCTTTTGCTCTGTTGTTCAGGTCTTTGCTCACATTTGTGGCATTTGCTTGCTCCTCACCCCTTATTGAAAATTGATTTATTGTGCAGACCAGGGATACCATGAAGACCCACAACTTGTCGAATTATTTAAGTTTAAGCCAAATCACAGATGATGTCTACCGATCTATTGTGTTGAATCTACCGACACATCGTCTAATGCACTGGCACCACCCTAGATCTACTTTCTCCGGGTAGCATAGTATAACCAAGCGTACTATCATTTTCCCAATATGTTAGACCTAGAATTCTCTGATTTATAATTTTCTGTGATTTAATTAACCTTGGAAAACATAAGATCTTTTTGGTGTTCCAAGTAACGCGACGCCTGTGTACTATCTCTTTCCATTTTGCTGAATCACATTTCCAGTTTGTCTGTCTTTGCCTTTTCAGCTTAACTAACCTTCCCCTTTTTATTTTTAATTCTTTTTATTTTTTTAAGTAAATAATTACTGAACATAACCTAATCTCCCCCTAAAATTCTAACACAGAAAATCTTTTTGTGTTTTTGGATTTTTATTCAACAAGGAAATTAAATGAAAGAAAACTAGAAAATTGAAAAATTAAACATGTGTCGGACTACGCGTCTGTGTCTTCTGAGATAACGTCATTTTTCTTTTTAACACCGTTGACCTCTAACAGATAGAAAAATCTAGGTTTTTCAAATGGTTTAGTGTAGAGGTCAGCGCGTTGAAAATCCGTATTTATTTTAACCACATCAATTAATTCTTTTTCATAGCAGTCGCGTATAAAATGATACTTTATGCCGATGTGTTTCGTTTTAGGGTGTTGAACCGGATTTTTAGTCACAGCTATGGTAGCAGAGTTATCAACATAAATAGGAGTGTTGGAAAATTTCAAACCGCAGTCCCGCATTTGCTGTTGGATCCAGATGATCTGAGAGCAGCAACTTGCAGCAGCAACATATTCTGCTTCACAGGTTGATAATGCAACCGAGGTCTGCTTCTTGCATTGCCACGTGACTAACCAGCTACCAAAGAACTGACACCCTGCTGATGTTGACTTGAAGTTCATCTTGCAACCACCATAGTCTGAATCGCTGTACGCAGTTAGCTCAAAGTAATCATCATGAGGATACCACAACCCCAGAGTTGGAGTACCCTTCTTTGCCTTGTACTTGTGTCTCACTTCTTCTTTCTCTCAGTGCCAAGGTCTCAAGTACTGATTTGTATCTTAAGGTGGAAATAAACGAATCCCACTTCTCTGGAAGCCCCTCAGTCAAGCTGGTCACCTTTTCTTCCTTAGACGTTGTAACACCATGAGTGTGAAGTTCACTCCTCAGATGATAGAAGCGGTCAATGATGTCGTCCAAACTCTCATTCCCGATGGCAGAAAAATTATCAAACTCTTTCTTTAGTGCTTTGGCCTTTAAGGACTTAAGAGTTGCGCTCCCTTCATACCTTTTCTCAAGAGCCTTCCAGAACTTTTTACTTTGCTTGTGCTCAGAATACTGATGGAAGATTTCTTTAGGAATAGACTGTGTTAACATGGCATAAGCTTTCTTCTCTGCATTATAAGCAACCTTTTGAGCATCACTCAGACCACACAAAGTCAGGGGTATTCCATCAGCACCAACTGGCATATTGTAGCCAGTTTCAATGGCGTTCCAAAGATTGGTATCCACACCATTTAGATAAATTTCAAATCTTTGCTTCCACTAAGGAAATTCATCAATAGACAGTAACTTCGGAGGTTTATTATGGTTCCCAATCTCATTTTCCAGTAGCAAGAGGTTCTGAATCCTTGAGTCCTTTCCTACTGAGAATGCGAAGTTCTCTGAGTCCATAGTGTCTTAGTCTTTAACTTGGAAAGCAAACTATTAGGCGACGGGGATGGATGACTGGGGGACGAATGAAACACAATCGTGCGATTGAGCTTAGTCGTACGACTGGGCAGGCGATTAGGCTATTGTGCAAACTGGACAAACCGACTGAGTCAATCAGGCGATTGAACGAGCGATTGACTTCAGTCGTACAATTGGACTGGCGAATGGAGTTCAGTCATGCGATTGAGTTAATCGTCCGACTGAGACTGCTGAAATCGAAATTTTCACACACTTTGACCTAAAAACGCAATTTTTTTACACCCTAGACGGCTGCAACTCGAAAAAGACTCAATTTTCAGAACATGCACACGTAAAAACTTGATTTTGGGCAGAAAGAAAGGATCTTTTCGCTTAAACGTTGTCTTTTTTCAAAAACAAGATTGAATCCATGAAGAATCAAGAGCCAAAGCTCTGATACCACTTGTTAGGACCATGTATGGACGGAGTACTAACTAATTCAAACGTGAAACTAGATCAAATAGTGCGGAATCCTATTTGATTGGTGATCCAATCAGGCAGAACGTTATCCAGATCAAACCTAACGATTAGAAAACGTTAAGAATGAAGTAGAAATGATCTGAAACGCTCTGTGAAGTTGGAAGAGACTCTCAGTGAGATCTGGGACGGATAGGGTTGATAATTCTCGAAGTGTTATGTTTTTCCACGAATTAAGTGGTATTTATAGGTTACAGCTTTCTTTCGTACGACTGAGCCAAGCGACTAGCTCAATCGTGTGACTGAGTCATACGACTGAACCATTCGTGCGACTGTGTCAGTCTTATGACACAATCGTGCGATTGATTCAATCACCTGGTTCAGTCGTGCGATTGGCCCATTCGGATGGTCCAGTCGTGCAACTGAATCAGATTACTTAGTTAAACACATTCTTGAACCTTAAATGATTCAGAACATGTCTAACAACTCTATAACCTATATAACATGTTCATATATGTGTGTAATAACAAACACTGTTAATAGATATGACATTAAACAATCAATCAACCATTCACTGAAGAGTTTTTCATTACATTAAATCGACATTACATATGTGTTACAGAATGAAAGTCTATTACATTTAAGGTCACTAGACTAGAACTGGGGACATGTGTACCAACAACTGTTGATGTGTCATAGTTCCCGCCTCCAGCTAGAGGAACTCCCTTTCCACCTTGTCCAACTCCCGATGACGACAGAACTCCTCTATCACCAACTTCTTCAGTTCACTCCACCTCATCCTGCCAATCGCCATACTACCCTCGGCTTGGACAATGTTGTCCCACCAATATAACATCGAGTCCATATACGAATGGGTGGCAAACTTTACCTTCTAGTCCTCCCGGCACTCGCTGATTTCAAGAACAACCTCCATCTCCCTCACCCATCGGTGAGCAGCAGCAGTAGTGCCATTACCATCAAAGGTAGGGGGCTTGCGTCTCTGGAATGCCCCATAGTTACAGCCTTGTACTGCCTCCAACACAGGCAATTCTTCCTCTTCTTCCTCATCAGTAGGAATAACCGTCTCGGTCTAGGGTTGCTCTCTCCCTCCCGATGACCTGTTCCTATCCCTCCTCTCTCCCTCTCTAACAGCCTTAATCACCTCGGTCACTATAGACAGCTAGATTGTCTGCATGACCTGATGAACCTCTTCCACCATGGCCTCTTTCACCGAGGCTCTCAAGTTAGCACTCTCATCACCACCCTCCGGATGAGGGGTCTCAAGCTCCTCATGGGTCACTTTCTCAACCCTGGGCCTTCCTCTTGTGGCACATGGTTCATCACCACGTCTACCACGTACTCCGCCTCGTGAAGCCTTATAAGATGTACCTCCAGCCATCCTCTAACACACTATAAGATTTAAACATTAACACGGTCATTTAAGGTAAGAGCTCAGTTTATGTCAAGTATAGTAAGTCCCTAATTACAGTGGCCAGTTGTGATTAGCCACTTACTTTACTCTTCATAACCCAAGCATTTCCCATCCTGACTACATCAGTATCTAAATCTACTAAAGGCAAACAGATCAAATAACATGCGCACATAATATCGGTTAACATTAAAGAAAATACCTGATGGCACGTAGCTACTTGGACTAGCATCCCATTCCTTTGTCCCATTCTCAGTTTAAGTTTAGGTTTCTTTTAAAAATATTTACCCATTTCACTTAAACTTTGGCTCTGATATCAACTTGCAAGGCCCCGTTCCTGGACACCTCACAGTTGGTCATTCATCGCACATAAAACATACAATTATCTAAAACATCGCAGCGAAAATTAATTAAAACCATTTCATATATATTAAAGAAAACTTTTGCAAAGTAATACAATATGATTAAAGTTACAAAATATTATAAATTGCATTACATCACAAAAATGTCATTGTTATTCTAATGGATGCCATCCCCAAAAATGCCAAGTAGCTGCCCCGTGCCATCCTCAGCAACTTTTACCTGCCAACTGGAAAATACATAAAAGTCAGCGTTGCTGAGTGAGTTCTAGTTTAATAAATAAAATATCATACTTTCGTTAAAACCTTTCTTTTGTTTCATACACGATCATGCATTATACATACAGATAGAGAATATTAATATAACTTTCTTTATTGTTCATTTTCCACCATCATATTCAGAGCATGCTTTCATTTCATACTTTTCATTAACATTCTCTTACTTTCGATCTCATTCTTTCGTAACATACTTATTATCATTCTTTTGCTTTCATACTTATTTACTTTCTTTCTTTCTTTCGTACGTTACGTCATTCTTTTACGTACATATGGATTGATGGACAATACCGCGAACATTGTACACGAAGCTGATGCTGGACCTGTGGTAATTAAACCACGAGTATTATGCACGAAGCTGATCCAGTCACCTAGGGCAAGTCATCTCTCCCATTCATTCAAACCAATTGATATACCCCGACATTATGCACGAAGCTGATGCTGGACTTGTGGTAATTAAACCATGAACGTTGTGCACGAAGCTGATCCAGTCGCCTAGGGCATACCAAAGGGCCTTGTCAATCTCAATGATTGACCCTATGTGCATCCTTTGCGGTAGCTAACCCGCATCACAATTGAGCTAACGACAACATGGTCGTGCACCTCCTTTCATTTTCTTGCAAGCCATTCTTTCATTCATTACGTTTTACTTTTCATCATTGTTGTCTTTCATTTCGTTACATTATTCTTTACGTTCTTTCATTTGTTTGTCATACTACGTAAAGTAATAACATAATATATAACGTATTTTATAATATAATATAAATATGTTTAATCGTCATTAAAAGATAACACATTATACATACCGTACATTATTCATACATTCCATAACCCTAAAACATCCCATAATCATGATAAAAATGGGTAATCATTACTCATAAGTCAAATTTGGTCAAACCCTAGACTTTTTGCTTTTTCCTGAAATTTCAGAAAATATTCTAAGTGTCTAGGCGCATGTGCACTATTTCGGTGTTTCTGCCCTGTTCAGGCGTTTTGCTACTATGCAGACGTCTGGACTTACGCTTGGTCAGTTTTCAGTTAGACGCATGGGCCTATTTAGGCGCATGGACACTATTTAGGCGTTTGGGCCTAACACTTAGTCATTCTGGGACATTTTCCAGACGTTTGGGCACTATTCAAGCGTTTGGGCCTGACTTAGATCAGCCCCAATTCATCCTAAATCATGATCTAAGCTTAGTACTTCATTTTAAGCATCATAACATGTACATACACACATATATATCCCAAATTTACACCCACCCACATATACATTCATACACACACACATATGGGTGAAAACACATTTTTATAAAAACATGTTCACATGCATTTCCTAGCCCTAAAGTTTGTTAAATACATGTTAAAAAGGGGATTCTAGAACTAACTGTTGGTCCAACATGATCGATTCAACAGTGCAAATGATCACAAACACACACATATCCCACTGAAATGCATCAAACTATAAGAGAATCTTGCTAAATAATCAATGTCAAGATCAAACAATGATGAATAGAGGATATAAAGCTACAATAATGAACAAATAAGCTCCTAGCACCTCTAGCCGTCACACACACACTTTAGGGTTTGAACAAAACGGCAAAAACTCCATTAGAATGAGAAAACATAACAATATATAAGCAGAGTCTAGGTTCGCTGGACAGCGAACCTATCAAACCAAAACTGCCTAGCTTCGCCGGGCGCCCAACTAGGTTCGCCCGGCTACAACCTGCACAGATTAATACAAAGAGTTCCGGGCGAACCTGTAGGTTCGCTGGAACCTAAACTAAACAAAATACAAATTAAGACAAAAACACCGACAAGCCGGTGAGTCCAACCCACACTAGTCATCAATACTCCCCCTAGGTTGGACCTCACCCAGGGGGTTCTCTTAAACAGCTCCAGCCTTTGTCTTTTTTGCTTGATCTGCTCCGGCTTCAATCTCTGACTCTGGGTCTTGAATTTTATCAGCTCCGGCTCCTTGCTGAACAATCTGGAAAATGTCCTGAGCAATCACTTCAGCAAACACTTCATCCTCATTAATCTCGTGTACAAACTGAGATTCTGAGATTTCTGTATCAGGCTCGTCAATAACAATAACCTCCTCCTGATTTGTAACAGTATGCTCCTCAGATCTCACCCCAGAACCACTAGCCTCACCAACAAACCTCTTCTCAATCGATCTATCCATCTGCCTAGTCAGATCATCCATATCCATCCTGAAATCATCATCTCTCCAAACTTTCTCAGCAACCTCCTCTATCTCTTCTCTAATTCCCCGGGCTTTGTTGGCAACCGTAACAAACAAATTTGCTTCAGCCTTCGTTTCCTCTCCTGCCCCATGATGAATCACATTCTCACACAGTACTTTCAGATCTTCATCGCAGAAGGAAAATACCTCCATTGGATCAAACACTCTAATCTCAAGAACACCTTTCACTCTAATCACTGCTTCCCCCATGTTGTTATCATAAAACCATTTTTCAAATGCTTGTAATCATGGGGGAAAAGGATCAGGTATCCTGACTTGATCTACAGTTTTAGCTGGCTTCAGTCTCAGCACAATCTTTCCCTTGCCAGTCATCCAATCAATGTCCTTCTTTGATCTCTTTCTGTCCATTTTCATAAAGCCGAAGGTCGTGAAGTTATCAGACAATCCCTTTTTGATTTCCAATTCCAACAGCTTTGCCCTTTCACTCTGATCAGCTCCAAGTAAAGGGATCTCAGCCAATCTCCTTAGATCCCACCTTGGGAGAGTTTTGAAAGCTTTTAGTTTTTGAAAGTATGAGATCCCTCCTCCTCTTCTCTTAATCATAAATAGCTTGAGCTTAGAGTTGAATTTCCAACTAAAAATTTTCTTGTCACTCTCCTTTCTTGTTGGACTTTTTATGTTCTGAAACTGTGGAGTTATCTCTTCCGCCTTCTTTTCTTTTGCAAACCACTCAGATTGGTTTAACTCCATAGTTCCAGCTTTTGATGACCAGGTTTCTGCCACATAAGTCACTGGTCGCTCATCTATCTCATAAAATTCGGGCTCTGAGCTGTAATCTACCAGCTATTCCTCAACTTCATCTTCTTCATCTATCAGACTGAAATCTACATGTTTTCCACCAGCTATTTCTGGTCCAGTAAATGTATCCATATCACACCCCATCTGCTCATCAAAACCTGCATCCTCAGCAACCATCTTTTCTTTCCTTTTTGACCTTAAAGGATCCTCTGAACCACCATCCTGATCTCCTCCAGATTCACCTTCAGCAGAACCAGTCAACCCTTCATACATATCAAAAGATTTTCTTGCAGCTTCTTTCAACGCTTTCAGCTCGTTTTTAGACATAGCAGGTTCCATCCCAGCTTTAGCCTTCATTTCATTCAGTTCGGTGAAGGCTCGAATTAGCAAACTTTGATGATCCTTGAGCATTAGGGCCATACCCTTAATAACATCACCCTTCTGTTTATTTCTTCTTTCAAGCTCAGCATATTTAGCTTTCAGGTTGGCTAACTCATCAGTTGCATGTGATGCAGGAGTATCAGCAGGTTTCACAGGATCCTCTTGCTTCCTTATGGTTCTTCTTTCTTCTACATGCTGAGAGCTAGACCCAGTCTCAGCTCTCTTCTTGCTCCTCCTCTCCCTTTGAGCATCTAGTTCTTTCTGTACTTCATCAATCTCTTTCTCTACACTGTACTCTTTGTCACGAGCATATGGCTTTCTGTTTTTCAGCCTCTCCTCACTTTGATTAGCACTTTGTGCCTCATTTTTCTTCTCAATCTCGATCAGTTTACTGATATGGCTCCATCTTTCGGGTCGATACATATTCTCCCATAAGAAAGCAATCTTTCCCACACAGTTATATCTCACTGACTTACAATCACCAAAAATTCTGATATTCATTTTCCATATCTTCAAAGTATCGCCAACTATGGGCAAGTCTGGCTTCAAGTCATTTAGAATCATCTGGACAAATCTGGGATACAGCAGCCATTTGTCCTTTCTTTAAGCGTGAATATTCTGCACCATGTATTCATAAATCAACCTAGCAATATTTCCCTTCTTGCCTTGGCAGAATAGCACCATTGCCCTTGCCCATTCCAAGTTTAACCCATCGGTTCCACCTTTTCTGTGATCCAAACACATGATGAATATGTGAGCAATGTATCGCCATTCTCTGATTAAGTAAGACTTGACAAAGTCCATCTTCTTTTCACCAGGCATTGGACCTTCATATCCTGCCTTCTTTAGTTCCTTGTAAACTTGTTTGGCATTCAAGGGAATCTCATCACCAACATCTTCAGTCAAATGCAATATCCTAGCCAGATCATCAGGAGAGAAGGAAATTTCTTGATCTAGGACTTTAGAGGCAATCCGTGAGGGAGTCACACCAAAATCTACTACTGCATTTCTCCAAAAGTCACGAACGTGCGAATCATAGATTTCAGGAGAGTGAGAAATAGCATGGTGAATGTGAGATGACTTCAACCATATGATGCAGTCTTTATAAGCAGCTGCTTTCTCATGCGTTTCGTTCAGCAAAGCACACATGTTGTGCTTGTCGATGAACTGAAGAGTCGACATAATATCTGAAACACAAACGGAAGTTGATTAGATTGATTTCAAAACTGAAAAGATGTGAAATAAAAATAAAATAGAATAAAATAAAAACCAAAAAAAATAAAATAAATAAAAGAAAAATAAAAAATAAAAAATTGGATAGGTTCGCTAAACAGATTTAGATTCGCTACCAGCGAATCTGATGATGTCAAGAACCTATAGGTTCGCCAACAGGCAAGTTGTGCAAGATGCGCTAAGTGAACTTATAGATTCGCTAGTAACTTCGCGCGAATCTATTTGCCACGCATGAGCAGCATGCCAGCACAGATTCGCTCAGTCATATAGAACTTTCGTTCA
Organism: Flaveria linearis; assembly: GCA_024085815.1. Classification (NCBI taxonomy): domain Eukaryota; kingdom Viridiplantae; phylum Streptophyta; class Magnoliopsida; order Asterales; family Asteraceae; genus Flaveria; species Flaveria linearis. The sequence continues at coordinate 82,625,739 of CM044003.1, forward strand.
GATTCGCTGATAGAACACTAGGTTCGCTGAAAACCTAGTTTTGAAAATCAGAATCAAACATTGATTTTAAACTTAATGAAGCATAACATGACTTAATAGGACACAATGCGACCAAAACCTATCATTTATTTTATGCATAATCGGTCTAAAATTGTTCTATTTGAATCTAAGAACCACGATGAACGACGCTTTTGATTCGGATAGAAAGATCGATTTTCGATGAAGTGAAGGGCTTAAATACATACGACGCACTTACTTAAGACACGAACTTGCAAGAAAACAATGAAACAAGCAATGGATTGTCAAATGAATCTAGGGTTTTGGTATAAGCAGTTCACAGTGCAGCGAATGAAGAGCTGCGCGAACCTGTGAACTGCTTATATAAGCCTTAGATTCGCTGGTCCCGAATCTATAGATTCGCCCGGCAGCACGAAGTCAAAAGACTGACATCACTGCGATCAGAGTCGGGCGAACCTATAGGTTCGCTATCAGATTCGCTGAAACCCTAAAATTTTTTTTTATTTTTAAAATTTTTATTTTTTTTATTTTTTTTTTTTTTTTTATTTTTTTTAATATTATATTCTTAGACATAAAAAAATTTGCCCTTTTTGAATACCAAAACATCCCACAATACCTAAACTCAAAAAAAGAAAAATTAAAACTTAAAATAAAATAAATTGATAAAGAAAGACAAAATTTGGATATCCAGAGAGTCATGTATTAGCGAGATTACAGATATGATTGTCCACTTAAACCCATGCCAAATTCTTTTCAACAAGCAATCTGCAGCTTCCTTTTATCATGTTTTTGTAGATTTGAGGAATCTCAAGCAATTCAGTTCCCACAGACATTTGGCAAAGAACATATTCAGTCATCAGGGCTTATTGAGCATGAGTGATCATTTATCTCTGTGCTAGATCCTAGGGGAGGGCATACACAATGATCATTTCTGACACATTGAATGCCAGGGCTTTTAATTGAAATGGACATAGACAATGATCAATTGAGAACCATTGTGAATGTGAACAATCAAGGCATATTAGGGAGTGGCTTTAGAAGCTTGATAGTCTTTGAAATCCATATATTTTGATGGATGTATGATGTAGATCTTTGATCTTCTATTTCTTTTGAGCATTTAGGGTTGCAGATGATGAGCGCTCCAGGTCTATACTCACGTATAACAGAGGAGATCATCATCTGAACATGCTGATGAGAGCTCCAGGTCTATACTCACGTATAACAGAGGAGATCATCATCTGAACGTGCTGATGAGAGCTCCAGGTCTATACTTACGTATAACAGAGGAGATCATCACTCCAGGTCAGTGCTTCCGCACAGTAGAGGAGATAAGCACGAAAGGGATTCTGAAGAACTAACTAGATTAACTAGAAGCGTCATTCAGGGCTAGGTGGAGGGGTGATTTGGAGTTTTACAAAGGATTACAATAGAGATAGTAAACTCTCAACCCGTTTAGACAGAGACTTGTATCTTTGTGCAGGCCAACATGTCATGGAAATAATCCTTATCACCGTGATCCTTTGAGCTTTATGTTTGGCCACATAATTACTGTTTACTTTGATTTTAGGCTGAGCCTATCTTGCACATCCCAAACATAATACTTCTGACCTCCTTCTAAGTCTCATTTTCTGCACGAATAGCCTGAAAAGTAGCAAAATTTTGATACTTAGCAAAAGATGAAATCTAGACTTATACTTCCCCAAAATTTCTATTTGATAGCTTATCTAATAGAGAATTTTAACTAGCAAACGGAAGATAACTGAGAAAAAAATAAAGGAATAAAAAGAAGAGTAAAGAAATGTGTGACAGAAGGATCCTCAAGGGCAGAAGATAAAAGAGAATATTTACATATTTACATCTTAAACAATTGTTTTTCTTAGAAAAAGGTTTTCAGAATGATATTAATCCTAGCATAGTAATCAATTCATAAAAACGAGGTTTATCAAATGTTTTTGTGAAAGGATCTGCTTTTTGCTTCCTTGTTTCAATAGGAATAATATCAATGAACCCCTTTTCCTGTGCATCACGGATGGCGTGAATTCTTGTTTCGATGTGCTTGGTTCGAGTGTGATGAATTGGATTCTTGGCGATTCCAACAGCGGCTTCATTGTCACAGAAGATTGGGGTGTGAAGGAAGTTGATGCCAAATCCATCATCTGGTGTTGAATCCAGAGCACTTGGCAACAGCAGCTTGATGCAGCAATATATTCAGCTTCTCCTGTGGATAAGGACACTGTTGTTTGTTTTTTGCTTTTCCACGAAACAAGACAGTCACCCAGATATTGACATCCACCGGTGACCGACTTTCTATTAATCCTGCAACCACCATGATCACTATCAGAAAATGCATGTAAATCAAAGTTCCCTCCTTTTGGATACCAAAGTCCCAAACGAGAGGAACCCTTAAGATAACGAAAAAATTCGTTTAACAGCTAGCTCATGTGATTCTTTAGGATTGGCTTGATAACGAGCACAGTAGCACACGGCAAAAGTGATATCTGGACGGCTTGCAGTCAGATACATGAGAGATCCAATCATCGAACGATATCGATGAGCATCCACGGACTTCCCATTATCATCAGGAGACAAGCATGTCTGAGCAGTAAAGGGAGTAAGTTCTGGCTTTAAATCATCCATGCCAAACTTTGTGATGATTTCCTTGATGTACTTCTCCTGGTGAATAAGAATACCTTCCGGTTTCTGTTCCACCTGCAATCCTAAGAAGAAGCACATCTCCCCCATCATGCTCATTTCAAAGCGATCCTACATCACTTCTTCAAAATCTTTACACAGCTTTTCATTTGTTGATCCAAAGATAATGTCGTCTACATACACTTGAACAATCAGCATCTCACCATCGACCTCCTTCTTGAAAAGTGTCATATCTATAGTACCACGGGAGAAACCCTTGCTGAGGAGATACTGCGTCAAGGTCTCATACCAGATTCGGGGAGCTTGATGCAACCCATACAAAGATTTGTCTAGCTTGTATACTTTATCTGGAAAATCTGGATCCTCGAAACCTGGTGGCTGACACACATAGATCTCTTCATCAATGTTTCCATATAGAAATGCACACTTCACATCCATCTGAAAAACTTTAAAGTTCTTGTGAGCTGCATGTGCAAGAAAAATTCTGATGGCTTCGATCCGAGCAACTGGAGCAAACACTTCAGTGTAGTCTATCCCCTCCTCCTGAGCAAATCCTTGAACAACCAATCTGGCTTTATTTCTAATAACAACACCATGATCATCTGGCTTGTTCCGGAAAACCCACTTGGTACCAATGGGACATTTGTTTGGAGGAAGATCAACTAACTCCCAAACTTTCAACTTCCTGAACTGTTGTAACTCAGATTGCATAGAGTCCACCCAGCTTGGGTCTTCAAGTGCCTGCTTGTAATTTTTTGGAACAATCTGAGATAGAAAAGCTGCATAAAGGCACTCATTTATCAATCCACTTTGACTCTGAGTCCTCACTCCGTCTGTGATAGATCCAATGATGTAGTCATGAGGGTGATCTTTTAAGGTTTTAAAATCAGTGTTAAGTAATGAAGGGTTATGTTGTGATGTGGATGTGTAAGTGGATGGTTGTGCGGGAGGAGATGAATTGTGGGAATTGGATCGATAAGAGGATTTTGAATGGATGAAGCGGTGGATGGAATGGTAGATGAGCTTGTAAGATTAGATGAAGATGGTTGAGATGATGGATCAGATGATGGAAGTGGTGGTGAAGGTGGTGAAGATGGGATATCAAATGAAGTGGGAGGTAATAAGGCGGTGACAGACGGTTGCGGTTGTGGTGGAATCAGATTCACAGGAAAGTGAGGAATAACGTCATCATCATCGGAAATTGGCAAATTGAATGATTTGAAGACGGTGGTTAGAATCATAAAACCATGCAGGCTCACTTCCAATGCTTGTTGAGTTGGATTCTTGCCAGTCGACATAGTAGGACTCTTGCACAATCCGTGATCATTTATTATACACACGATATGCCTTTTGTGTTTCTGAGTACCCAACAAAGAAACATTCATCAGAGACAGCACCAAACTTGTTTTCTGGTCTTGGGTATTTAGCAGAGTACAAGAGCAACCAAAAGGGCGCAAAAAATCAATAAGAGGCTTAATTCCTCGGAACAACTGGTATGATGTCTTCATTTTGCTCTTGACAATCAATACCCGGTTAAGAACATAAGCAACACAATTAACTGCCTCAGCCCAGAAGATAATTGGAAGCTTGACTCGATCAGCATTGTTCTAGCTGCTTCAATTAGAGTTCTATTCTTACGTTCAGTAACACCATTTTGTTGAGGTGTTCTGGCAGCACTGAACTGTCTGAGAATACCCCTTTGTTCACAGAATGAATTGAAGATGTGGTTTCTGAATTCTGTTCCATTGTCGCTCCTGATGGCTTGAATCTTTCTTTTCCCAAGAACCTCAATCAGTGGAATCAGCTTCATCAATCCTCAGCAGTCTCACTTTTGTTAGACAGAAATCTCACCCAAGAGTACCGAGAGTAATCATCTGTCACAACAAGACAATAAGATTTCTTAGCAATTGATTTAACACTGATAGGGCCAAATAAGTCAGTATGTAACAATTCGAGGGGATGCTCAATCGAGTTTTGAAGTTTAAGTTTATGTGGCTTTTTGTGCTGTTTTCCTTTTGCACAAGCCATACATTTTTCTACCACAGAATAATCTTTCAGTGGTAGTCCCCTAACCAAATTGTTCTTAACTAACTTATTTATCAATTTAAAATTGATATGCCCTAATCTTTTATGCCACTGAAAAGATTCATGGGAAGAAGCTTTTGATAAAAGACAGGTCACGGTGGAAGACGATTCTTTCGATCCCATATTTAACAAATAGGTATCATTTCTCCTTGGAGCCCGCATGATCACCATCTCTTTAGGGATTGAGAACTCTGGTTTCAAGAACAGACATTCGTTGGCAAGGAACATCACGGGAATATCTTTATCACAGATTTATGATACGCTGAGAAGATTGAATGCCAATTCTGGAACATAGTTGACTTTCTCCAAGTAAGGAAACCATTTGAAACATCTCCTTGGCCAATCATCTTTCCACCCTTCTTGTCTCCAGCAAAAGCAACATAGCCACCATCAATTATTCTAAAATTTGTCAGCAGGTCCTTCAACCCAGTCATATGTTGAGAACATCCACTATCTACATGCCAATAACTATTTACAGCGGCCTCTGAATGTTCCTGACACATAAAAATTTGGTTAGACCTTGGAAATTGGGACCCAAGTCTTAGTGTACTTAGGTCTTCGAGGAACAGATTTTCTGCAAAAGAAACCATTCACAAAAGCTGTCAATCTAGTTCCAAAAGCTTTATTCTGAATATTAAGACCACCTGATTTAGGACATTGCTTTATCAAGTGATCATCCTTTCCACATCTAAAGTAATGGGATCTCAACTTTGTTTTGGAACGATGTGATGAAGGAATTCTATCACTAGACATTTCTTCATCACATTCAGACAATATTGAACCTGAATCACTGTTTGAGTCATATGACTCGCTTGACTTCCCTGTCATAACTTCCGCTTTAATTGAATTTTGTTCAATTTTATCTTTGTTATTCCCAGAGGAAGAAGACATTTCTTTATCTTTTGGTTTAGAAATCCTTATCGGTGTAAAAGATGGGATTGGATGAGAGAAGAATTTGTTAAAGCAATTAGTTTTTGTTTCACTTTCAGTGACATGACCTGAAAGTTGAGCTGCATCATTCATACACACATTAGCATCAACTACTGAATTTAAAACATTCAAGTCATCACAAGTGTTTGAAACAGAACATCCTAAGTTACTATTACATGCCACAGAGTTTGAATCCAAAATGGTTCCACCAGACACAAAATGATTACTTAAGCTAATGTCTACAAATGACTTCTTGGAATTCAAAATATGACTACTAGAGCTCCCAAGACCAACACTGCCACCATAATCATATCCATCTCGCAATCCTTAGAATTATCTCCTTCTAAACCTGCAACAGAGCTGTTAGTATCATTCTGTATAATCTCTTGTATCAACTCATTTGATGGATGAGGAGTGGGCATAGGAGAATAACAGAAAGTACTAGGTGGAGGATATACCAATGCATCGTTTTCATTACCCAAACCGGTCTTAATCCTTGCCCCCCTTTGTTTTTTGCATAATTCCTCCCTCTTCATGCTCGAAAGAGACCACTGTTCTAATTTATTTTTAAGTTTTCTGATTTCAAATTCAGCAAGTGTGACTTGTTCAGTTAAATAGTTAACTTCACAATTCTTTTCCAAAAGGGTCCTTTTTAAATGTTCATTTTCTTTCAAAGCTTCTCTTAATTTAACAAAATACTTTGACTCATTTTGTTTAAGCTCTTTATTGGTTTTCTTTAATTCATTTTCATTCATTATAAGCAACCTATTAGCTTTGTATATACCAATCAAATGGATTTTGCATGCAGAGGAACACATATCTTCAACAATTTAATAAGGGAGACCCATTACCAGTTTTTCTGCTGCAAGAGCACGATCACATTGCAGTAAGGAGTGTTCCTCTTGTACTCCTCCACAGCTTCTTTCTTGGCTTCTTCAATCATTGAACTTATTTTCAGCTTCTCGTTTTCATCAGCTTTCTTTCCAGCAGATTCACAACCCAGTTTCACCTTTTCCTTAACAGCTTCACACACCAATCCAGTTTGAACAATCTCTTCTTGAACCACAGCTTTCTGAACCACACCTACACATTCCTTAACCTTTTGACTGGCTTCAGATCCAATTGATTCACCATTGCTATCAGCTTCATTATCAGCGTCACCATAGAACTCCTTGAAAGGATCAAAATGTCAATGTCACATCATCAAGAGCATGTTCTTCCACTATCTCAGCAATTAAGGCATGGTTGATTTCCTCCTTTGACTCCTCAATTTCTGGACTCCAATCAAAGTTGGTCAACAGAGCAGTTTCTTTCTTGGGCTTAGCTTCTTCAACCTTTTCCATGACTGGGATGGTTCTTGAGTTTCCAGAATTAACAGGTTCAGTGACAATGGGAGAAGGACACTCTCTTTTGAAGTGACCGAGCTGCTTACAATTGAAACATCTGAGCTTAGACTTGTCATATCCCAGAGCATTGTTCTGACTCTGGTTTCCAAAATTCTTTCTGCCAGTTCTTTCCATGAACCTCCTGGCACGAAGAGTAAGCATGGCCATTTGCCACTGAATGTCGGTTTCTTCAAGGTCATCAGGATCAACCTGATACATATCTTCCACTGTCATGTCACGTTCCTTCAATTCTCCTGCCAACAAAGCCTCATAACTGTGCACAAATAACCCGAACAGTGCCATAGTATCGTGGGGAATTTGAGTAGAAACTAAGGCATTTGAGATTGACCCAGCATCCTTACAACCACCACCTGAGTGACAATTTTACCATACCCAGAGTTAGCAAAGCCACCATTACCAGATGAACTCCCACAGGCTGCACCATAATAGTTAGAGTTTGCAGCGGATGAAATTAGTGCAGCGTTTTGAGGAGGGACATTGGGAGACATCATGGTTTGATTATACTCTCTTCTCTTCACATCAAGATCAAATGATTTTAACTTGTTGATTACATCCATCAACTTGTAGTCTGCAAAATTCTTTCTTGTTTGAGTAGTTTGATTTGCAGACTCCACTGAGCAGGAAAAGAGTCTAACAATTTACTCACTTGCTCATGATTTCCAAGCTGTTCATCATACTTCTTCAGATTGCTTGAAACTGACAGAAAATGGTTTGTGATATCAGTAAGTGTGCAGGATCGGATTTTGGGTGGTTTTCTCTCAACTCACTTTGAATCAACACTCGGCAATCAGTCTTTAAAGAGTTGATCACAATATAACAAGTAACAAGCAGTAAGAAAATTAACACAGCAAGTAATTTTCAAGGTACTTTTATATATTGCTTCTCAACTCAAAGGATTACAAGACACTTGGACTCAAATCGCTTATCTAAAGAGTTACAGGGAGAAGATATATATAATACTACCTACAGCCGGGAATACTTTGATTCCAGCTGGACACCTCTAACCTTACATCTATACTACAAGACTCTAGGTGAGGTCTTTCAGACATGTGCCTGAGAGTGGTAGTCAGGACATGTCCCTGACTTACCTTTTGTCACCAACTAAAGTTGGTAACATGTACTATCATAAAAAGGTGAACAGTAGAATAAAGTATGGTCAACAACATGGCTCTTTAGGAAGATGTCATGCTGTATCAGAGGTCTGCAGCGGACTGTCAGGGACCATACTTTTATCTGCTGGACATAGCAATGTCTTCGAAGGATAAAGTGCTTCGGAAGAATAACTTCTTCGAAGGCACTTATACTTCGGAAGACTGCTCCTTCCGAGGCTTGGAGTCTTCTTTGTCTTCGGAAGCAGACTTTGTCTTCGGAAGCTCTTTCAGACTTTGTCTTCGGAAGCTCTTTCAGACTTTGTCTCGGAAACTCTTTCATCAGACTTTGTCTTCGGAAGCTCAGACTTGTCTTCAGCTCTTTCATCAGACTTTGTCTTCGGAAGCTTTCAGACTTTGTCTTCGGAAGATAGTCTTCAGCTGTTGGCTTCAGCTGTTGTCTTCAGCAGTTGACTTCAGCTTTTGCCTTCAGTAGATATCTTCAGCTGTTGGCTTCAGCTGTTGTCTTCAGCAGTTGACTTCAGCTTTTGCCTTCAGTAGATATCTTCAGCTGTTGTTCCTCAGACTCTCGGAAGATCTCTTGCTCAGCTACGGAAGCCTTTGAATGTAGTACCAAAAGTGACTATGAAGTGAATTTGGTTGCACCAGCCTTATCATGATCCAACAAACTCCCCCTAGGCTGATGCTACCAAAACTTCACTTCCCTCTTCTTCTCAAAGTTCTCAGCACCAAGGCGAGCAGGTGTTTATCAGTATCTTCATTCTTTCTAGCTGTGATGCTGAGAATCTTGTACAAATCTTTGGTGGACAGAACCTCTACTCTGTCACCTGGATTATGTGTACCCTCTGTTGTGGCCCTCTGAAAGAGTTAGTTGATGGGAAGTATAGTCATATTCCCATCGAACTATTGGTTCCAATCAGGACCTTCCACCATCTGTAGAAAGGCTGTGCCTTTGGTGGTTGATCTTTCCTTGTCTTCCACTCTTTTCAGCTTCAACTCTTCTTCAATCTTGGCTCTTCTACTTCGTTCAGCCAAGTGGAGACCGCTGATGTGGTTTATGATGTGTGCAGCAGTCTCAGAGTTGGAGAGATTGGAGAATGACTTCTCTGCAAGCTCAGCAAGATCAAATCTGCTGAGATGCAGTAGAGAAGTGGCATTAAGCCTGTTGGTTTCACCATTCTCCCTTTCCACAACAAAGTTGTGAGAAGGTTCATCGAACCTCCACTGGATTATTGCATTTCTAGGTCAGGAGATTGACCAGAAATCCTGTCCTCTTTCCTGGTATCCAGCAGAGTCACAGTCTTCTTCTTAGTCTCTTCTCCTCAGCATTGAGGGTATCGGAGTTGAGACCAAGAAGTCTTGCAGCCTGGCCCAAGGTTTCTCTAGGCAATTCAAGAAATTGCCTAGGGTGAGGGAGTTTGAAGAGTTATCAACATAGGTGATGTTGATAAGCTCTCCCTCACAGGAGATACTGCTCAAGGTAGTGCAGTTAATGAGCCTCGTCTTGAACTCCTTTATTTCCTCAAAGGAGAGATGTTTAGGAGGCTGAGGGGATGGTCTTGGTTGTGTTGGGTAGGCTTAGGTTTAGTGGTTTTGGGTTGAGTCTTGGGTTTTAGGATGGGTAGTTTGGGTGGTTGAGGTGATGTGGTAGGTTTGGGTATAGTTGTGGGTTGAGGGGTGAAGGTTTCATCAGTGGGTTCGGGTTTAATGGGAAAAGGGGTTGGTTCTGGGTGGGTTGTGGCTGTGGTTGAGTGGCTGGGGTGAAGAAAACCATTCCCTTCATCCTCTGTACATCTCCTTCCTTTTCCCCAAACGGATGTCAGCTTTTATTTCACTGACTATCCGCTGGAGTGTCCTTTCGGACATAGTCCCACCTGCCTACCAGAGAAGCCATGAGCCCGGAGGTAGTCCTTCATCCAGGCTTTGTCAGTTGACTTCTTGGCAGCAGTGACCTCCTTCTCTTCCTCCCTCTTCCTTCACCTTCAGCTTCTCCCTAGCAGCCTTCTTCCTTTCCTTCTCCATTTGATCCTGCTCTTTGTTATGGAGCAGCAGGATCATATCATCATCATGTGGAGACAGTTCAGGAAGACTGAAGCCTCTTGAGAGGAGGAACTTGATTCTAGCCTCTCTCAGCTTTAGGGCTGCCTCCCGATACTCTTGTTCTTCTCCTCCAAGGCCAACCTGGCTTCCCTTCTTGTTGTAGCCTGGTTGACCTCTCCAAAGTCACCAACTCCTCTAATGGTAGCAGGAGTATTTCCTCATTAGCAGCTCCTAGATTGATGAGCTGGTCAATGAGTGTTGTTCTTCTCCTCTGGTTGATTTCTTCCTGATTGGCTGCAGCTGCCTTAGAACTAGCAGCTAACAGCTTCTCAGTAGGAAACGACCTTTTTTTGGCCTTCTCATCTTCTCCTCCTCCTGAAGCTCTTCCGCAGTCAACTTTCTTTTGCCTTTGTCTTTGATTGTGCTTGACTGTGGTGGTTCTTGGATGGAGGGTTGTGATTGAGAGAAGAAGTTCAGCTGGTGCTTGGGTTGGAGGTATTTCAGAAATGTCCTTCCTGCTCACCTCAGATGCAATTTCAGCAATGACATCTGTGATGGTCAGTTCCTCGGACATCTGAAATAAGCCTTCCGCAGCTTCTATTTCGGCCTCGGAAGACTTGTCTTGTTCTTCCGAGGCTTCCATATAAGCTTCGGAAGCCTCAGCTAGAGCTTCGGAAGATGAGAGACTGCTGCAGATTCTGTCCCATCTGTTCAGTTGCTGGGCCATCAGTCCCCATTTCCCCTTCGAAGCTAATCTCAGGTTCCATGAAGACCTTAGGTTGACCAACTTCCTCCACAGTGGTAGAAGGTGCAGTCAGTCTTTGAAGCTCCTCAGCCCCAAAGTATGCAAGTGTGGTGTCGGGCGGGCTGTTCTAGGGATGATCTCAATACAAACTTGTGTGAAAAGTCTGTAGAGATCTTGAAGCATCCTTGAGTCAATCTCCAGAAAGGATTGAGATGACTCAGGTAGTGTAATGATTTGTTGGGTGGAAATGAGTTGGGTCTGTGGTTCCTGGTGTTTGTCTCTGAACTTTCCCCCTTTTTGGTAGCATCATCTTGAGAGCTAGATGAGCTAGAGGAAGAAGTCATTGAGACCTGGATTGGTACATGCCTAACAGACCTCTCCGTCTGTTTCTCAGCTAGCTTAGCTTGAGAGAGTTAATCTCAAGTTGCTGAGTGGCAGTCCTTGATTCTAAGATCTTCACCTGTGATTCCAGGTTGGAGACCTTAGAAAGCAAGTACTGAAGTGTTAGTTGCATACTTCCTCATCTTCATAGGAAGAATCACGGGGAGATGAGATAACATACCTAGTATGCTCACTCTCACCACCAGATGTGGTTTTCTTGGCACCCTGGTTTCCTTGCTCAGAGTCATCTCTTTCAGAGATGTCAATGGGCAAAGTTGCCGTAGACTCAGTCCTAATGATGTTACCACTGTCCTGAGAGCTCAATGAGAGACTCTGAGTAGTGGCAGCTGAGTCTACATGAGTCCCCTCCATATCAGTGGGACTCACCTCAGTAGCAGGCTTCTGATGGGGGCTAGAGACAAGGGATCCCTCTTGGCTCTGTTGATCTCTCAGTGGGTGTTTTAGATCAACTTCATGGCCATGGAGAGATGTAATCTCTTCATCAGTTCGGAGTAAAAGGTCAGTGAAAGAGAGGGTGGTTAGTCCTACTGACCCGGGACTTGATCAATGTCTACTGGCATTGAGCCTATGGTGGGGCTGTCCCTAGAAAGCTGCACAGGGGAGTGTAGAGACTCACCCTGCGGGCTAAAGGCTTGAGGTTCGGCTCAGGGGTTTGAGACTGAGGAGACTCAAAACCCACATTGAGGTCAATGTGAAGGATGGTGTGACCTCGGACTGAGTGGGAGCCCATGGTTCCACTCTAGTCCTTTCGGGTGAACAGGAGGAGCTTGTTCAATCAGAGTAGATTGAACAAGGGTTCGTTTGGGGCGTCTCTGATAGGTGGCTTTGATGGGTAAAGAAGGTTTTGGTATTGTGGTGGATGTTGCTGGTGTGGGTTCATCACCTGTGGGGAGAACAGGGATGTCACCAGGAGCTATGCGCTCAGTCATCTCTGGAGGTAATGGAGTGTACCGTCCAGTGAAGTTGGTGGACATCTTCTTCAGTGTCTTGAAGATGGTAGGCTCATGTGTGGAACAGGAAGAGCAGCTGCGCAGACAAGCTTGCTTGGTTCCATCTCACAGTTGATTATGTGTTAAGAAATCGGGATACATGAAGAATGTATCCCTGCTGAGATTGGCGATTAGGTTGTTCAACACGAATCGTGAGTAGTTGAATCTGAGGCCTCTCACCAACCATGAACTAGGCATCCTAGTTCATATGGGATTTGATCCCAACCCCCTGATTTGTTGGAGAGGCAGTGCAAAACAATGTGCAGCAGGAACTTCAGTGGTAAGAGAAGTTGAACTTGTATACTGTGGACCTGCTGACATCGCCTCCATATCCCATGAGGATATAGGTGCCTTCCAAGTCTTCCTTGGGGAACTCAGTAGGAGCCCCATCATCGTGAAGCTCGAGATGCTCCCTGATGATCTGTTCATTGATGACCAACTCTTGGCCACAAACTCTGGTTTTCAGGACTCGAACCCCATTCAGCACTGTAGTTTCTCCGTTGCTCCAAAATTCTGACATATGGTTGGAGTATACGGTTGGGTTAACTGTGAGTGCAGTGAGATAGGTGGATTCGGTGAGAAAGGTGATGATTTGGGTGAAGTCAGCATCCCTTGACGAGTCAAGTAATGCGACTTGGTTGTGCTGAGGGTTTAGCGCCATTGGAGAAAAGGTAAGCTTGAATTTTGGTGAGATTGAGGGTTTTACAGTGAAGGGAACAGTTAGGGCTGTAAAGTGGTAAAAGAAGATGAAATTGATAAGTCAAGATTATTTAAAAAGGGGTGAATAGTGGTATGGTGGTGGTTACTGTGGGGGGTTGGTGGTAGTTACTGTGGGTGGTATGGTGGTTTACGGCGGAGAAATGATGAAGGCGGCAAGGATAATTTTAAATAATCTGACATTATCAACAAAATCTTTACTTTTTACAGAGTGGGGCCCAAAAGATATCCGTTACATATAAAAACCTTTACTTCCGAGGGTAAAACATTTCCGAAGGTATTTTCTTCCGAAGGCAATTTCTCTTCCGAAGCATGATAGTGCTTCCGAAGGTAAAATTGTCCTTTGAAGGCACTTTATCTTCCGAAGCAAGGCATTGCTTCCGAAGGTAAAGCTGTCTTTCCGAATGGAGAGTTGTATAAGTTTCGGAAGTAGATCTGATATAAATCAATCGCTTCTTCCGAGACCAAAAACTCTTCCGAGAAGAAAATTTCCATTGAGGAATTTAGCTTCGGAAGATATTCAAGAATATCTTCCGAGAGTTAGTTCCTCTTCGGAAGGAATTTACACTTGGAATAGTTTAAAGATCTTTTGTAACAGGGCTTAAATTGTATTGACACAAGACATTACTCATTTAAAAAGGTTTTCAAAAGAGGTAGTTATTCAATGTTTATCATCCCAATTGCTGATATGAGATACTTAAATCTTTGTTCATCAAATGCCTTTGTGAACAAATCAGCATATTGTTCATTTGAGTCAACTTTGATTAACTTTATCAGCTGTTTCTCATGAATATCTCTAATGAAATGATACCTGATATCAATGTGTTTTGTCTTGGAGTGCTTCACCGATTCTCAGTAATGGAGATAGCACTGTTGTTGTCAATATGGATAGGAGTAGTCATGAAGTTGAACCCATAGTCTAACATCTGATTTTGAATCCATAGCAGTTGAGCACAGCAGCTAGCAGCAGCAATGTATTCAGCTTCAGCAGTTGATGTAGAGACACAGGATTGTTTCTTGCATTGCCATGAGATAATCCTTCCACCAAGAAATTGACATCCTCCTGATGTTGATTTCTTGTCAATGTTACAGCCACCATAGTCACTGTCAGAGTATCCATAGAGATTGAAATCACTATTTCTTGGATACCAGAGACCTAGTTTAGGTGCTCCTTTGAGGTATCTGAGGATTCTCTTTGCAGCAGCTAGGTGAGACACCTTTGGAGCAGCCTGATATCTTGCACAAATGCATGTGGCAAACATGATATCTGGTCTACTTGCAGTGAGATACATCAGAGAACCAATAATTGCTCTATACTGATGTTGATCAGTATCCTCCCCCTCAAGGTCAGGGCAAAGATTATGGTTTCTGGGTATGGGTGTCTTGGCTGGTTTACAGTCCTTCATTTCAAATCTTCTAAGATGTCTGAGACATACTTAGATTGACTTATGAAGAACCCTTCCTTCATCTGTTTCACCTGGATTCCTAGGAAAAAGTCCATTTTCCCATGGAACTCATCTCAAACTTCTGCTTCATAATGCTTTCAAAGTCTTGGCACATTTGGTCGTTTGAAGAACCAAATATGATGTCATCAACATAGACTTGTACAAGCAAAATGTCTTCTCCACTCTTTTGATGAAAAGAGTCTTGTCAATGGTACCTCTAGTGTATCCATTCTTCAGGAGAAACTGAGACAAGGTCTCATACCACAGCCTAGGTGCTTGGTGCAGCCCATATAGAGCTTTATCCAGCTTGCACACATAGTTGGGGTGCTGTGGGTCTTCAAATCCTGGAGGTTGACACACATAGATTTCCCTATCTATATCCCCATATAGAAAAGCACACTTGACATCAAGTTGGTAGACTGTGAAGTTCTTGGATGCAGCATAAGCAAGGAAGATCCTAACTGCCTCAAGTCTTGCAACAGGTGCAAAGACATCAGTATAATCAATTCCTTCCTCCTGGGTGTACCTTGAACTACTAGTCTTGCCTTGTTCTTGATAATCAAGCCTCTATCATCTTTCTTGTTCCTGAATACCCATTTAGTGCCTATGGGTACTTGACCAGATGGTAGTGGGCATAGATTCCAGACCTTTTGTCTTTGAATTGAAGCAGCTCCTCCTGCATCGATTCAACCCAACTACTATCCTTTAAGGCATCTTCTACCTTCTTTGGTTCCATCTGAGACAGGAAGCATGAGTACAAGCATACATTCCCATGATGAGTTTGTCGTCTTGTTCTCACACCTTCAGAGACATTCCCTATGATGTTCTCAGTTGGATGAGTGTTGTGAATCCTAAGACGAGGAATCACTTCCAATTGCAGAGATAAGTCTAGGTTAGACATATTCTGATCAGGAATTGGATCACTCTGTCCAACTGCTGTTTCAGAGTCATTCAATGAGGACTGATTGAATGATTGAGAAACATCATCAATGGTTGGTTGTGAAGTAGTATTAACAGTTGCCTGTTCCTTCAGAATACCACTTCCCTCAACCTGGTGTTGTAGTGGATCACCTGAGGAACTTTGAGGTTGATCAAGTGATTCACTTGTTGAAGCTTCACTATTTCTGGAGATAGTTACACTGTCAGATCTGTGAATAGTTGAAGCTTGTTGCCCTTCAGCTCTTGGAGAATTTGGAATAGGTCTGGGAAGCTCATATAGTTGACCTGCATCAGCATCAGCATCACTTTGAGCACCTGTTCCAGCTGAAACATTCTCACAAGATGGTTTAGAATAGTTTGGAAACAATTTTAAATCAAAGATATACTCAGGTCCATTCCCCCTAACACAAGGAGTGTGCTCATTAACAACTATGTTGGATGACTCCTCAAATTGTTGATTCTTAATATTGTATACTCTATAAGCTTTGGAGCTAGAAGAGTATCCAATAAAGATAGCATCATCCGACTTCTCAGCAAACTTTGCCAAGTTGTCCTTTGTGTTAAGTATGGTACACCTGCAGCCAAAGGACCTTAGAAAGCCAATGAACGGTGGCCTCTTGTTCCATAACTCATAAGGGGTTTTTCCATGGGGCTTAACTACAAGAACCCTGTTCTGCACATAGCATGCAGTGCTGACTGCCTCTGCCCAGAATGTTAGAGGTAGCTTTGAATCAGCTAACATGGTCCGAGCGGCCTCAATAAGTGTCCTGTTCCTCCTCTCAGCAACACCTTTTGTTGAGGAGTTCTGGGAGCACTATATTGTCTGGCAATCCCTTTTGAGTCACAGAATGAGTCAAGAACAAAGTTCTTAAACTCAGTCCCTTGATCACTTCTAATTATCTTAACCTTGTGATCAATTTGATTTTCTATTTTAAGAATAAAAGATTTTAAAGTTTCAGCAGTTTCATCTTTACTTCTTAAAAAGAATACCCATGTAAATCTTGTAAAATCATCAACGATCACAAGGCAGTATGATTTCCTTCCAATGCTCATTATACTTGTGGGACCAAATAGATCCATGTGCAATAAGTGTAATGGAGTAGTGATAGAGTTAACACATTTGGATTTATGAGATGATCTGTGTTGTTTCCCTTTCAGGCATGCAACACAAGTTATCTTTGCAGAAAAATTCCTTTTTAGGCAAACATGTACCAAGTTATTTTTAGACAATTTATTCATTGTTTTAAAATTCACATGACACATGCGTTTATGCCATAGTGTTGACTCATCACTATCAGCTTTGGAAAGAAAGCATGATACTTCACCCATAGGAGAAGCATTGTTCATATTCAGCTTGTACATATCCCCTTTCCTGGGAGATCTGAGAAGCACCAATTCCGGAGGAATTGTCATCCCTGGTTTGAGGATAATGCACTCATGTTCTGTGAAAAGCATCTGATGCTTCTGATCACAGAATTAAGAAACACTTAACAGATTGTGTTCAAGCTGTTGACAAAGTGAACTTTGTCAATGTTTATTCTGCCATTGGATATACTTCCTCTGCCAGAAATATATCCTTCGGCCTCACCTCCAAATTGGACAGGCCTCCATCAAAGTTCTGGAATTGTTGAAGGAGAGATCTGTTCCCTGTCATGTGCCTGGAGCATCCACTATCTACAATCCAGATATTGTTGTTCTTGTCAAATGGATGTCCCTGCACATAAGATGAGATGGTTAGTTTTGTTTGGAAGCCCAAGCCTTGCAGGTCTCGGGCTCTTCCAAAGATAGTGACATAATTGAACCAAAAGATATGCAATGGGGTTCAATAGAGGTCATTGTTGAAGAAGAGGTTTGGGCTGCAGCATCTTCCTTGATCTTCCAATCCATCCTTTGGTTGATCTTTGAGGATGAGCTTGTTGAAGCTTTTGCAGCATGGTCTTCTTCCGAAGCTTCTCTCTTTTCGGAAGAAGTCTTCACCACCTTTTCTTCCGAAGTAGTCTTCTTCTGAGATGGTTTCAAGGGAGCCTTCTTATTCTTCGAACCTTAGAAGGTTTGGCTTCCGAAGCCATTTTCCTTCGGAAGAAGCAGTTTCTTCCGAAAGTAACTTGGCTTCCGAGACCAACTTTCCCTTTTTCATCATTGGACCTTTTGAAGTGGTCCAACTGAGAAACCTTCTCTGACTGCTTCTTTCTTACATTATTTGCATAATGTGTGCTTGCTGGATTGTAGTAACAATCTTTAGCCATGTGGTTGTGCAGACCACACATTATGCATGCAATGTTAGTCTTCTGGGAACTTGCAGGTTGCTGTTTCTTGGGTTTCTTCTCTTCATCAGCAACTTTCTCTTTTAACTTCTGATCCTTCAGTAGGACAGGAGTGCTGGTACTACACTCCTTTCCTGAATCAGGAGTACCTACCACTTGAAACCCGGCAGAAATGAAGACACCTTTTGCTTAGGGTCAAACTAAGCTTGGACTCTGCAACCTTCTTAGCATCCTTCTAGCAGCTTTAGCTCTGCTTCTTCTTGCCTTGGTGGTCAGGATTTGGTCATCACAGGTGGAGATGGGTGTATCCTCTGTTCTCCCCTGTGGGGCCTATTTTTGCTTCATCCTCTAGTTCCAATGGAGAAGGGTCAGCAGTTGGAACCTCTTGCTCTTCAGTACCACATCTAGGTAGTCTGATAGACTCATAAGAGTGTGGTGGAGCTATTTTACTGGTTCCCACCCTTCTTTGTTTTGATAAAACATTTTGGAATGGGAGGTTGATGCAAGAATAGTTTGGAAGCTTTGCTCAGCAATAGCTTGCTTCCTGGCCTGAGCCTCAGCTGTGACTAACTGGGCTTGAACTTCAGAAAGTTTGGAGATCAGATCTTTGATTTTGAGTCTTGTAGTCTAGTTTTCATGTTTCAAAGAGACACAGTTTTCTCTAACTCATCAATTTTCTTTTGATAGTCAGATTCAGCTCTTTTAAAGTCAGATTTTAGCACATTTAAAGACTCAACCTCAGATCAATTTCCGAAATGTAATCCTTATACAATTTAACTTTAGCAATACAGGCAGCAGTACAAAGATGTTCATATACCTGATCATCATCTGTTCCGGCCATGAGTGCTTGAGCGGGAGTCACATCCTGTACCATGAAGCTCCAGTCAACTTCCTGAGCAACAGCAGCTATTTCAGTTGACTTTTCTTCATGCTTGGGAGCAGTGGGATGTGTGGAGGCCTGTGGGGTTCCCGGGTTGTTCTTGGGAGCCTTGCATTCCCTAGCAAAGTGACCAAGTTGGTTGCAGTTGTAGCACCTTGCTTTGCTTTTATCAAACCCAAACTTGCTGTGACTGGGTTTTGAGGGAATTGCCTTCCAGTTCTCTTGAAGAACTTCTTCGCTCTGTAAGTTAAAAGAGCCATCTGCTGGACAATGTCCATGTACTCCACATCATCTGGATTGAAGCACTCAAGATCATCAAAGCAGTATTGAAAATCACCAGAGTGTCCACTTCCAGAGACAAAGGCACAACTATCCTGAAAGGAGTTGTGTTGAACCTTTTGAGACTTTGGAGTCTCAGGTAGAGTGATGAAGGGTCCAGTATGTGAGTTTTCAGGGTAGCATAGCAACTGATGTTGTGGTTCCATGCTTTCCCTTTCAAACACATGAAGGGCTGAACTCTGTTAGTTATTGGAGTGGTCAGAGGAGTTCTGCATGTTCATCTCCATCTGAAATGCACTCAGGATACCATACAACTCTGTAAGAGAAAGAGTCTTAAGGTCCGAAGTTCTCTTGATGACAACACAGTAGTGAGTCCATAGTTTAGGAAGAGAGGACATGAACTTCCTAACTATGTCTCTGTTCTCAAGAGATACTCCAATATCCGCCAGAGTATCTACTAGCTCAACATACCTGAAGTATTGTTGAGTCAAGGTCTCACCAGCCTTGAAAGTAAAGTTCTCAAACTGCTGCTTCAAGAGGTCTTTCTTGTTCTCTTGAGTTTCCTTGGATCCCTCATACATCAGCTTCAAAGCTTCCCATAAATCTTTAGCAGTCTTGCACTTCTTGAAGCGTCTGTAGACGGAGTTGGGGAGAGCAGTTGGAGACAAGTCATAGCCCTTTGGTCTAGCTCTATTCTCTTCCTATCTTCCTCTGAGTAATCATCAACATCTTTTAGAATGATGCGATTACCAGTGGCAGATGTAGTGCTTGGTATGAAAGGACCATTGACAATGGAGTCCCACATCCTTGAGTCTTGACACTTGATGAAGCCTTCCATCCGCATACACCATGTGTCAAAGTCTTCAGGGGTGATCATAGGGGACTTGGTCAAGGTACCAGTTTCCATATCAGCCTTGGAGAGAGCAGCCATTTGAGTGAGTGGATTGTGGTGAGGAGTGAAAAACAGGTTGATTAGGATGGTAAGATCTCACAATCAAGAGCCTGGAGCTCTGATACCAATTGCAGGATCGGATTTTGGGTGGTTTTCTCTCAACTCACTTTGAATCAACACTCGGCAATCAGTCTTTAAAGAGTTGATCACAATATAACAAGTAACAAGCAGTAAGAAAATTAACACAGCAAGTAATTTTCAAGGTATTTTTATATATTGCTTCTCAACTCAAAGGATTACAAGACACTTGGACTCAAATCGCTTATCTAAAGAGTTACAGGGAGAAGATATATATAATACTACCTACAGCCGGGAATACTTTGATTCCAGCTAGACACCTCTAACCTTACATCTATACTACAAGACTCTAGGTGAGGTCTTTCAGACATTGTGCCTGAGAGTTGGTAGTCAGGACATGTCCCTGACTTACCTTTTGTCACCAACTAAAGTTGGTAACATGTACTATCATAAAAAGGTGAACAGTAGAATAAAGTATGGTCAACAACATGGCTCTTTAGGAAGATGTCATGCTGTATCAGAGGTCTGCAGCGGACTGTCAGGGACCATATATTTATCTGCTGGACATAGCAATGTCTTCCGAAGGATAAAGTGCTTCGGAAGAATAACTTCTTCCGAAGGCACTTATACTTCGGAAGACTGCTCCTTCCGAGGCTTGGAGTCTTCTTTGTCTTCGGAAGCAGACTTTGTCTTCGGAAACTCTTTCAGACTTTGTCTTCGGAAGCTCTTTCAGACTTTGTCTTCGGAAGCTCTTTCATCAGACTTTGTCTTCGGAAGCTCAGACTTTGTCTTCAGCTCTTTCATCAGACTTTGTCTTCGGAAGCTTTCAGACTTTGTCTTCGGAAGATAGTCTTCAGCTGTGGCTTCAGCTGTAGTCTTCAGCAGTTGACTTCAGCTTTTGCCTTCAGTAGATATCTTCAGCTGTTGGCTTCAGCTGTTGTCTTCAGCAGTTGACTTCAGCTTTTGCCTTCAGTAGATATCTTCAGCTGTTGTTCCTCAGACTCTCGGAAGATCTCTTGCTCAGCTTCGGAAGCCTTTGAATGTAGTACCAAAAGTGACTATGAAGTGAATTTGGTTGCACCAGCCTTATCATGATCCAACAAAGTGTCTCATGCTTATATCCCACGAAAGAGTTAAACTCCTTCTGAGCCTGAGCTTTCTTATCTTTCTTCAGATCTTCGTTCCCGTCATAAAACTCACATAAGGCATCATACAATGCCTTAGCGGTAGTGTGCTCAGCAAACCTATTATAAATATCCTGATGCAGACACAGAATCAAAGCTCCAAGAGCTTTCTTGTCACGATCGAGCAACTTGATGTCAATCTCAGTATAAGTGCTAGGATCCTGATTTGGAGAAGTGACAGATCCGTCAGTTGTTGTAGGTAGGTGAGGTCCATTAGTGATAGATTCCCATTGACCATGATCAGTGTAGAAGAAGAAAGCTTTCAAGCACCGTTTCCAATCCTCAAAATTATCTCCGTTGACAAGCCTCGGTGGCCTGTTTGGTTGAACACACTCCATATCAGTCAAATTCACACTTGTAGCAGACATGATAGGATCAGAAATTGAATTCACTGAAACTGATGTAGATTCGCTAATAGATTCGCTGGGTGAACCTATAGGTTCACTCGGCAGACCAGCAGTAGATTCGCTCGGCAGTGTGCACAAGAGAACAGATTCGCTAAGCAAGTTCGCTCGGCAGTATAAGAACTTTCGTTCAAAAATAGATTCAGCAGCAACTTCGCTTGGTTGTCAAGCAAGAGCAGTGAACTTTCGTTCAAAAAGGCTAGATTCGCTGTCCAAAAGGTCAGCAAAGATTGAAGAGCAATTTTCCTTAGATTCGCTGGATGAGCAGATAGGTTCGCTGAATGAATCAGCTAGGTTCGCTGGATTACGAGACACCCTTTTCCAGCAAGAAATCAGCTCAGTTTGCTCAAAAAACAACCAATTGATGAACGGTTTGTTTCAATAGCTTCCTAATACCAAAATCTACAATTCCCAAGCAGTTTCCATATCAAAAACACACTGAACAAGCTCGAAATAAATCAAAAGAGTCTTTGATTCATAAAACCCTAAAAACAACACAAAATCAAACTATCAAGAGCACTATGGCTCTGATACCATATTGTTGGTCCAACATGATCGATTCAACAGTGCAAATGATCACAAAACACACATATCCCACTGAAATGCATCAAACTATAAGAGAATCTTGCTAAATAATCAATGTCAAGATCAAACAATGATGAATAGAGGATATAAAGCTACAATAATGAACAAACAAGCTCCTAGCACCTCTAGCCGTCACACACACACTTTAGGGTTTGAACAAAATGGCAAAAACTCCATTAGAATGAGAAAACATAACAATATATAAGCAGAGTCTAGGTTCGCTGATAGGTTCGCTGGACAGCGAACCTATGAGACCAAAACTGCCTAGCTTCGCCGGGCGCCCAACTAGGTTCGCCTGGCTACAACCTGCACAGATTAATACAAAGAGTTCCGGGCGAACCTGTAGGTTCGCCCGTAGGTTCGCTGGAACCTAAACTAAACAAAATACAAATTAAGACAAAAACACCGACAAGCCGGTGAGTCCAACCTACACTTGTCATCACTCACCTTAGCTACTTCCGAGTTTGAACCCTTCTCTTGAACTTATCAGACATTTTTAACACCTAAAACACACTAAAACACACCACCCGAACGAACATACACTAAGACACATAAGCATATAACCGAGACTAAGTCGACCAAAAACAACTTAAAACACAAAATCTTACCTTAAACTTCAAATTCTTCTTCTTTCTCTCTCTAGAAATCGAATTTCCTGTTGTTTGTCTCTCTAAAACCGAATGGCAAGGTGTAAGCAGGCAACATGGGCGGCCATGTTGCTTTATCCACCAACTTTTCAGAGTTTTGTCCTTTTGGACACTTTTAACCCTTCAACTTTGGGTTACATTATATTTCTCCTCTTTATTCACGTTTATGCTTTCTTTCTTATCTATCAAAATATCCGGATGTTATAGATTCCCAAGATTCAAAATGATTTTAAACATCATGGGGCATATGACATGATCACCCAACGTAAGGAAATGTTCCTTACTCAAGCTCGGGTGGAGCGCTTCGAAACGGTTTGAGCGCTTCATGCATGTCGTATGGAAGAAACACAATCCGTTTCATCCTATGTGCTTAAAATGAAAAGCCACATTGATCGGGTTGAACGGCTAAATTGTCCCGTCTCAAAAGAGTTAGCCATGGATTTGATCCTTAATGGTCTAAGTAAAAGATTTGAGACTTTTGTCATGAACTACAACACAAATGGATGGGACAAGAGCATTGGTGAGCTTCATGCAATGCTCAAGACGGCCGAAACGGGAATGGGTAAGAAGGTTTGTTAGTACCTCTTAAAGATTTAATATGTTGTCTTTATTTTGTATTTGTATTTTACTTTTGAAATAGTATAGGGACTTATTGTGTAATATATGTTCCTTTAGTTTCTTTGTTTATTATAAACAGGATTATGTGTATAGTGTAGTTAGACGTTTGAACTTTTCTCTCACTTGTACATTGTAATCCTTGCAACTAATCAATAGAAACTATTCTGAATATTTGCAATTGTTGATTACTTTGTTCATTTAATTTTTAATTTCCTAATCATAAGATAGAATCGATCCATTTGAACCTATCAAATGGAATAAGAGCCATCCGTTCAATGATTTGGAGCTTGAAACGTCTTTTGAGCAACTGTGAATCACTTGAATCTATGTTTTGGTAGCAATTGTTCAATTAATTGATGATTTCAGTTGTGTTTCATCATTTGAAAAATGAATTGAATCACAATTGAGTGATTTTACACTTTCAGATCTGAATTTTCATCAGATTTGAGTGTGAACTGTTCTTCGATGTTCAAACATAAAATTCAGCAAAATTACAAACTTTTGTTGTTAATTGAAGTAAAATGATGCTAAAGGATTGATATTCGCTACCTTATACACTTGATTGAAGAGTTTGAGATCAATTAATCTAGTTTGAAAAGTTTGTTAAGACCATGTTGTTACGAAGATGATGAATTAGGCGTTTGAGGTGTTAAAATCATCTAAAAATTACTAAGTGTTTAGGCGCATGAACACTGTTCAGACGCTTTAACAATGTGTAGGCGTTTTCAGATTGGGCGTTTAACACTGTTTGAAGGTGTTTTAGCACTATTTGGACGTTTTTCAGAAACTAAGTCCCAGGTGTTTTGAATTGTTTGGACGTTTGAGAATTGTTCAGACGCTTGACCACTGTTTGGACGTTTTAGAACTGTTCAGGCGTTTCTAAGATTGGAAGTTTCAGAAATACACTAAGGCATTCCCTTAGGTGTTTCAAAGTCAAAATGGGCGTTTCTACACTATTCAGGCACATCAGAATCAGACTTTTCTTTCAATACTTAGAAAATTTTTAAAAATCCAAAATCCAAAAATATTTTCTTTTCTTTATTTTATTTTAAATCAAAAACAACAAAAATAGTATATTTTCATAAATTCAAAAATTAAACATGGTTAAGACTGAAGATTCTGAGAATCGTGTACCAAAGTTGAAGAACATAACTGACTTCCAGAATTGGTCACTCAAACTGAAACACCATCTGAATTCTATAGATACTGATCTATAGAAATCAATTGAGAAAGGGCCTTACATTCCTGTCAACTCTCATGGTCTAGATAGAGGTTTTATGTATACAAAAGATTCACAAGAACCTTATCCAGAAGATGATTTATATGGGGATGATCTAAAGAAGGTGAAAAATGATATTAAGGCTTATTCACTCAAGTGTAAAGGGTTGCCTTTGGAAGTTCTATCAAGGCTTGAGAACTATCAAACTGGGTACACAATGTACAAAGCTTTAGAAGTTATTTGTGAAGGAGGAAAAGAAATTCAAGACCTTAAAAAACAGAAATTGAAAAGGCAACTTGAAGTGTTTGAGCATATCTCAGGAGAGACCATAAATCAAACGATGAATAGATATGTGCAACTTACATCAGAGATGTCAACTTTAGGGATTAAGAATGATCTTAAAGACCTAAACAATAGACTTCTGAATGCACTTCCATCATCTTGGAAACAGACTGTGACTTTGTTGAAACATACTGAAAAGTTTCAAATGGATCTTGACTCCTCATTGCTAAAATTGAGTCAGTAGAAATTGATGAGAGTTCAAGAAATAATGACAGAAATGCATCAACATCTTAAAACAAGTATGTTGCTTCTCTAGTAAATATGGTAGAGAACTTTTCTTGCTAAGGATGAATTAACTCCTGAAGATGAGGGTGATCTACTTGTGGGAGCAAGATTTTCACCGGTACACCTGTCTACTCAACTCAATCACAACCACAGTCTCATCCAAAGGCTTAAATGCCTAAATCTCAGAATAAGACTCCATCTTCTAACTCTGCTAATCCTAGCAAAGTTAAAGATGTTATAAACATCCTTTTACAGGATGAAGAGTCCAAATCTGCCTTTACAGCCTTCATGGCAAGTTTTCAAGCATACCAAAGCAGTCATCTAACTCAAGTTGACTTGATTTTTTAGGATTTGTTTGATATGGATCCTGACGATGTAGAACAGATGGACCTTAACTGGTAGATGGTCATGATAGCTTGCAGGACACAAAAACACTCATATGCTAACAGAACTACAAACCTAGTACAAACAAAACTATTGGGTTTAATGAATCAAAGTCAAGGTGTTTTAACTGTAACAGCTATGGCCAGTTTTCAAGAGAATGCAAAGCTCCAAGAACTCAAGGAGGAAATGGTCAAAGTAGTTCTAACAGTCAGAAATATCATCAACATGCACATAAGACATTTCAAAAGCCTTATCAAAGCCTGCCAATACCAGAACTCAAAGAAGAGAAGACCATTGAAGAACCAAAGAAAGCACTGGTTGTAAGCATCAAGGATGGTTATGACTAGAGTGCATATGCAGAACAGTTTATAGCTGATATTACTTCTGGTTTAGCACTGGTTGCTGAAATGAATGATGAAGACTGGTCTGAAGACAAGGATCCAAAGACAGAAGGTGAATCAGACAATGAGGCAGACTATGATTGGAGTGACAAATCTGACCCAAAGGAAAATGCTAAAGAAGTTGCTCTCATGGCACAATCTGAACAACCAAAGGTTGTGAACTCATTATCTGACAATGAGTCTTCAAATTCTTATCCAGAAATTCTAGTGGAAGTAAGGGAGAAAATGTGAAAAAAGCATGTTTTGAACAAGTAGAACACACTACAACAAAAGATGGCTAACGCAACCCCGGTAAAATGTTACATTAGGTCATGAAAAGGCTGCATTACACCTAAAGCAACCTTTTACCTAGGGATGCATCAGGTGCAGTTGTATTAGACCTAAAGCAACTTTTTTGTTACATAATGCAACATTTCTGAAAAAAGTTGCTTGTATTATTCAAATGCAGCTTTTTTATGATGCAACCTTTTGAACATTCAAATGCAACTTTTTTAAGTTATAATTGCAACTTTTTCAACTTAAAAATACAACCTTTATTATAGCTTTATTTAAAACAATGCAACCTTTTCCATACTCTAATGCAACCATTTTTATATTTTTGTTATAAAAAATGTAACCTTTAATAAGGTAAATGCAACATTTTTTTTCAATTTCAGTTATAATAAATGCAACTTTGTTAACACTCAAATGCAACCTTATAGCATCATCGTAAGCACTACAATTACTATTAATATGTTTTACTATATAAGTTAGGCCATAACAATAATAATATAGATATCATAGATGGTCGTACGATGTACTTTAACATATATGTCCAAAGTGAAAACAACAGTAGTTAAACAAAGTTGGAAATTACAATTATAAAAAGTACTTAGAACCTCCCGCTCATGTTAAATACTCTTGAACTCCAAGAGGTAGTTGCTCTATAAGCTTTCGCACCATAACTTCAAAGTTTTCTCGTTGGTTGTCTATATCTTTTCGTGCAGCTTCTAACTCGTCCTTCAACTGGTTTTTTTCAACTTTAACACTTGCTTTGAATGATTCCATAAGGTCCGTTGGAATCATGTATGATGTATCACCACCATCCACTTTTTTCAACAATTTATTGGTAACGCCTTTACCATATAGTCTACAATATCCATCATGATCTTTGTTCATCACAACCATATAAGGATCTACCGAAGCACTTTCATCTTTTGGGGGTTTATATTTCTTCATTTGTTCATGTGATGTTATTAAAAAACATATGGTCAAAATAATTGAAGATTAATATTAAAAAACTATTATTTAATGTCTAAGAATTTGTTGTCAAAATAAACTACACTTCAATGTTGAATAAACAACTATTTAATAGCTATGAAAAAATTACAAAGGAGACTTATAAAAAGGAATTTGTTGGCTAATACAACCATGTCGTCTTTTAATCTAAAGAGAACTAGTTTAATTTTTCCTAAAGAAAACTAAATTGTAACAACTAAAAACTAACTTAATATTAAAATATAATGCATTGTCATTGAATACGAACTTACAATTTTTCTCGCTGTGTCATCATATGTATCAACATATGAATGTCCTTCGGTCCTTTTACGTGTACGTTCAAACAGTTGGTTAAAGTAGGTAACTCTTTGTTTGGGTCCTCATTTTTCTGCATTCATGATAACAAAAACATCAACAAAAAATATATGACCACATAAATTAATAAGAAACACAAAGCACAAGCAAACAAAACCATATTACCATCTCATCACGAATCCTAGCAAAACTTTTTGGACCAGCTGTGTGCATATTTTTTTGTGACAAGCGTATTTCCTTGGCCCGCAAACAACGTTTCTACATACATATTAATAAATACAAATTAGTTTACATCCCAAGACCACAATAGATAACTAATAGTAGTAATAGATAAGTTGTCTAGAAAATTACCGCCACATTTTTATCATTCCACATGCTCAACAATTGTAAAAAATCATCTTGTGGAGTGCTTTTAGGTCGGTTCTTCCATCTTGTTTTGTTGTCTTTATACTGATAGAAATATTTTTTCTTAAACCTACATTTGTAAACCTTATAGGAAAGTCCAATGGTCCTAAGCACCCAAGTTTTAGCAGCATCGGGGACATCATATTTTTCCTTAAAAATATATTTTAGTAAATATTATAAAAATCATAACAAATGAAAGAAAAAAACTATTGAAACCTTACCAAGACGTACTCCCACATCTTATCTTTATGTGGCACCTTATGCCATGAATTATGAATCAATGGTGCATAACTGTGATTACGAGCTATTGTACCCAAAAATATATGGACGAACAGACTGTCTTTAACATGTGTTATTACTCATGTATTAGCAAGATTAATTTAATAAACATATTACATACAAAAAACATCAATTTGATGAAAGAAAATCAATTTAACAGTTGTATTGAACTGAAAACAAGCATATTAGAAGCTGCAATATTATTAATAGAATAACCATATGGGAAAGTAATGGCTTATAATCCTATACAACTCAGGTAACATCAATCTATTAATCATTAGTTGTTGAAAGCGGCCGATGAAGAACAAATCATGAGCTTAGACGTGAATAAACTTCTTTTTCTCTAGATTCTTCTCTATTTAATTCCAAGCTTAACAAAAGCAAACATTAATCTACAAATCCACAAAAATACTTCTAATAAACTCAATGAAATTTTCTATAAACTTCTCATATAGTTGTTAACAAGCCAAATGCCAACGCAAAAGGTTTTATTGAACAATAGACTAGTCATACTAACCTTGCACTATGTTGAAGGTGATGATGAAGCAACAACTTGATGAGGATGATCAAGCAACAAAGGATTCAAATGAAGATTTCTAGTTGCAATTCCTATAGGTATAAATCGATTACATGAGTTATTTGCATCAGAAACATAAAACTTGATATGAAACATTAACAAAACCTAACTATTGATAAAGTATTGAGGTCAAGAACAGATGTGAAGCAGCAACAGATGGTGATCGATTTATATAGTAGGGGAAGAACAGATGTCAAGAACAGATGTGAAGCAGCAACAGATGGTGATCGATTTATCATTTTGTCTGTATTACTACTGTATTTGTAATCACATACAGATCACTTATATAGTAGGGGTTGACAGGCCAACCAGACACGTTATATCTTGACACACTACAAAATTACTCATTTTGACCAATTATACAGTAGGGGTTGAGCAGAAACCAAACCAAAATGAAATAACTGAAAATTACAAAAGAAGACAGCCAAACCTATAAAAAAACCATGGTCCAGTAATTGTTATTGGAAACTGAACTTTGTAGTTCAGTTCCCGTTTCCTTGAAAACCAACCAAAAAGAACCCAACCAAACTGAGTGTAAATACAATTTTTAATTTAATTACGCCTATAACTTTATTATTATGTTTACTACTTATATAAACTAAAACTTGTTATTATGTTAACTTCTTACTGATTCAGTGTATAAATTGATTCATTTGTTTTGCTGGGCTGCTGTTAGTCCAAAATGGTCCAATCCCAAAATACCAAAATACCAAAAACCAAAGAAATAATTGAAAAAACCGAACAGACAACATATAAGTGGAATCAATTTTATAGGTGTTAGTTCTATATCCAAAAAGCCTCAATAAATCGAGTCAGATTTGCTTTTAGACAAAAACCAACCAATGCCAACCCCTACATTCTAAACCTCCAATTAGCCACCTCTAGTGGAATCAATTTTATAGGTGTTAGTTCGATAAATATACCTCAGGAGTACTGTGCGTATCTGGAGAGCAGGGCTCCATTTGTCTTTGAGGATATCAAGACAAATCCTACCAAGCTGCATAAAAACATACTAAGAAAAAAAACAAGCAACTTGGAAATATCACAAACAAAAAAAGAGACATGCAAGACAAACCTTGTCAATATTCGGATGGTAAATTTTTGTAAGAAACCGAACCTGTTACGATATGGTAGACAAAATAAAGGTGGCTTTGTAAAAATCATAAAATCATCAAAGATCAT
The DNA here is from genome assembly GCA_024085815.1 of Flaveria linearis. Classification (NCBI taxonomy): domain Eukaryota; kingdom Viridiplantae; phylum Streptophyta; class Magnoliopsida; order Asterales; family Asteraceae; genus Flaveria; species Flaveria linearis. The sequence continues at coordinate 82,655,633 of CM044003.1, forward strand.
AAATAGAAGGCAAACAAATTTACTTGATCTATTAATAAAGTTATAATTCCATAAACCTCATTGATACAACATCTTAAAATCAAAGAATTCAATCCTACATTTGACCTTTGTAACATACTACCAACTTCTTAAAGAACAAAAGATTAGAACTCACCTGAAACAAATTAACAATTGTGGAGTTGTAGAGTTGTAGTTCACTTACTCAAATTAAAACAAAAATCCTGAAAATCAAGGGGAGGTCGCGGAGACTAATCACCCGAGCAGCAGTAGCGATCGCCGAAGGCTGACGAGGATATTAGCAGCAGTAGCGATGCCGAGCAGCAGTGATAGGCAAGCAGCAACAACATCGACGGGCGAGAAGAAGCAGTAATGCCTTGAGGTCGCGGAGAATAAGCACCCGAGCAGCCGTAGCGGTTTCCGAAGGCTGACGAGGGTAGTAGCAGCAGTAGCGATGCCGAGCAGCAGTGATAGGCAAGCAGCAGCAACAGCGAGGGGCGAGAAGCAACAGTCCGTTGGGTAGTAGCAGCAGTAACGTTGAAAGGTTGGGGAAAAATAATGGGGGCTAGGGTTATTTTGTGTTTTTCGAACAAGGGTAGTTTAGTAATTTTATTTAATAAAAAGGGGAAAAATTAAAAACCTGATCGAGCTGTGCTGCAGGCTAGTTTCGAACTCGTGACCACAAGATGGAGAAGAGTGTGCATTACCAGTAAACCAATGATATTTATGTGTTATGTTATCAATTTTAATATATTAATATCTTCACTTCCTGTAAAACTACGAATTCAAAAACCAATAGGGTCACTTGACCCGATACCCGTCACCCAGGTTCAAGTATTTGTACTTCATAAAATTGTAATTTTTTTTCATAAAGTATTTGTTCATTGCATATTATTTTTAAAAAATAAAAATATATACTTTATTCTATGCATATCATTAACAAACTATTGGTGATATGATAATCAAATTTTATTGAGATTTGCAACTTTTGTAACAAATGTTGCATATTTTAATAAGATTTGCAACCTTTTTAAAAAAAAGTTACAACTTTAAGTAAGATTGGTAACACTTAAATAAAGAGGTTGCAATTTTAATAATTTTTTGCAACTTTTTTAAGAAAATGTTGCATTAGATAATTTATTGCAACTTTTATGTTTAACTAAGTTGCATTAGAATCAAATGCAACTCGATTGAAATAGGTTGCATCTAAAAAGTTGCATTAGTCTCTTTTTCTAGTAGTGACACTATAGAACATACTCATTCAAAATATATGATAAACTTAAACAAGAAGAATCAAAGTAAAATAAGCTGAAAACTGATCATAAAATTTCTGATGATAAAATCATATCTCTTCACGCTTCTTGGAACAAAACATTAAAAGAACTTGAACTTGTTTAGAAACAACTTGAAGAGATGACAAAAACTCTTGAACAAGAAAAATTGGCACATGTAGCAACTCAAATTGATTTGGCCAAAGTTAAAAGCTCAAAGACAATTATTGAGCAACTGGTGAATCGAAGGAAAGATAAAGATAAAACAGGATTAGGATTCACACATGAACCTATGCCTGAATCAGTTACAAATACCTTACCTGAAAATTTTAATACCCTAATCATTCACCAGAGAATAAAGCTAAGCTTAAAGAATTTCAAGACAAGAAGAAAAATAGTCAATCAAATGGTGAGAGTGAAATCAAAAGATACACATTGAAATATTTAAAGAGAAAGATTCAGAAAAGATAAAGAATGGTCATCCTATTAAAGTAAAATCTTATGAACCATGACAAATGAATAAAAAGCTTTATGTACCAAAAAGTGAGAGTGTTATTGAATAGAGTGAATCTGAACAAAAGATTGAAAAATCTAATGATGTCAATAACAAAATAAAAGGAAAATGTGAAGAAGCTAAATCAAACACGTCATGTTCTGATGATTCAAGCTCAAATAAAGCAACTAAAAACAAAGAATGTGAAAAAGAATGTTCTCAAGATTCAATCAAAATCCAAAGCACTAAAACTTCATCAAGAACAAGAAATCAAAGAAGAAGAAAAGCTGCTAAAGCTAAAAAGGTGGAACCAATCAATCAATCCAATCAATCAATTCAACTTAAACCAGTGAAGTTTGTGTTAGCAGGAACTTTAGACATGAACACAATCTCTACAACTACATATAAACCTAAGACCAAATCTAACTCTGATATGAAAACAGGTTTAGGTTCTAAGTCTTCCGCTGTTCATAAAAGATTTGTATCTAAGGAGTTAAAGAGTTGTGATCAAGTTCAAAAGCAAAATCCTAAGAATCAAAAGACCAAATTCACACAAAAGAAACAACATATTAACCTAACTACCCCTAAATCCAAACAAGAATCAAATGTGTCTTCCACATCAAGGGTTAATAAAGTGTTGTTTAATCATGCTCAAAAGTATTGTGATATATGTGATATGTACAATCATGACATATCTGAATGTTATTCTAACAAGTATTGTCACATCTGTGATATGACAAATCACACAACTGTTGATTGTTACTTTAACAAATATTATGCATTGTGTGATGAACAAAATCATAATACCGAGGATTGTTTCTTGGGAAAGAACTCACCTAGGAAGGATTTTGGTAATCAAGGATATGTTAATCCATAATTTTAAAGAAATGATAATCATGGTTTTCAATATCTACCAAAACAACCTTCTTTGGGTTTGAGATCCTTCATAAGAATCAATTCTGATTATGATAATCTGTATAATGGCAGATCGTAGCAATACAATCAAGAATCAAGTCAGTGCTCCTAGAACTCCATAACAAAACGGAGTTGCAGAAAGGAAAAACCAAACATTGATTGAAGCAGCCCGTGCAATGTTAGCAGATGCTATGATTCCAATCACTTTCTCGGATGAAGCCATATCAACTGCATGTTTCATTCAGAATCGTACTCTATTGGTGAAAGACAAACAGAAAACTCCTTATGAGTTGATGTTTGGCAGGAAACCAAACATAAATTTTCTTAAATCTTTTGGTTGTCCTGTTTTGATTCTAAATTTGAATGATCAGCTAGGCAAATTTGATGCAAAATCTGAACATGGATTTTTTCTTGGATATTCATCAACTTTTAGAGCTTATAAAGTTTATAACTCTGAGATGAATGTTATCATTAAAATCTTCAATGTTATATTCCTTGAAAATTCTTTTCCATCAGTTGCAAATGGTCCAACGTGGTTATTTGATTTGGACTCATTATCAAACTCATTCAATTCTAATTTGTTTGAATCTTCTTCTGTCAACAGGAAACAGGTAGGAGATCTTGGATCCTTGAGTGACGATTCAGACTCTGATGATATGGATGATTCAAGCCCAAACTATCCTTTTTTCTCATTTGTGAGAGATCCCATCTTCAATTCATAGAATCATGATTAACAAATTCCTGAGCAACAACAAGTTCCTGAAAATTTTCTTGATTCATATCAAATTCCTAATGATGGTAATGAGTTTGTGCTACCCTGAGTCAGGAACATTATCTATCTCTGGTGATGCAGTTGATACTGGTAATTTTGATTGCTTTATTAACTCCCCGACTCAAGTTCCAAATTTCAATTCATATTCTTCTAATCTATTGTATCCGCTCTCCAACTTGAATGAAACAAATCTAGATGTTAATGTTCAAGGTGATGAGATTCCGACATCTCGTATTCACAAGAACCATCCAACATCTCAGATTATTGGTCCATTGAATGAGAGAACAATAAGGAGTAAATTAGAACAAGCAAACCTGTGCTTATACTCTTGTTTTCTTTCTTAAATTGTTCCTAAAAACGTTACCAAAGCATTAAAGGACAATGGTTGGATCGAAGCTATGCAAGAAAAATTACTACAATTCCGCAAACAAGAAGTGTGGAATTTGGTGGAATTACCTGAAGGAGAAAATGCAATAGGCACAAAATGGTTGTTTAGGAATAAAGCCGATGATCGAGGAATAGTAATTAGAAACAAGGCTAGACTAGTTGCACAAGGATACACATAAGAAGAATGAATTGACTATGATGAAGTATTTGCTCTAGTTGCAAGACTTGAATCCATTCGTGTCTTCCTGGCTTATGCATCATTCATGAAATTCAAGGTGTAAATGGACGTTAAAGGTGCATTCTTGTACGGTCCAATCACTGAAGATGTGTACGTGAACCAACCTCCAGGTTTTGAGGATGCAGAATTTCCATATTGGTTGTACAAGGTTAGCAAAGCTTTGTATGGACTCCATCAAGCACCTAGAATCTGGTATGAGATATTGTCACAACACTTAATCCAACATGGATACACAAGAGGAAAAATCGATCCAACTTTATTCATAAAGAAGGATGTTGATGATCTCTTATGTGTGCAAGTGTATGTTGATGATATCATATTTGGTTCTACCAGTCAAAAACTATGCAATGAATTTGAAGAAATCATGAAGTCTCGATTTCAAATGAGTTTTATAGGAGAAATCAACTTTTTCCTTGGACTACAAGTTCAACAATCTGCAGATGGTATATTCATCAATCAAGAGAAGTTTGTTGACAAACTCTTGAAGAAATTCAAACTGCAAGATTGTAAGTTCATAAGAACTCTAGCTGACGTAAACTCCAAGATTGAGCCTGATCCCAAAGGAAAATCAGTTGACCAAACTTTATACAGATCTATGATTGCTTCTTTGACGTATCTTACTGTATCTAGACCAGACATAATGTATGATGTTTGTGTCTGTGCCAGGTATCAATCAGACCTGAAAGAATCCCACTTAATTGTTGTCAAGAGGATATTCAGGTATCTCAAAGGTAAACCAGCTCTTGGCTATGGTATCCTTACGAGGGAAAGTTTGAGCTACATGGATATACAGATAGTGATTATGGATGATGTTGTTAAGATAGAAAATCTACAACGGGTGGTTGTCAATTTCTAGGTCCCTGATTAGTCTCGTAGCAATGCAAGAAACAAACTAATATCTCTGTTTCAACTGCAGAAGCTGAGTACATAGCTGCATCAGAAGGATGTTCTCAAATACTTTGGTTGTAAAACCAACTGCTGGATTATGGGTTCAATTTTCTTAAAACACCCATTTACATTGATAACACTGCTGCTATGTTCATTACAGCTAATCCAGTTCAACATTCAAAAACAAAGCATATCGAGATTCGATATCATTTTCTCAGAGATAACTCTAAAAAGGTTTAATCATTTTGATTCAAATTGCAACTGAAAAACAGTTGGCTGATCTATTTACTAAATCCTTCTTACTAGGATCGTTTGAGTACTTAGTGGAGTCAATTGGTCTTATTAAACAGGTGTAACACTGGTTTCTAAGTTCTTCTTTCAGTTCTTTGAATCTTACCATGATCAGAACCCTCCCTAATCCAAAAGGTCATAGTAAGAGAACCTGTCAAAGTTATTTGCATGATTGTAGTTTATGTGTGTGTGTTTTCTTTTTAAAGAAAAACCAAATACAAAAGTAGAAAACTCAAAATAAAAGATAAAAATATAAAACAAAAACTACAAAAATAGAGTTTTTCTTTCTTTGTTAATTCATTTTAGGAATGAATCTGTTTTTGCAACATGTGAGAAATTATAGTACATTAGTGTGATCAGTTACATACTTCACTCGATAATAAAGTCTGACATGATCAGATATGATGTGTAGACAATCTCATGCTATTATACTAAAAAAGTAAATTCTTATGATTAAACTAAATCGTCTATGCATGTATGTGTGTTCATCTGAGTACTTTTGAGTTGTATTAGCTTATCAGATTGATTACTTTTAAAGTTATAACACTCACACCTCATAGTGATATGACTAATCATGATATCTATTACAAGCATCATCTCACTTCTTTGTTATGAGTCATCATAGACCTGAAGTGCTAAGATATCCTCTGTTGTAAGTGATTACAGACCTAGATATTCTCCTTTGATGCAAAAGATGCCAATGTGCACAAACAATTCAAATAGATGGTTAGAGTTGATCAAATGGTTATCCATGATCATTCTCTGCTAAATTAGTAACATGAACTCTCGTTATGCATATATGTCAGGTAATAAGTTGAGAATTTGTGCTTTCTTGCATGTCTTAATGATAGTTGATCTCTATGAGTCTTTGTATGAGTCACATCATGTCATATCTAATTCTACCCTAATCAATCCAAGAATTGAAAAAGTAAGTGAGCTGATTCTTTTGTCAAAAGCACTCATTATCTGACCTTGGATCTTGTGTCTCCTTTGCTGTGAAATCACTGATCTGGAACACACTTGATCAGGATTTATTCATTGTCTAAGACTATTCACACTTTCTTTTATTTTAATGTGCTGATCTTAACTGATATGATCTCATTGCAGACAATGATTCTATTGTAAATATTAGAATTTGATTCTTCTTTAATTTTGATTTGTGCATGTTTTCTGTGTGCAGGCAATTTAACAATGATAAGTGTGATCTTATTGTGTCAACTTGGGAAACTTCTAAGTTTATAAAACTTAAAAGTTTAGGGGGAGTAATAAAAGTAAGAGGTTCTCAGAAATCAAAATTAAAATGTTGAATGGAAAGGATGAAGCTAAGTGTTCAAAGTATGTGTGTGTCAGATAGTGTAAAAATTTGATAATGACAAAATGAACCTATAAAAATTTTCAAGTGAAAAAGCTTCTTGCAGATGTTGTAAATAAGACAAATTTGTTTAACTTTGAGACTAAAATGAAGGAAAATTTAATTTTGAAATTTTAAATTAAAATAAAAGGGTTTAAAATGTCAAAAGTGAAAATTAAGGGTTAAAAATGTAAATTTTGGGGAAAAATTCAAAAATTCTGAAAATTGTTTGAATATTAGTACATGAACAGTGCTAATAAGTCTAAACAGTGTTCAGGTGAAAGATGTGAAAAGTGTACAAGTGTATTGAAACTCATGCGCCAAAAAGTGGCCATAAGTCCAAGTAGGTGCATGATAAGATTTCAGAATTATTACAAGTGTTTGGGCGTTTCTCATAGACTCATGCGCCTGAACAGTTATCAGATGTCTGAGAAATTGGTTAAGTGTTAGGTGGTTCAACATTCCTATGCGCCTACACAGTACCAGACATATGAAGTGGAAAATTGACCAAGTGTTGGACGTTTCATATAGACTCATGCGGCTGAACAGTGCAAAACCACCTGAACAGTGCTTGTGCAACTGAACAGTTCTCACGCGCCTAACCTCAAATGCCCATACAGTGGTCATGCGTCCTTAATATTTTACACTTAGTATATAAACAACACTTCTCATTTTTTCACTCATTCACAATCCAAAACCCCTGAACAACTCACTCGACACTCATTTCACCCATTATACTTAAAATTTTCATCTGTTTCTGAAATTTTGTAATCGAAAAGGTGTATAAGTGTTTGGCAAAAGAAAGTTCATAGTTATATCATATCATTTCAAGTTTCTGAATCATAATCGATTAGATGGTTCGAGTCTGTTTAGGAGTTTTTAACCCTAAAAACTTTAAAACTTGAAATTGATGCATCAAATTGAAACTAAGAACTTAAATTGATCATATATTGTTAATATACACTGAATTACGAACAGGTTGATATGTGGAACTGTTGTTTTCGTGAACACTGAGCAAAAGGTGTTCTTTATCAGTTTGAATGAAGAAGATGAACAGTTTCAAAAGTTTGAAATTTTTTAATAAAAAAATAATAATTAAAAATTCATAAAAACTTAATTGATAAATAACTTTATTAAATGATAAGTGAGTTAGTGTGTTTTAATACAATCATACAACAATTTGTATTTAATATGTTTTGGACAGAATTTTAAGGAATTCTAGAAAATGATTAAGTACAAGTTGAGGTAAAAACAAAACTAAGTGTGTAAAAGATAATAACTCATTAAAAGTTAATTCAAAGTTTGATAAAATCAAATTGTTTCAAATAAATCAAAAATCTAAAGTTTGTGTGTTTGTTTGTGCAGATGGCTGAGTTGAAATTCAAAGCAAAGCATAATGTAGCTGCTTATTTAGATGAAGAAGTTAGAGAGGCAGCAGGTTATGAGGAGATTATAAGATTTCTGCTGAGAACAAAATATGCGTATGCCATGTGTGCTAGACCAGTGATTAATACAAGACTGAATAAGAGATTCTGGAGAACTGCTGAAATAGAAAGAGATGATGAAGGGAACAAGGTTCTTAGAGCATTCATAACAAATATAGGATGATTGAGGTCTCTGAGAAAGCGATTAGAGTAGCTCTCAGACTGGGAGAGAATGATCCTCAAGACTTAGCAGAGTATACATTCAATGAATGTAGAGAGGTGTTTATGATGATGGGTCACCCTGATCACTTCCCTAAGAAACAATTCTTCAGGGCTAGGGTGTAAAACCATTGGAAATTACTTTGTTATATATTCCAACAGTGCATGTCCAAGAGAAGTGCAGGATGGGACTCATTCCCAGTGGACATTGCATCACCTATCATAGCCGTAGCCACTAACAGAAGATTTAACATGGCTAAATGGATTATGAATGGATTCATCTGCAATCTAGAGAGAGGAAAAGGAATAAGTACTTGATGTATCCTAGATTTCTTCAGTTACTCATCAATGAAGATCATCCAGACTTATATGTAGATGGAGTTGAATGTGATAGACTTGAGCTTGAATACATGTCTGAAGTTGTGTATAAGAGACTGGCAGTTATTACTAGAGCTCCAAATATTCCTTTATTTGATTACATGAGGAATGTTGCTATGATGAGGTTGATATTAATCAATAACACTTTCATTCGTCTGAGGATGAACCAATAGACCGAAATGATTTGATTAAGGATGTTGTTGAAGAGACCATTGATGAAGAGGATGATGAAAGTGATGAAGATGATGGTGATGATGATGAAGCTGCTAAAAGCTCATCAGATGATAGTGATGATGATGGTGCAACTGAGGCACATCAAGCTGATAGCAATGAAGCCACTGTGTCTGATCATGCTGATGAAGCACATGAGATTGGTGAAGACACTTATGATGAACCAATGACAGAAGCACAAGGTGATAAAGAAGCTGAGACTGATGCACAAAATCAAACATTTGATTTTGAGTTTATGGAAGCTATGCTATCTGAGCCTGTCTTTCAAGTAACGTCTCCTATAGAATCTGATGACAATCTAGTCATTACAGCATAAAGGTGATAAAGAAGCTGAGACTGATGTACAAAATCAAACATTTGATTTTGAGTTTATGGAAGCTATGCTATCTGAGCCTGTCTTTCAAGTAACGTCTCCTATAGAATCTGAAGACATTCCAGTCATTACAGCATAAAATGTGTCTGCACATACTGATGATATCATAGATGTTGATGAGACTGAAAAGTTGAAAGAAATCATTATGTCTCAAGAAAAAGAGATAGTTGAGCTGAAAGAGGAGAACTTGTGTTGGGTTTGATAGAACATGAAGCATAGTTTAACCATTTAAACTTTGTGAAAAATGCAGCGGAAATGAACTTTATAACATAATTTATAAGCTGAAAAATCAAGTTCTATTTTGATATTATAAAGTCACAAACAAACCCAAGAACAAAGTACCTTTTATATGTGAATAAGACTAGCTTTAGAACACTAAACACTCATTATGGACAGCCATAAAGAGGGCTGCCATAAACTACCTTTCAGCAGCAAAAGTGATGAAATGGAGGATGATATAGACCAAGAAGAATGACCAAGGCACCAAAAGGAGGTCCTCTCAAGCTTGTATACCCAAGCACTATAGCAAACACCTACTTGTTAGGTAGTAGAGCACCAAGACCAGCTCCCTCTTGAACAATCCGAATCAAACAAGAAGTTCTTGAAAGGCAGCCAAGAAATCGAAATTTTCAGCTCCTTTTTCTTCTTTGAATCCGAAAATCAAAAGTGTTTAGAGAGAGATTTTTCTTTTGCATGTATAGGACAAAGTGTGAAGTGATGGAAGAGTGCAAAAGAGGTGAATGTCTTGCAAAGACCAAGACTAAAAAGGAGAGTTCCAATGCCCCATATGGGCGGCCGAAACTAGTTCACAAGGGTTTCCCCCCTTTTGAAATTTTTATAAAAAAATACACTCCTTAAATCCATAGTTTATAAAATTAAAACAAATTTTAATTTTATAACATCAACAAACTTTTATTTGTTATTATTTAACCAATTTAAATAACAAACAAATAATATCTCATGAACAAATTATCTATATAATGTTGTTCTTTTACAAAAGCAATGTTTTAGAAAACAATTTTCTAAATTGGTGTCAATATTTATTTGTATGATCTCATCAACAAATAATTATATATTGGTGTTTGTTTAGCTTGTTATTGTGTATGACCCGACTTGGATCATAACGTACTAACCACATCAATCTTGTATGTGTCTTGGGCATATAAGATCCAACAATCTCCTACTTGCACAACATTCATATAAGATTGATGCAAGCAGTAAATACCGCCTAACAACGGTTTGCTACCCTTAATACGTATGACTAAGTGCCATTCAATAACATCATCCTCTTCAAGTACCATACTTGAAATGTTTTAGTTGAATCAATCATCTATCCTTTTGTCACAGATGTCATGTTAAATCCCAGAGATACAGAGTGATCATTCTCCATTGATTTAACTTTATCAGGCCTTAGACATCTTACTCTCAACGAATAAGAGGGACAAATCCCATCTTGACTACATACGTCTCTCACAATTTACATTATATCATACCTGAACTCAGACTTATGTACTGCCATATTTCTGAAACAGTGAAGAACTGAGCCAAAGTATGATATTTGGTAAATATCAAGACCCAATATGTATCTCAGGTCAGAGGATACCAAATGATGTTCGCCTTTACTCAAAATTACTTATGATCAATCAGGAAGATTCCATGTAGTAATATTTGAGATGCAGGTCAGTCCAATATTTGCATCCCACAAATATCTATGAACTTTAGCCGCAACCAATTGCTCTATATTCATCCTTATGAATATCCACCAATCCAAATTCATAATAATCTTACCCTCATACTTGTTCCCACAAGTATGAACGACTACGAATATTTAGAGTAAACTATTTACCCATGGATTAAACATGCTAAATTGGAACATTTATTGAAATATTATAACCAAATAATTTTATTCAAGTAATAAGAGAGTTCTAAATATCCAAATACGAAATTACAGATCAAATCCAATCACTAGAATATCGAAGTCGCATGGCACAGGTATGACCTTCATGCTTTGCCTTTTCTAGGAGCTTTGTGAGAGGATCCGCAATATTTTGATCCGTGTGAACTTTGCGAATACATATCTTTCTTTTCTCAACTTCATCTCGTATGTAGTTGAATCTTCGCTCAATGTGCCTAGTCTTTTGATGAGCACAAGGTTCCTTGATTTGAGCAATCGCACCCTCGTTATCACAAAAGATCTCTAGGGGGTCCTGAATGGAAGGGAAACCTCTACATCGACAATGAATTTCTTCAACCATGCAGCTTCTTGAGCTGCTAATGAGGCGGCGACGTATTTAGATTCTGTAGTTGATAAAGCCACCACATCCTGTTTAGAGCTCTTCCAAGAGACCGGTCCTCCATTCAGAATAAAAATGTATCCCGATTATGATCGTGAATCATCACGATCGGTTTGGAAGCTCGCATCCGTGTAACCTTTTACAATAAGTTCCTCATCACCAGGTCCATAGATTAGGAACATATCTTTAGTCCTCCTTAGGTACTTAAGTATGTTCTTAACAACCATCCAATGTCTTCCAGGATTTTGCTGGTATCGGCTTGTCATGCTTAAGGCGCATGAAACATCCGGCCGAGTGCATATCATTGCATACATGATGGATCCAATAGCAGATGCGTATGGGGTTGCCTTCATGTTATCTTGCTCGTCCTTTGAGCTATGACATTGAGTCGTACTCAATATCGTTCTTCTTTGAATAGGTACCGTACCTTTCTTAGAGTTCTCCATCTTGAACCTTTTCAAGATCTTATCAATGTATGCACTTTGATTTAAACCAATCAACCGCCTTGATCTATCCCTATAGATCTTAATTCCCAGAATATAGGCGGCTTCACCAAGATCCTTGATGGAAAAACAACTTCCAAGCCAGGTTTTTACACCTTCCAAGGTTGGAATGTCATTTCCAAATAGTAGTATGTCATCAACATACAATACTAGGAAAGTGATGATGCTCCCACTAGCTTTCTTATATACACAAGCTTCATCAGCATTATTGATGAATCCAAATTTAATTACTTCTTCATCAAAATGATGATTCCAACTTCTCGATGCTTGTTTCAATCCATAGATTGATTTTTTAACTTGCATACTTTGTTAGGATATTTTGGATCGATAAAACCTTCAGGCTGAACCATATAGACATCTTCCTCAAGATATCCATTTAGGAAGGCGGTTTTGACATCCATTTGCCAAATCTCATAATCATAATGAGCGGCTATCGCAAACAATATCCTAATAGACTTTAGCATTTCTACTGGTGAAAAAGTTTCATCATAGTCAACCCCTTGAGTTTGAGTGAAACTCTTTGCTACAAGTCTAGCTTTATAAGTATCCAAGTTTCCATGCATATCGGTTTTCTTCTTGAAAACCTACTTACTTCCAACTACTTTGGAGTTAAGAGGTGGTACAACCAAGTCCCATACTTGATTGTCATACATGGATTGCATCTCAACATTCATGGCTTCAAGCTATTTGTCACAATCCAAATTGGACATTACATCACGATAGGTGGTTGGTTCATCAGAATCTACCACATAGTATCCATCTACGAAAAATCCATATCTTTCAGGTGGATTACTAATTCTACAAGATCGGTGAACGTTTTGTGTATATTGATCAACCACTTGATCATTCTCAACATCCTCATGTTTAGTGCTAGTGTCAACCAAACATGTATCGGTTTATGGTTCTTGATCCTCCTCAAGATCCACAGTTCTACTGCTAGTTCCTTCCGTAAGGAACTTAGCTTCTAAGAACTCAACTTTTCTGGCAACAAACTCCTTTTGTTCCAATGGATCATAGAAATAGTATCCCATAGAATCTCTAGGATATCTAATGAATATACACTTAGTGGAATGGCTTTCTAGCTTGTTTGGGGTGTGAGTCTTAACATAAGCCTCACAACCCCATACTTTTAAATATGAAAGTGATGGAACCCTTCCATGCCATATTCCAAAAGGTGTCATTTCCACTTTCTTGGTTGGGGCCATATTCAAAATATGGGCCGCGAGAGCAAAGCGAAACCCCAATATGATAGAGGCAGTGAGCTTCTAGTCATCATAGATCGAACCATATCCAATAGAGTTCGATTTCTCCGCTCGGACACATCATTATGTTGTGGTGTTCCAGGTGGAGATAGTTATGAGACAATACCACAACTTCTAAGATGATTTCTAAAAGTATCACTTAGGTATTCACCTCCTCTATCGGTGCGGAGAATTTTATTTTCTTGTTGAGTTGATTTTCTACTTCATTTTGGAAGATTTTGAACATTTCAAAACTTCATCTTTGTGTCTTAGTAAGTACACATAACCATATCGACTATAATCGTCGGTAAAGGTAATGAAGTATCTTTCATGGTACCTAGTCATTGGCTTAAAAGGACCATATGCATCCGAATGTATGATACCTAATAAATCCTTTGCCGTTTCGGCTTTGCCACTAAAAGGTGCCTTGGTCAATTTACCTTTTAAACAAGACTCACATATATCAAATGAATCACATTCATTTGTTTTTAAAAGACCATTCTTTTGTAGTGTTTGTATTCTTTTCTTGTTTATATGACCAAGACGGCAATGCCAAAGGCAAGTGTCACTCAAATCCGATTTGAGTTTCTTGGTACTAGTTTGGTACAATAAGCTATCATTCAACGTATTATCACGAACCAATTCATAGATACCATTGATGGGAATAGCTTTAAAGTAAAACATGTCATTCAAAGTAACATGGATTTCATATCCAATAAATGATAATACATATCCAAAATGTTTTAATAGGGCTACAGAAATAATGTTCCTAGTCAAACTAGGAGCATACAAAACATTGCACAAAATTACTTCCAACCATTTGGAAGTTTCAAGATGTAGTCGCTACGGGCTTCAACTTGAACTTTAGCCCCATTGCCCATGTAGAGGCTAACATCCCCTTGTTGAAGTCGTTACTTCTTTTGAACCCCTGCAACAAATTGCAAATGTGAGTTCCACATCCGGTATCTAATACCCATGTGTTAGAGGATATTAAGTTTAAATTAATATGGATCATGTATATGGTACCTGGGGTCTGCCCGGCATCCCTCTTTGCTTTCAACTCTTGGAGATGGACAGGTCAATTTCTTGCCCAATGTCCAATCTCCACACACTTGAAGCATGGGTCATTAGAAGCAACCTTTTGCTTCTTCTCCTGTGCTTTGGGTGGCACCCTTGCCACCCCTTTCCCTTTCCCCCGTACGGTTCCCTTACCCTTGGCAACTCTTGCCTTGGGTGCGGGATGAGGTCTTTTCTTGTTTCCCACCTTCATTAATGGTGAGAACGGGTAAAACCCTTTTACCCATGGCCGCCTTGGCCATTTTGAGCATAGAGTGAAGCTCACCAATGCTTTGTCCCAAGCATTCATGTTGTAGTTCAACATGAACGTCTCGAACTTTTTGGTAAGGCCATTGAGGATCAAATCCGTGGCCAATTCCTTCGAGACGGGACAATTTAGCCTTTCGAGGCGGTCAATGTGACTTTTCATCTTAAGTACATAAGATGAAACCGATTGGTTGTCGTCCATACGACATGCATGGAGTGCTCGAACCGTTTCGAAGCGCTCAACCCTCGCTTGCTGTTGGAACGTTTCCTTCAGTTGGGTTATCATGTCATAAGCTCCGTGATGTTCATACTCCTTCTGGAGATCCGGAGTCATGCTTGCCAACATAAGGCAAGACACTGTGACGGAGTCCTCAGTGTACTTCATCCAATCGTTATAGGCATCCTCATCATCCTTACTAGGTTGATCGGGGATAGGGTCATCTAAAACATATGATCATTTCTCTTGCTTGAGAACGATTCTCAAGTTTCGATACCAATCCATAAAATTGTTATGATTTAGACGTTCCTTTTGGAGAATCACTCGTAAAGATTGGGCAGACGTGGATGAATTATCATGATTATCATTTTATTGGTGGCCATCTACAAAGAACAATTTTAGTATTTTCGATATTGTTATTTTAATAATTAATACCTTTTAAGGTCGTTTTCATATCAAAATCTAGAACCCAACATTACATTTAAATAGTGGTTAGGTGACCTTTATCCCACGATTTAAATTAATAAGGTGGTCAACAATTGACGGTTGCAACCATTTGCAACTTCTAAAGGTATGGGATCGACTTGAAACATCATATGTAAAGTCGGCATGTTAATCCCATCAACACCATTTGGAAACCACATCGTAGGTGATCCATTTGACATGGTTTGCAAATCAAGACACCCTACTTACACACACGTGTGAGTTTGCCAAAATAAGCGATTAGGTGACCTTTATCCCACGAATATGGCATTCTCACCTCAAGTCACAAGTTCCCTCAAAATGGTTAGGTGACCTTTATCCCACTAAGAGTTCCCGAGTGACTCAAGTGTTGTGTAAAAGGACGGTGTTGATCTCATTTTTAAATATTTAGAGATTTCATAATTCTAGTTTAGAAAACTCTATGTATTTATATTTGCATGCTTTCAAATACAAGATATCCTATGGTTCATTTTTAATGAAACCTCTTTTATTAAAATCATTAATCCATTTAATAACTTTTATTAACATATTAATGATTAAGAACCATGAAAATTCAGCTTGTTATGATTATTTATTTAGATTGTCAAGTATATCCACATATCAAACAATCAACATAAAATGGATAATCAAACAAGCATATATAAAACACCATATGTGCATAACCATAGCCACTATGTTGACAACACTTGTTTGTCATCACAAGGGTTGTCATTTGGTCTTTCCTAAGGGTTGAATACAACACAAAAGATGAGATCTCCAAAGACCCCCACTTGAAATTGCATCCAAATGCTTCAAGTCCTTCTCTTTGTGTCTTCCTTTTGTGCTTCCATCTTGTGCATCTTCATTTACAAATTTATATCCTAATACAAATTTTCTATAAAGAAAACACACTTAATCTATCTATTACATTACAAATGAATGAATAAATAAATTACACCCAAATACAAGCACAAAATAATAATTATTACAACCCATGAAAAATGAAATCAACCAAAACATATCATTCATCCAAATAACACAAGGTCAAGGGCTAGGTTATGCACCATAATAAACAATGATCATATCATCCAAAATAAGAATGAATCGCCACTAAAACCACGAAATTTAAACCAACACAAACTGAAATTTTGGGTTTTACTATGTCCAAACAAATAAATAATACAACATACATGTCTTTCAAAGTTTAATCACAAGCATGTGTAATATAACTTTGAAAGTTTGGGGATTCATAATACATGAACATAGAAGCCCCTAAAGGGGTTTTAAAGTCCATAAAACAAATTTTTCAAGGACAAAACAAGCAAGCTATCCATATAACCGGCTCTAGATGCCAATGTTGGGTTTGATAGAACATGAAGCATAGTTTAACCATTTAAACTTTGTGAAAAACGCAGCGGAAATGAACTTTATAACATAATTTATAAGCTGAAAAATCAAGTTCTATTTTGATATTATAAAGTCACAAACAAACCCAAGAACAAAGGACTTTTTATATGTGAATAAGACTAGCTTTAGAACACTAAACACTCATTATGGATAGCCATAAAGAGGGCTGCCATAAACTACCTTTCAGTAGCAAAAGTGACGAAATGAAGGATGATATAGACCAAGAAGAATGACCAAGGCACCAACGGAGGTCCTCTCAAGCTTGTATACCCCAAGCACTATAGCAAACACATACTTGTTAGTTAGTAGAGCACCAAGACCAGCTCCCTCTTGAACAATCCGAATCAAACAAGAAGTTCTTGAAAGGCAGCCAAGAAATCCGAATTTTCAGCTCCTTTTTCTTCTTTGAATCCGAAAATCAAAAGTGTTTAGAGAGAGATTTTGCTTTGCATGTATAGGAGAAAGTGTGAAGTGATGGAAGAGTGCATGAGAGGTGAATGTCTTGCAAAGACCAAGACTAAAAGGAGAGTTCCAATGCCCCATATGGGTGGCCAAAACTAGTTCAAAAGGGTTTCACCCCTTTTGAAATTTTTATAAACAAATACACTCCTTAAATCCATAGTTTATAAAATTAAAACAAATTTTAATTTTATAACATCAACACACTTTATTTGTTATTATTTAACCAATTTAAATAACAAACAAATAATATCTCATGAACAAATTATCCATATAATGTTGTTCTTTTACAAAAGCAAAGTTTTAGAAAAACAATTTTCTAAATTGGTGTCAAAATTTATTTGTATGATCTCATCAACAAATAAACATATATTGGTGTTTGTTTAGCTTGTTATTAGGTATGACCCGACTTGGATTATAACGTACTAACCACATCAATCTTGTATGTGTCTTGGGCATATAAGATCCAACAACTTGAAGCTAAAAGAAGTTATTAAAGTGAAGGATGATGAGATATTAGTATGATGAATGAAATCTGGGATCATGATGACATTTGATGTAATGATCAGAGATTATGATGTCATGCAAGAACAGTTTAAAAAGATCAATGAAGAAAATGAAATGCTGAAAGAAGAGTTGGCAAAGTTGAAAGAAACTCAAAAGATTGATTCTCCTGAAATTGAGATTGTAGCTAAAATCAATCCAATTAACATCAAAGAAACACCTGTTGTTAATAAAGGTAAAAGGAAGTTAGATGAACTGGATGAATCAGTGTTACCTTAGTCCTCATCTAAAGTTCAAAAGCTTACTAAAGTTCAAGAGGAAGGTGAGAAATATGTGGAAGAAACTATTAAGGCACTTGATGACATTGAAGAAGAATTTAATGATTATGATGAGGTGTTGGAGGATGAAGACACACATGAAGCAAACCTTGAAAATGACTTCACTCCTGTGGAAACAGCTCCAGGTAAATTTCCAATTGATTTTGAGGATAGATACAACTTCTTGGTAAAGATGAAGTATAACCGAGTGTTCCCGGATGGACTTACAGTGACGCAGATAAACGAAGAGTATGAGAAATGTATAACTACAGAGTCAGTAGCTCCAGTGGATCCAAATGAGATTGTGGTGGATCATGGAGAATGGAATCCATTGCAAGAGAGCATAAATGTTGAAGAAATGCCAAGCTCAGAGCTTCACCATCCGGATCCTGATGAGATGAGCATTGTTGCATTGAGATCTTGGTTATCAGCAAGAAACTATCCATGGAAAAGATTGAAGAGACTCCAAGGTGACTCTTTGAGGAACCTTGTTAGAAACTTTCAAGCTACTGAGAAGCAATCTTACAAGATGACCATACTGGACACAGATAATCCTCAATACCTTGAGATAACCAAGAGAACAAAAGTGTTAAAACCTCAAGAAATCAGATCAATGGCTCAGAAGACAAACGTGTATGAGTGAAGGAAAGAGCTGATGAGAATGTTTCCTGAGACAGAGAAACAAGCTTATAAAGTTTCTCTGATCAGAAAAACTATTTAACAAAGCCAGATTAACAGGAGACTTGGTGAGAAACATACAACAAAAAGGATAATCTATAATAGGAGATTCGACCAACCAAGTTAAGATTGTGGCTTGGAAATACGATGAGATCTTTGATGCCTTCTTGATAAAAAGAGTAAATGCTGTGTGTGATGTATATCACTTTTACTCAAGCATCATAAAGCTCCCAGTTTAAGATTTAAAGGAGTTGAAAAAATTGCCTTTGATCAATCCGACTGGAGCTAAGCGTGGAGATATGTTTGTGGAGTTACTGAACAGAGGAATAACAAGTGCAAGTGCTTTCTTGGAAACAAGATGTTCACAAGAGGACAAGGAGTACTTTGCTACTTTGAAAAAGAATAGAAACATAAAGGGAAAACAATCAGAGGATGAGTATTTCTTGATTGAGTTTTGTGAT
This sequence comes from Flaveria linearis, assembly GCA_024085815.1. Taxonomy (NCBI): domain Eukaryota; kingdom Viridiplantae; phylum Streptophyta; class Magnoliopsida; order Asterales; family Asteraceae; genus Flaveria; species Flaveria linearis. Next base: position 82,674,727 of record CM044003.1, read on the forward strand.
GATTACTTTGAAAAGTAACTACTCCGGGATTGAAGGTTATTGTTGGAGCACAGAAATCAAAATCTATCCTGTGATGGCTTTATAATACTGAAATGTTTGAGCTAAAGTTAGTCTGAAATCTCGTAAACTGGGATGAGGATATGGTTATATTATTTGGAGTGTTTGAGCTAAAATTATTGCATCCAAGCTATATATGGAGAGGATTGAACGAGTGTTTGAACGAGTATCTCCTGAAATAGCAGAAAATAATAAGAAATATTTCTTGTCAATCATTAAAGTAATGAACGCTGCTATGGAGAGGATTTCACTGAGGAAAGAATTGGCTTATGCAAACATAGTCAAGAAAGACATTAAAGAGATAGAGTTCATGAGAATATCCAATAAGGGATTGTTAGAAGTATACTCAAAGGTAATTCAAAACCAGTTGAGTTGTACGGTAAAATTGACATTACAGGATTATCTAAAGAGACACTTGAAGTAATGAGCAAAATGGAGATAAAGACGAACGACAAAGCCTGAGCAAGGTGTATTAGTAAGCAAATTCAAATATGCTATTGCTAAAGCCTTAAGAGAACAAGAGCTTTACAAGGAGATGTCAATGTTTAAAGTCAAAGAAGAACCAGAGGATTATTTTGAATAGAAGATAGAAGAATGTAGCTGAGAAGACTGAAGAAGATAGGAGCTTGAACCTGAAGAAGATCAAGAGAATGAAGATTGAAGATCACTGAAGACTGAAGACCATGTAAATCTTAGGGGGAGTATTGTTAGTACCTCTTAAAGATTTAACATGTTGCCTTTATTTAGTCTTTGTGTTTTACTTTTGCATTGTATTTTACTTTCACAATAGTATAGGGACTTATTATGTAATATATGTTCCTTTAGTTTCTTTGTTTAGCATAAATTGGATTATGTGTATAGTGTAGTTAGACGTTTGAACTTTTCTCTCACTTGTACACTGTAATCCATGTAACTAATCAATAGAAATTGTTTTGAATCTTTGCAATTGTTGATTACATTGTTCATTTAATTGTTAATTGCTTAATCATAACGTAGAATCAATCCATTTGAACCTATCAAGGTTTTACCGGTTCTCACGATCAATGAAGGTGGAAATAAGAAGATGCATTACCCGGAACCTAAGGCAAAGGTTGCCATAGGCAAGGGACTCGTCAAGGATAAGTTCAAAGGGAAGTCTAAAGCGAAACCACGAAAACCAAATGAAAGGAAGTTAAAAGTTGTTGCGAACAACCCATGTTTTGGTTGTGGTGAGATAGGACATTGGATGAGGAATTGTCCAACCTATCTTAACGAGTTGAAAGCAAAGAGGGATGCGGGGCAAACCTCAGGTACAACTTTCATGATCCATAGTGATCTAAATGTTATTTCTTCTAACAAATGGGTATTAGATACCAGATGATAAACTCATATTTATAATTTGTTGCAGGGGTTCAAAAGAAATAAAAGTTTCAAGAAAGGAGATACTAGTCTCTTTATGGGCAACAGAGCAAAGGTTGATGTCGAAGCCCAAGGAGACTACATTTTGAAGCTTCCAAATGGTTTGGAAGTTATTTTGAAAAACATTTTATTTGCTCCTAGTTTGACTGGGAACATTATCTCCGTTTATCTTTTAAGACAATGTGGTAATGATTTGAAGTTTCTGGACAATTTTATTTGTGTTTTCATGGATAATGTATTTTATTTTAAAGTTATGCTGTCTAATGGAGTTTATCAATTAGTTTATGATAACATGTCCTTTGATAACACGTGGTACCAATCAAGCACTAAGAAACTCAAAATGGATTTGAGTGAGACCTATCTTTGGCATTGTCGCCTTGGTCACATAAACAAAGATCACATACATATACTTCAAAAGAATGGCCTTTTGAAATCAAGTGTAGATTCATTTGATAAATGTGAATCTTGTTTAAAAGGAAAGATGGCCAAGAAACCCTTTAATGGTACTAATGAGAGGGTAAAAGACTTATTAGGTATCATACATTCGGATGTATGTAGTCCTTTTAAGACAATGACAAGGAATGGTGAAAGCTACTTCATTACCTTTACCGACGATTATAGTCGTTATGGGTATGTGTATTTGTTAAACACAAAGATGAAGCCTTTTAAATGTTCAAGGTGTTTCAAACTAAAGTAGAAAATCAACTCAATTAAGCCATCAAATTACTTCGTTCGAATAGAGGAGGAGAATACCAAAGTGATACTTTTCAAGATCATCTTAGGAGTTGTGGAATTATCTCACAACTCACTCCGTCTGGAACACCATAACATAGTGGAGTGTCTGAAAGGAGGAATCAAACCCTATTGGATATGGTTCAATCTATGATGGCTAGAAGCATATTACCTCTATCATTTTGGGGTTACGCGTTGCTCTCGGTAGTCCGTATTCTAAATATGGACCCAACCAAGAAAGTGGACAAGACACCTTTGGAAATATGGAATGGATGGGTTCCATCATTATCATATTTAAAGGTATGGGGTTGTGAGGCTTATGTCAAACGCAACTTCCAAAACAAACTTAAAGTTTGATCCAATAAGTGTATCTTTGTAGGATATCCAAAGGAATCTATGGATATTACTTTTACAACCCAACCAAGCAAAAGGTGTTTGTTGCTCTAAAGGCTGAGTTCTTGGAAACTAAATTCCTTATTGAAGGAACTGATAGAACGGTGGAAGTCGAGGAGGATCAAGAACCATAAGCCGATACACGTTTGGTTGATACTAGCACTCAATACGAGGTTGTTGATAATGATCATATGGTTGATCAAGACATACAAAACGTTCGAAGATCTAGTAGAATTAGTAATCCACCCGAAAGATATGGATTTTTCATGGATGGATGCTATGTGATAGATTCGGATGAACCCACCATATACCATGATGCAATATCATAATCTGATTGTGATAAATGGCTTGAAGCTATGAATGTTGAGATGGAATCCATGCATGAAAACCAATTATGGGACTTGGTTGCACAATCTCTTAACTCCAAATCGGTTGGAAGTAAGTGGGTCTTCAAGAAGAAAACTAATATGCATAGAAACTTCGATACTTATAAAGCGAGACTTGTAGCAAAAGGTTTTAGTCAAACTCAAGGGGTTGATTATGATGAATTTTTTTCACCCGTGGCAATACTAAAGTCTATTAGGATATTATTTGCCATAGCTGCATATCATGACTATGAGATTTGGCAAATAGATGTCAAAACCGCTTTTCTAAATGGATATCTTGAAGAAGATGTCTATATGGTTCAGTCCAAAGGTTTTGTCGATCCATAACATCCTAATAAAGTATGCAAGTTAAAGAAATCAATCTATAGATTGAAACAAGCATCTAGACGTTAGAATCACCGTTTTGATGATGAAGTCATGAAATTTGGATTCATCAAAAACGCTGATGAGGCTTGTGTGCATAAGAAGCTAGTGAGAGCATCATCACCTTCTTAGTATTATATGTTGATGACATACTATTGTTTGGAAATGACATTCCAACCATGGAAGGTGTAAAAACCTGGCTTGGAAACTATTTTTCCATCAAGGATCTTGGTGAAGCCGCCTACATCTTAGGAATAAAGATCTATAGGGACAGATCAAGGCAGTTGATAGGTTTAAACCAAGTGCATACATTGATAAAATCTTGAAAAGGTTTAAGATGGAGAACTCTAAGAAAGGCTGGTGCCTATTCAAAGAGGAACAATATTGAGTGCATCTTAATGTCCAAGCTCAAAGGATGAGCAAGTGAAAATGAAAGGAATCCTATATGCATCAGCTATAGGATCCATCATGTATGCCATTATATGCACTAGACCGGATGTGTCATGCGTTTTGAGCATGACAAGTATATACCAACCAAATCCGGGAGCCATTGGATGACGGTTAAGAGTATATTGAAATACCTTAGAAGGACTAAGGATATGTTTCTAATATATGTCTCTGGTGAGGAGGAACTCGTTGTAAAGGTTACACGGATGCTAGTTTCCAAACTGATCAAGATGATTCTTGATCATAATCGGGATATGTGTTCACTATGAATGGTAGAGCAGTCTCTTGGAAGAGTGCAAAACAAGATGTGGTAGCATTATCCACCACTAAATCAGAATACATCACCGCCTCTTTGGCAGCTCAAGAAGTTACGTGGATAAGGAAGTTCATTGTCGACTTAGGAGTGGTCCGTACCATTCAGGACCCTCTAGAGATCTTTTGTGACAACCAGGGTGTGATTGCTCAAATCAAAGAACCCCGTGCACATCAAAAGACAAGGTACATTGAGCGGAGATTCAACTACATAAAGGATGAAATTGAAAAGGGAAGGATATGTATTCGCAAAGTTCACATCGATCAAAACATTGCGGATCCACTCACGAAGCTCCTTGAAAGGCCGAAACATGAGGCTCATACTTGTGCCTTAGGACTTCGATATTCTAGTGATTGGATTTGATCTATTTTGTATTTGGATATTGGAACAATGATTATTGTAACTCATTAATATGATTATGGTTTATGAGTATGACTTTTGAGTTATGTTCCATTTTAGCATGTTTAAATCCATGAATAAGCTACTTATTCTAAATGTCCGTAGTCGCTTATATTTGTGGGAACAAATATGAAGGTAAGACTATCATGAACTTGGATTGGCATATATTCATAAGATATGAACATACAACAAAGGTTTTCTGCCAAGGTTTGTGAATATTTATAGGATATAAATATTGGACTGACCCGCCCTCAAATATTACTACATGGAATCTTTGTGATATATCATAAGTAATTTTGAGTAAAGGCGAATATCATAGTATCCTCCGACCTGATATACATATTGCGTCTTGATATTCATCGGATATTATGCTTTGGCTTAGTTCTTCGCTGTTCTGAAACATGATGGTACATAAGGCTAATGTCAAGTGTAATACAAGATGATTATGAGAGACGTATGTAGTCAAAAGGGGATTTGACCCTCTTATTTGTTGAGAGTGAGATGTCTAAGGCCTTCTAAGTTAAATCATTAGAGAATGCTCATTCTGTGTCTCTAAATTTAACATGACATATGTGGCGAAAGGATAGATGATTGATTCACCTAAATCATTACAATTAAGGTGCTTGAAAGGAATGATGTTATTGAATGGCACCTCGTCATATGTATTGGGGTAGTAAACTGTTGTTAGGCGGTATTTACTACTTGCATCAATTTTCTATGTATCTTATGCAAGTGGAAGATTGATGGAACTGGTCTGTCCAAGACACATATTATAATTGACATGGCTAGTACATTATGATCCAAGTCGGGTCATACCCAATAATAAGCTAGAAAAACACCATAAAATTTATTGTAGATATGATCTAACAGCTAAATATTAACACTTATGATATTTAGAAAATGGGTTTCTAAATATTTGCACTTGAGGAATAAATAAATTATATGGATAATTTATTTATAGAAATTATCTTATGATATTATTTAAGTTGGTTAAATAATAAGTATATGATAATGGTTATGACATATTGCATGTAACTAATATCATGTTTATGTAGGACATGTCTAATTAAACTTGTCACTTATAACATGTTATTTGTCTTGTTTTAAGATGTTTAAAAAAATAAAAAGTAAAAAAAGGAATAAAGGGGACGGCCAAAAGAAGCGGGAAATACCATCCCTTTTGAATTTCGGATGTGTGTCTTAAATGTTCTTGGAACACCCATTTCAAGCACCAACCACGTCACATGCAATAGCTCTTCAACCAAGACACCTCTCCCTCTCTCTTCTCTCTAGTTGACGGCTGAAACAAGGAGGAAGAAGAAGATTTCTCTTGTGTAGTGCAAGTGTACAAAAATCCTAGTAAAACAAGGTGTTGTGTTAGTTGCTTGGGGTATACAAGCTTGAGGTCTTCTCCATTGAAGGCTAGCCATTCAACCATTTTTTTTCAGCACTAATACATCCTGGAAGGTAGTAATCTTGTACCCCCTATGGTTGTGTTATAGATAGTATGTTCAAATTCGTATATGGATCCTTGGATTGAGTGTTTTATATATATAAAATCGGTTTTATGTCTACATTGTTAACAAGATTTTAAACTAATTTATCCACTGAATTTTCATATAAAATGGGTTTATATGACTTTGATAATCTTGTTAAATCCCAACATCAAGATGGCACCTTTCGAAGCACTTTACGATCGTAAATGCCGATCCCCGCTATGTTGGACCAACATCGGTCAAAAATTCATTACCAGTCCTGAACTTATTCAAGAAATGTCTGATAAGTTTTCTAAAATCCATGATAATCTTGAGGTGGCTAGAAGTCGACAAAAGAGTTTTACGGATAAAAGACACAAGCTGTTAGAATTCCAGGTCGGTGATATGGTTCTTCTTAAAGTCTCACCATGGAAGAGAGTTGTTTGCTTTAGGAAGAAGGGTAAATTAACTCCATGGTTTGTAGGACCTTTTAAAATCCTGAAAAGGATCAGAAAAGTGGCTTACAAGCTAGAACTACCCTCTGAACTTGGCGGGGTACATCCTGTATTTCATGTCTAACATCTAAGAAATGTCTAGCCGACGAAAGTCAACATGTTTCTTTGGAGGAAACCTAAGTCGACAATTCCTTGCATTTTATTGAGAAGCCCGTAGAGATTATGGATTGAACAATGAAGAAGACTCAAAGCACTACCACATCGATCGTCAAAGTTCGTTGGGAAAATAAACACGGACCTGAGTTTACCTGGGAACGCGAGGATTATATGAAGAATAAATATCCTCATTTGTTTGCTTAATGTTATCGGTAATTTCAGGATGAAATTTCTTAAGTTGGGGAGACCGTAACATCTCGTGAACTTGTTACTTAGTCGTTATCTCTCGACAATCTTGTAAGGTTCATTCTTCTCAATAAAGAAATCTTTTGGGTCATTCATGTGTTATACATTTATTTAAATTTTAAAGTATTGTATTTTTAATAAAAATGATAGGTTTATAATTATTAAAGAATTTATGAATTTGTGTCTTATTTCATATAAGTAATAGATAAATAAAAAAGATAAAAAAGGGAAGAAAACCTGAAGTTTTATAAAGCCTCTTAATATTACAAAGTAGTTACAAAATTAATAAATTGGTTTTGTTGGTCAAATTGAAAGATTTATAATTAAGGGTTAAAATTATAAAATTGTAAACATAATTATTAAATGTTTGGTTTGAAATTATAAACTTAGAAATCACAGGGACTAAATGTGAAAGTTTCTTTTAAACAGCCCCACCTTCTTTCCCGTTTTTCCGGAGGCCGGCCGGCAAGAGTCCGGCGCGGCTCCGGCGACCCACAAAATCCTCTAAAACTCGACCATTTAACTCCAAATCACTCTCAAAAGTTTTGCGAAACCGTTTCAAACCTGAATTTGTGTTTTAATTTGGTTTTTAATGCGGTTAAGATAACCCTTAGACACGAAACCGAAACCCATTCTAACTTCAGTGTGTCCCTTCATAATAAACTGACAATTGATGCAATTAAAGACTCCAAAACGTTCATTTAATCGTTTCTAATTCATTAGTGAGTTTAGTTTCAGATGAAACAATGAGTTTAACATCGAATATAACCCATTACACCTGCATTCAAACTCGAATTTGTTCAACTTGAAACATATCAAATCAAAACTATTTGATAGAGGGGAAAGGTTCAATTTGATCTCTTTCAACTCTCTCAAACCTACATTCATAGAAAAAATCACACACAAACACGACAATTGATCGTACCTACGTCGCGACTTTGTTTGAGCTTGTATTAGTCGAATCTACATCAATTCGGGTAATTCAACAAGGCTTTACACTTAGTTTCACACGGGGAACAAAAGCCCCATGATTGTTCTCCTTAACAGAGAATCAAATGATGCTTCAATTTGATAAAAATCGTTCTAGGGTTCTTAAGTAATTTGGGGTTCTATGGTTTTATTCCTTTTAACATTTAAAACTCGGGTTTTAATAGGTATAGGCTACCCAGCCTACTGGTAAACCATCACCCACATTAACAAGAGGTCGTGGGTTCTGTAGCACCAGAAATTTTGTGAAATAAAAAAAAACAAAAGAATATTGAAAGAAAGGAAAAGGGAATAAAGTAGAAGGGGGCAAGGTGTAAATTAGTGTAAAGTCAAATATTATATTATTTGTTTGAGTATGGCTGTCGATATTATCTTTCCCAAGGTAAGCATTTGTTGCATAATTGGCTAGGTTTTGGTTCTGTTTACGACTAAGAAACCGAGAGTACATGTTTTTATGTGTTTTTTTATGTGTTTGGGTTTGTGTGTTCTTGGCTTGTTTAGGTGTTTGAATTCGTGTACAAGCAAGTTGGAGGAGTTTTACTGTTTGCTACAATAGGTGAGTTCTAGACACCGTCTTTTACTTGTTTTATAAATTCTTTGGTGTTGAAAATGCATGTAAATGGTTTTTACAAAAGTTGAATGTATGCCCGTAAGTATTTATGCATGTATGTTGATGTTGTATGGTTGTTTATGCTTTGTTAGTGTTTAGAATGGTATTGACAAGCTTAGAATTGGTTAGAATGATGTTAGGGACTGAAAATATTAGAGAGACATGTTAAACAGGTGGTCATGCGCCTAAATAAAATTCCTGCACCTAAAATTTTCCTTAGAAAAGTGTAAGTGATGTTCATACACCCAAACAGTACCCTTGTACGCCTAAACAGTGCTTCATGCGCCCAACTTTATACCTTAGAAGACTAAGTGTATCCCATGTGCCTGAACAGTAGTTCATGCGCCTAGAATATTTGGCCAGACGTCTAAGTATTCGGGTCATGCACAGCATTAGTGCCCATGCGCCCAACTCTTTCCTCAGGCGCCTAAGTATCGGCCCATGCGGCTAAACTATTCATGCACCCAAGAGTTAGTGAAAAACAGTTAAGTGTAGGGCCATGCGCCTGCATTGTGCCCATGCGCCTGAACACTTAGAAATTTTTCTAAAATTTTGGGAAAATTAGATTTTTAGGGTTTTGACCCTAGTTTGACTTAAGGCTTATATGTGCCTATTTCATGCATGGTTATGCTCTGTTCTTATGTTCCTTCTATATATTGATGTGTGACTTTACGTGGTGTGTTTATGATTATAAACATAAAGTATTATCCTTAAAGGAAGAGATAAGATTAATGATAATGAAAGTGGAACATAAAGAACGAATGAAAGAAAACGCTTGCAAGCCATATGAAAGGAGGATCACAACTCATTGAGAGTTGTTAGCTCAACTGTGTGTATTATAGCGTGTGATTTTGGCTAACCCATTAGGGTTCACACATAGGGGGATCAGTCTTGGTGATTGATCCATAGTACGAAATGAGATCCTTGTCACTTTACCCCGGATATGATGTGGCTTTGTGCCAGGATATGACATAGATTTGTGACAGGATGTAAAGAGGCTTTGTGTTCGGTATGGTGGCTTCAGGCCATGATGGGGGTAAAGTTTTGATATGATCTAGAAACAATGAAAGATAATGATAAAGTACAAAACGAACAAATACGTGCGATAATGAATGATGAATAAGGTTAGACCTTGATGTATGTACAATGAATAATCACATACGAAAGTAAAGAAAGTATTTTAATGAAAAGAGTATTTTCATATATGAACTGTATAAAGTATTTTAACACTATAAAACTAGAACTTACTCAACAATGCTGATTTTTATGCATTTTTAGTTGGCAGGTAATGATGCTGAGGATGGCATGCGGGGAGGCTACTCGACAGGGCAAGACTGGCATCCATTCATGCATATTATTATTGTTGTTATTTAATGCAATTAAATGATGCTTATGTAACTTAATAATGTTGTATTGCATAACAACAATAATTATTAATAAAATGAATGGCTTTTGTTAATGAAATGCCGCTTTAATGTTTTATGAAATGTATACTATCATGTATGTTTAGTGCTATAAATGACCAACTGTGAGGTCTCTGGAACGGGGCCTTACAAGTTGGTATCAGAGCCAAAGTTTAAGATAAATAGGTATATAATTTCATAAGCCTAATCTTAAATTGAAAATGGTACAAAGGTACGGAAGCCAACCCGAGTAGCTATGTGCCATCAGGTAATTCTTTTCTTAAAGTTAACCGGTATTATGGGCTTGTGCTATTTGACTTACATGATTTTAGTAGATTTAGATACTGATGTAGTCAGGATACGAAATGCTTGGGATGTGAAGAGTAAAATAAGTGGTTAATCGTAACTGGCCACTGTAATTAGGAACTTACTATACTCAACATAAACTGAGCTATTACCTTGAATGACCATGTTAGTGTTTAAATCTTATAGTGATTAGAGGATGGCTGGAAGTAGATCTTCTAAGGCTTTTAGAGGTAGAGAATGTGGTGGATGTGGTGCTGAGCCACGTGTCACAAGGAACAAGGCTAGAGCTGCTAAAACGACCCCTGCAGATCCTGAAGTTCATCAGCATGAGGGCATCGATCAGAGCGCCAATCTGAGGACCTCAGTGAAAGAGGAAGTAGTCAAGGAATTTCACTAAGTCATGCAGACGATCCTGCCGTCTGTAGTGACTGAGGTGATTAAGGATGTGAGGGAGGATGAAAGGAGGGAAAAGAGGAGGACCACTGGGAGAGAAGGAGGAGAACAACTGGAGATTGAGACGGTTGTCTCGAGTGAGGAGGAGGAGGAAGAAGCTGTGCAGGACACTACACGAGGTTGTAACTATGGGGCATGTCAAATATGCAAACCCCAACCTTTGATGGAAATGGCAATGCTGCAGCTGCCCACCACTGGGTACGGGAGATGAAAACGGTGTTGGAGATTAGTGAGTGTCACGAGGAACAAAAAGTGAAGTTCGCCACTCACTCATTCATGGACTTGGCATTGTGTAGGTGGGACAATCTTATCCAAGCTGAGGGTAGCAAGGCCATCGACAGGATAAGATGGGGAGAGTTGAAGAAGCTGGTGATTGAGGAGTTCTGTCCTTACAGGGAGTTGGACAAGATGAAGAGGGAGTTCTTACATCTAGAGGTGGGAACTATGACACACCAGCAGTATACCACAAAATTCAATGAAATAGCGAGGCTGATACCAGATCAGGTGACACTGGTGTTGAAAAAGATCAAGAAGTATGTACAGGGATTGCCAACTGATGTTCATAGGCATTTGATTAATGCCCGCCAAGCACTTTCAGGTCAGCAGTGGACCTGGCTGGGAGATTATATGAGAGAGAAGTGGCAGTGGTCAAGGTGAAGAAGACAGGTGGTGGTGACAGGAACTGGAGTGGGAAAAAGTTTGGACGTGGAGGTTTCACTCAAACAACAAGAGGATGAAGGTGGATGACCATAGGGTGGGGTCATCAAGTTCGGGATAAAGAAGTGTGGTAAATATGGGAGGGAGCATGTTGGTGAATGCAAGTGGGGAATGAATGTGTGCTTTAAGTGTGGGAAACCCATTCATGTGGTGAAGATGTGTGGAGTTATACGGTGTTATAACTGTGGCGAGGAAGGCCATGTGAGCAGAGATTGCAAGAAGCTACGGGCCGAGAGTTCAAGGATGAAGAAGAATCCGGAGGAAGGAGGACAAAGGACAACTGCTAGAGCTTTCATGATGACGTGGGAGGAGGCCAGAGTGGATCCCGATGTCGTGTCAGGTATGTTTCTAGTAAATCAAATTTGTGCCTCTGTATTATTTGATTCTTGTACTAGTAGGAGTTTTATTTCTACTACTTTTTATGCTAAATTGTCTGTTAGTAGTAGAGGTATCGATAAGCCATTTGATGTAGAAGCTGCTATTTATTAGTCCACTAGAATTTCTGATGTGATAGAAAGCTTCAACATAGAACTAGAAGGCCATAGGTTTTCTACCAAACTATTTATGATGCCGCTAGGTGGATTTGATGTAGTACCAGGGATGGATTGGTTAGCAACCTCTGAGGCAAATATTGTGTGTCGTAAAAAAGATGATTCGATTAATTACGCCCGATGGAAGTTCGGTAACGATCTACGGTGATCGCGTCACTATGGTTCCAAAGGTGATTTCGATGGCGGTGGTAGAAAAGTGCATGAGACATGGATGTAGTGCCTACCTGGCCTACTTGAAAGATGTGGATGCGTCAGTACCACAATTGTCTGATGTACCAGTAGTGTGTGACTTGCTGGACGTGTTCCCAAAAGATTTACCAGGTGTACCACCGGATCGCGAGCTTGAGTTTCAAATTGACTTGATACCCGGTGCTTAACCCTTTGCCAAAGCACCGTATCGATTATCTTCGAATGAAATGAAGTAGGAGTTAATGGATAAAGGATTCATTCGATCAAGTATCTCTCCATGGGGTGCTCCGGTCTTGTTCATTAAGAAGAAATACGGTAGTATGTGGATGTGCATCGACTACTGGGAGCTGAACAAGTTGACGGTAAAGAATCGATACCCGTTACCGAGAATTGATGACTTGTTTGATCAGCTCCAGGGTGCCAGTTGGTTCTCAAGGATAAATCTCCGATCTGGCTACCATCAATTGAAGGTGAAGGAGAAAAATATTTCCAAGACAGCTTTTCGCATGCGTTATGGACATTACAAGTTTCTTGTTATGTCTTTTGGATTAACTAACACGCCTTCTTACTTTAGGGATTTGATGAACCGAGTGTGTCAACCAATGTTAGATAAATCGGTGATCATGTTATTGATGATGTCCTAATTTATTTGAAAAGTGAGGAAGAACATGCCAACCACATACGCGAAGTATTGGAGACACTTACAAGAGAGAAGTTTTATGCCAAATTCTCTAAGTGTGCTTTCTGGTTGCGTGAAGTTTAATTTTAGTTCACGTGATGAATGCTGAAGCAATTATGGTGGACCTGGTAAAGGTTGAGGCGGTGATGCAATGAAAGTATCCAAAGATGCCATCCGTCTTGGGTTTGGTGGGCTATTACAGAAGATTTATTTAAGACTTTTCTAAGATAGCCTCGCACTTGACTAAATTGTAACACCCGGCAGTTTGACTTTTTGGAAGTAGTATGCGACTGGGTCTCAGTCGCATGTGATTTATGAGACTGGGGGTTCAATCGCACGAATGAAGGATGAACCGCATGGAACTCATGCGACTGGAGGTCCAGTCGCATGGTGTTCATGCGACTGAAGGTCCAGTCGCCCCTGGGCTTCGGGCGACTGAGCTGTACCTATAAAAGAGGAGCAGCTCTCTCCTCGTCCCAACACTTACACACTTCAGTCGGGAGAAAGAGCAGAGGGCGACAGAGCAGGGAAAGAAAAGAGAGAACGGGGTGATTCAGGCTCGGATTTTGTCGAGAAGCTAGTCAAGTCGAAGCTCTTTAACTCCTACCTGTTATTGTGAGTTCTAGGACCCCTCATTTATATGTTTTCAAACAATTTTGGGGCTGGATCACATCTAAAACCTAGTTTTGTAAAAGTGTATGTTTGACCCATTTGGGTGAAATCTTGGATAATGTGTTTAAAGTATGATTTAGGACTTACACATGTTATATGAGGTCCTAGTATGATTCCCTAAGGTTTGGGAGGGTTAATCTGGGCTTGAATGGAGTTTAGAAGGGTTTTTCAGCCGAGTGTCGCGGCTGCTGTTCGTGATGAACTTCAGTCGCTGCCCAGTTAGGGTTATGCGACTGAAGGGCCAGTCGCACGACTGAGGAACGACAGATGTTCAATCGTACGATTGAGGCTCAGTCGTACGATTGGGGCTCAGTCGCACGACAGGCCATGCCACTGAGGGTTCAGTCGCATAGATCCATTCGCATAATAGTACAGACGCACGACTGAGGGTTCAGTCGCATAGATCCATTCGCATAATAGTACAGACGCACGACTAAGGGTTCAGTCGCATAGATCCACTCGCATAGTAGTACAGACGCACGACTGAGGGTTCAGTCGCATAGATCCATTCGTATAATAGTACAGATGCACGACTGAGGGTTCAGTCGCATAGATCCATTCGCATAATAGTACAGACGCATGACTGAGGGTTCAGTCGCATAGATGCCCATTCGCATAGGGTTCATTCGTACGATAGAAGTCCATTCGCACGACTGTATGCCCATTCGCACGACTCAGTCGCATGGAGGCCATGCGACTGGAGTATGTTCAATCGCCAAATAGGGCTGATGTGAATATGGAGAGAAGTGTATGTATGATGTATGTAGGCTAAGTATGATGTAGCCTTATATGATAGTAATGACTGATGATTTGTAAATACCGATGTTCCTCGATTTGATGCATGTTTATCTTTCCACAGTTTTACATGTTATCACTAATAGATGAAATGAAAGTATTACGTAAAGTACGGTGAAAGAGTAATAAAGAAAGTGAAGGAACATTAATAAAAGTTAACAAGTCTTGCAAGCTTATAGGAGCTACACGACTATGTGTCGTTAGCTCAACTATGTTGCGGGCTAGCTACCCATTGACGCACACAGGGTCAATCAATTGAGATTGGCACGACCTTTGTGGCGTGCCCCGGTTGATCGGGTCGGCCTTGTATATAGTACACATAGCCCTTTCAGGGGAATACAGTTGACCCTTCGGGGGATAGACATAGCCCTTTCGAGGGAATACAGTTGACCCTTCGGGGGATACACATAGCCCTTTCGGGGGAATATAGTTGACCCTTCGGGGGATATAGATGGCCCGTCATCCGTTTCCCATCGCGCATATAGTTGGCGTATCGCTCACTGGTCCATACAGAAAGTGAAACATAAAGATAAAGTTTACAGACAAGGCATATAGTGCAAAGAACGAACGTTATTTGTTCATACAGTTGATGCGTGCTCGCGTATACAGTACAGTATAGTATTTTACAGAAAAGAGTATTTTTATATACTACTTATAGAAAGTGTTTTACCACATATAAAACTAGAACTCACATAGCAACGCTGACTTTTTATGTGTTTCCAGTTGGCAGGTAAAGTTGCTGAGGATGGCACGAGGCGGCTACTCAGCTCTTTTGGGATGGCATTCTTTTGTTAGATGCTTTTGTGATGTAATGCAACATTAGATGTTTTGTAACTGACGTACGTTGTATTAAATGGCAAAAGCATTCATAGTAAAATGAAAGTTTATCACAGAATTTCCGCTGCATGATTTTATTAAGTTTATGCAAATATATGTATTACGTGCGACGAATAACCAACTGTGAGGTGCCCGGGAACGGGGCCTTACAAGTTGGTATCAGAGCCAAAGTTTAAGTGAAATGGGTAAATTTTCAAAATAAACCTAAACTTAAACTGAAAATGGGACAGAAAAAGGGAAGAATGCCATCTGAGTAGCTGCGTGCCATCAGGTATTTTCTTAAAGTTAATCATGATTACGTGCGCATGATATGTGTTTATGTGTACTGTTAGACTTAGATACTAATGTGGTCAGGACAGGTAATGCTCGGGGTGCGAAGAGTAAAGTAAGTGGCTAATCACAACTGACCACTGTAATTAGGGACTTACTATACTTAACATAAACTGACTATTTCATTGAATGACCTTGTCGGTTTTTGAATCTTTCAGTGTGATAGAAGATGGTCGGTGGTAGATCATCTAAAGCTTCACGTGGTGGTGGAAGTGGTGCTGAACCGCGTGCCATGAGAGGAAGACCTAGGGTAGAGAAGGTAGTTCATGAGGAAACCGAGACACCTCATCAGGAGGATGCAGATGAAAGCGCCAACTTGAGAGCCTCGTAAAAGAGGCAGTGGTTGAAGAAGTGCACCAGGTCATGCAGACAATCTTACCGTCTGTAGTGACCGAAGTGATTAAAGCTGTCAGAGAAGGTGATAGAAAAGAAAGGAATAGGTCCTCAAGAAGACAGCAACGAACAGAGCCGGAAACGGTTCTATCTGATGATGAAGAGGAAGAGGAGGAAGAGCAGGTACGGGAGACAACACGGGGTTGTAACTACAGGGCATTTATGAGGTGCAAGCCCCCGACTTTTGATGGTGCTGGTACTACTACTGATGCTCACCAATGGGTGAGAGAAATGGAGGCTGTCCTCTATATTAGTGATTGCCAGGAGGACAAGAAGGTGAAGTTTGCTACCCACTCTTTCACAGGGTCTGCTTTGTGCTGGTGGGACAATATAGTCCAAGCCGAGGGTAGCAGGGCCATAGGGAAGATGAAGTGGGCTGAGTTAAAAAGGATGGTGATCGAGGAGTTCAGTCCTCGTCGGGAAATGGACAGAGTTGAGAGAGACTTCCTGCAGTTGGAGGCGGGGACGATGACCCACCAACAATACACCACCAAGTTTAATGAAATGGCGCGGTTGGTGCCAGAGCAGGTGACGCTGGTGTCTCGAAAGATCAACCGGTATATTCAGGGGCTGCCAGCTAAAATTCGTTGGCATTTGATTTCTGCTCGACCGAGCACTTTCAGGTCGGCAGTGGATTTGGCGGGAAGGTTATACGATGAACGGGCTGTGTCAGTGAAGGCTGAGGGTAGTAAGAAGGGAGGTGGTGAGAGAAACTGGCAGGGGAAGAGGTTTGGTCGAGGTGATACTTCGACGAGTAATAAGAAGACGCGGGTGGTCACGTCGGGTTCAGGAGTAAAGAAGTGTGGTAAATGCAGGAGAGAACACAATGGGGAATGCAGACTGGGGATGAACGTATGCTTCAGGTGTGGTCAGCCTGGCCACATCGCTAGAGACTGTAAGAAGCCTAGGCCTGAGGCTTTAGGGGTAAAGAAGACGGGAAGTGAAGGTCCGAGAACAAGCGCCAGGGCATTCACAATGACGCAGGAAGAGGCTAGGACGGACCCCGATGTAGTGTCCGGTACGTTTCTGGTGAACCAAACTTTAGCCTCGGTATTATTTGATTTGGGCGCCAGTAGAAGTTTTATTTCTGCTGCTTCCTGTGCCAAATTGCCCGTTAGTAGTAGACGTGTGGATATACCGTTTGATGTAGAGACTGCTATAGGTAAAACTACCAGGGTTTCCGAGGTGATAGAGGGTTGTGACGTAGAATTAGAGGGCCACAAATTTCCAGTTAGACCTTTTACGATGACTTTGGGTGGTTTTGATTTGGTGCTTGGGATGGATTGGTTGGCGGACTTTGAGGCGAATATAGTGTGTCGAAAGAAGATGATTTGTTTGACAGCGCCAGACGGAAGTTCGGTAACTATTTATGGGGATCGGGTCATGACAATTCCGAAGGTGATCTCTATGGCGGTGGCGGGAAAATGTATGAGGCGTGGATGTAGCGCCTTCTTATGTTATGTAAAGGATGTAGAAACGTCAACACCACAACTATCCGATGTTCCGGTGGTGTGTGATTTTCCAGATGTGTTTCCCGAAGACTTATCGGGGGTGCCACCTGACAGAGAGGTCGAGTTCCAGATTGACCTGATACCGGGTGCCCAACCTGTTGCCAAAGCACCGTATCGATTGGCTCCGACGGAATTGAAAGAGTTGATGGAGCAGTTACAAGAGTTGTTGGATAAGGGGTTTATTAGACCGAGTATCTCACCTTGGGGTGCTCCGGTCTTGTTTGTAAAGAAGAAAGACGGTAGTATGAGGATGTGCATCGACTACCGCGAGCTGAATAAGTTGACGGTAAAGAACAGATACCCCTTGCCGAGGATCGACGACTTGTTTGATCAACTTCAGGGTGCTAGTTGGTTTTCACGAATAGATCTTCGATCAGGCTACCATCAACTGAAGGTGAGGGAGCAAGATATCCCTGAAACAGCTTTTCGGACGCGCTACGGTCACTATGAGTTCCTTGTCATGTCTTTTGGTTTGACCAATGCGCCAGCTGCTTTTATGGATCTGATGAACAGGGTGTGCCGGCCGATGTTGGATAAATCAGTGATTGTATTCATCGATGATATCTTGATTTATTCGAAGAGTGAGACTGAGCATGCCGGTCACATTCGCGAAGTTCTGGAGACGTTGAGAAGGGAGAAGTTGTATGCTAAATTCTCCAAATGCGCATTCTAGTTAAGTGAAGTTCAATTCTTGGGTCACGTGGTAAATCCGGATGGGATTATGGTTGATCCAGCGAAGGTGGAAGCGGTGATGCAATGGAAGTCTCCAAAGACGCCATCTGAGATCCGAAGTTTCTTGGGTTTGGCGGGTTATTACCGAAGATTCATTCAAGACTTCTCCAAAATCGCTTCTCCACTAACCAAGTTGACCCGGAAAGATGCGAAGTTTGTATGGGGTCAAGCTCAAGAAAAGGCATTCGAAGAATTGAAGGCGAGGTTGACCCAAGCGCCGGTATTGGTATTACCCGATGGAAGTGAAGACTTAGTGGTTTATTCTGATGCTTCCTACTCGGGGTTGGGGTACGTACTAATGCAAAGGGGAAAAGTGATAGCCTATGCATCCCGATAGCTAAAAGTTCGTGAGGTTAATTACCCTACTCATGACTTGGAGTTAGCAGTCGTGGTCTTTGCATTAAAGATTTGGAGGCACTATCTCTATGGAACGAAGTGCACCATTTTCACAGACCACAAAAGCTTGAAGTACTTCTTCGAGCAAAAAGATTTGAATATGCGGCAGAGGCGTTGGTTGGAACTTATAAAGGATTATGATTGTGAAATCCACTACCATCCGGGCAAAGCCAACGTGGTGGCGGATGCCCTTAGCCGAAAAGAGAGGCCCGAGCCGATTCGGGTGAAAGCATACCAGCTGATCATGACCTCTGACGTGATGAAGCAAGTCAAAGAGTTCTAAGATGAGGCATTGAAAGAAGATCATCTTAACTCTGAAAGAATGAGAGGCCTGGTTGCGGAGTTAGGTGAGAACACAACTGGTGTTAGAACCCGGTTCGGGCGTATGTGGATTCCTCGTCTTGGGGATCTACGGGTAAAGATCATGGATGAAGCTCACAAGACTCGGTACTCCATTCATCCCGGTGCTACCAAGATGTACCAAGACATGAAGAAAGATTATTGGTGGCCGGGTATGAAACGTGATGTGGCGGAGTACGTGAGTAGATGCCTTACTTGTTTGCAAGTGAAGGCCGAACACCAGAAGCCGTATGGAAAGATTCAACCCTTGGATATACCGGAATGGAAGTGGGAGCACATCACCATGGATTTCATCACAAAGCTGCCACGTACCCCGAAAGGGTATGATACTATATGGATGATTGTGGATCGTCTGACGAAGAGTGCTCACTTCCTACCGATACGCGAGACATATTCATCCGAGAGGTTGGCCGATCTTTTCATCAAAGAGGTTGTGACTTGTCATGGTGTACCGGTGTCGATTGTGGCTGATCGCGACACCCAGTTTACATCCAAATTCTGGAAGAAATTCCACGAAGCTATGGGGACGAGGTTGCATATTAGCACGGCTTATCATCCTCAAACTGATGGTCAGTCGGAAAGGACCATTCAGACTTTGGAGGACATGCTTCGGGCATGTGTTATTGACTTCGGGAGAAGTTGGGATGACCACTTACTGTTAGCTGAATTCTCATACAACAACAGCTATCATGCTAGTATTGGCATGCCACCCTATGAGATGCTATACGGTAGGAGATGCAGAACACATGTCTGTTGGGGTGATATTGGTCAAAAGAAATTGGGAAGCGTCAAAGTGATAGAGGCTATGACTAAAAGCTTGAAAGGATCAATGCCTATATGAAGGCAGCCAAAGACAGACAGAAGTCGTATGCTGACAAGCGACGCAGGCCGATTGAGTTCCAGGTGGGGGATCGGGTTATGTTGAGGGTCTCGCCTTGGAAAGGAATCATCCGGTTTCAGAAGCGGGGTAAGTTGAGTCCGAGATATATAGGACCCTTTCCGAATCATTGCTCGAGTAGGAGAGGTGGCCTATAGGTTGGATCTACCAGATGAGTTAAGTGGAATTCACCCGACCTTCCACTTATCTCACCTGAGGAAGTGTTTGGCGGACGAGGATATGATCGTCCCACTGGGGGACATTGAGGTAGACGAACGGCTCAACTATGTCGAGCAACCAGTGGCGATCATCGATCGCAAGGAGAAGAGGTTAAGGAATAAAGTGGTTCCTCTGGTGCGTGTACATGGCGGCACCGGAAGGGATCCGAGTCAACGTGGGAGACTGAAGAAGAAATGAGGCAGCATTACCTACGATTGTTCGAAGAATAACAGGTTTTGGGGACGAAACCTAAATAAGGGGGTGGACTTGTAACACCCGGCAGTTTGACTTTTTGGAAGTAGTATGCGACTGGGTCTCAGTCGCATGTGATTTATGCGACTGGGGGTTCAATCGCACGAATGAAGGATGAACCGCATGGAACTCATGTGACTGGAGGTCCAGTCGCATGGTGTTCATGCGACTGAAGGTCCAGTCGCCCCTGGGCTTCGGGCGACTAAGCTGTACCTATATAAGAGGAGCAACTCTCTCCTCCTCCCAACACTTACACACTTCAGTCGGGAGAAAGAGCAGAGGGCGACAGAGCAGGGAAAGAAAAGAGAGAACGGGGTGATTCAAGCTCGGATTTTGTCGAGAAGCTAGTCAAGTCGAAGCTCTTTAACTTTTACCTGTTATTGTGAGTTCTAGGACCCCTCATTTACATGTTTTCAAACGATTTTGGGGCTGGATCACATCTAAACCCTAGTTTTGTAAAAGTGTATGTTTGACCCATTTGGGTGAAGTCTTGGATAATGTGTTTAAAGTATGATTTAGGACTTACACATGTTATATGAGGTCCTAGTATGATTCCCTATGGTTTGGGAGGGTTAATCTGGGCTTGAATGGAGTTTAGAAGGGTTTTTCAGCCGAGTGTCGCGGCTGCTGTTCGTGATGAACTTCAGTCACTGCCCAGTTTGGGTTATACGACTGAAGGGCCAGTCGCACGACTGAGGAACGACAGATGTTCAATCGTACGATTGAGGCTCAGTCATACGATTGGGGCTTAGTCGCATGACAGGCCATGCGACTGAGGGTTCAGTCGCACGACAGGCCATGCGACTGAGGGTTCAGTCGCATAGATCCATTCGCATAATAGTACAGATGCACGACTGAGGGTTCAGTCGCATAGATCCATTCGCATAATAATACAGACGCACGACTGAGGGTTTAGTCGCATAGATCCATTCGCATAACAGTACGGACGCACAACTGAGGGTTCAGTCGCATTGATCCATTCGCATAATAGTACAGACGCACGACTGAGGGTTCAGTCACATAGATCCATTCGCATAATAGTACAGACGCACGACTAAAGGTTCAGTCGCATAGATCCATTCGCGTAATAGCACACACGACTGAGGGTTCAGTCGCATAGATGCCCATTCGCATAGGGTTCATTCGTACGATAGAAGTCCATCTGCACGACTGTATGCCCATTCGCACGACTCAGTCGCATGGAGGCCATGCGACTGGAGTATGTTCAATCGCCCAAATAGGGCTGATGTGAATATGGAGAGAAGTGTATGTATGATTTATGTAGGCTAAGTATGATGTAGCCTTATATGATAGTAATGACTGGTGATTTGTAAATACGATGTTCCTCGATTTGATGCATGTTTATCTTTCCACAGTTTTACATGTTATCACTAATAGATGAAATGAAAGTATTACGTAAAGTACAGCGAAAGAGTAATAAAGAAAGTGAAGGAACATTAATAAAAGTTAACAAGTCTTGCAAGCTTATAGGAGCTACACGACTATGTGTCGTTAGCTCAACTGTATTGCGGGCTAGCTACCCATTGATGCACACACGGTCAATCAATTGAGATTGGCAGGACCTTTGTGGCGTGCCCCGGATGATCGGATCGGCCTTGTACACAGTACACATAGCCCTTTCGGGGGAATACAGTTGACCCTTCGGGGGATACACATAGCCCTTTCGGGGGAATACAGTTGACCCTTCGGGGGATACACATAGCCCTTTCGGGGAATACAGTTGACCCTTCGGGGGATATAGATGGCCCGTCATCCGTTTCCCATCACGCATATAGTTGGGGTATCGCTCATTGGTCCATACAGAAAGTGAAACATAAAGATAAAGTTTATAGACAAGGCATATAGTGCAAAGAACGAACGTTATTTGTTCATACGGTTGATGCGTGCTCGCGTATACAGTACAGTATAGTTTTTTACAGAAAAGAGAATTTTTATATACTACATATAGAAAGTGTTTTACCACATATAAAACTAGAACTCACACAGCAACGCTGACTTTTTATGTGTTTCCAGTTGGCAGGTAAAGTTGCTGAGGATGGCACGAGGTGGCTACTCAGCTTTTTTGGATGTCATTCTTTTGTTTGATGCTTTTGTGATGTAATGCAACATTAGTGTTTTGTAACTGACGTACGTTGTATTAAATGGCAAAAGCATTCATAGTAAAATGAAAGTTTATCACAGAATTTCCGCTGCATGATTTTATTAAGTTTATGCAAATAAATGTATTACGTGCGACGAATAACCAACTGTGAGGTGCCCGGGAACGGGGCCTTACATAAATTGACTTGCAAGGATATGAAGTTTGTATGGGATCGAGAGCGGGAGTGTGCTTTTGAGGAGTTAAGGACACGATTGACTCAAGCTCCTATCTTGACATTACCCGAAGGGAGTGAAGACCTTATGGTAAATTAGGATGCTTCTTATTCGGGACTAGGTTGCTTGTTGAGGCAACGAGGAAGGGTAACAGCCTACGCGTCTCGATAGTTGAAAATCCATGAAGTTAACTAACCTACCCATGATTTGGAGTTAGCAGCTGTGGTCTTCGCGTTGAAGATTTGGAGGCACTACTTATACGGGACAAAGTGCACCATCTTCATAGACCACAAAAGCTTAAAGTATTTCTTTGAGCAAAAGGATCTCAATATGAGGTAAAGGAGGTGGTTAGAGCTCATCAAAGATTATGACTGTGAGATCCATTATCATCCGGGTAAGACGAACATTTTGGCCGATGACCTTAGCCAAAAGGAGAGACCCGAGCTGATTCAGGTGAAGGCATATCAGTTAGTGATAACCTCGGACATGATGACGCAAGTCAAGGAATTTCAAGATGAGGCGTTGTAGGAGGATCGCCTTATCTATGATAGAATGATAAGTCTAGTCGCGGAGTTAGGAGAAAACGCTCACGGGGTTAGAACCCGCTCTGGACAGATTTGGATTCCCCGATAGTAAGATATAAGGGGATGAATTATGGACGAGGCTCATAAGACTCGATACTTGATTCATCCCGGTGCCACAAACGTGTACCAGGATATGAAGAAAGATTACTGGTGGCCGGGAATGAAGCACGATGTGGTGGAGTATGTGAGTAAGTTCCTTACATGCTTGCAGGTGAAGGCAGAACATCAGAAGCCATATAGGAAGATCCAACCATTGGATATACCCGAGTAGAAGTGGGAGCACATCACCATGGACTTTATTACTACGCTACCTCGTACGACGAGGGGGTGCGATACCATTTGGGTGATAGTCGATCGACTGACGAAGAGTGCTCACTTCCTACCAATCCGTGAGATGTATTTATCTAAGAGACTGGCGGATCTGTTCATCAAAGAGATTGTAGCTCTTCATGGTATGTCAGTGTCTATCGTGTCAGACCGTGACACCTGATTTACATCCAAGTTTTGGAAAAGATTTCATGATGCGATGGGGATGAGGCTACATATTAGCATGGCTTATCATCCTCAGACAGATGGTCAGTCTGAGTGGACGATTCAGACGCTCGAGGATATGCCCCGAGCATGCGTGATCGACTTTGGAGGAAGTTGGGATGATCGCTTACCGTGATCAGAATTCTCATACAACAACAGGTTTCATGCCAGCATTGGTATGCCACTATATGAGGTGCTATACGGGAGGAGGTGTAGGACACCCGTATGTTGGGGACATTGGGTGGAAGGAGTTGGGGAGCCTTGAGGTGATCAAGGCTACAACTAAGAAGTTAGAGAAGATCAAAGCCTTCATGAAAGAAGCGAAAGATAGACAAAAGTCATACGCCAACAAGAGGCGTAGATCGATTGAATTCAAGGTGGGCGATCGAGTCATGTTGAAGGTCTCACCTTGGAATGCAATCATTCGGTTCCGGAATAGGGGCAAGCTAAGCCTAAGGTATGTAGGACCTTTCCGAATCATCACCTGAGTAGGAGAGGTGGCCTATCGATTAGAATTGCCTGACGAGTTATGTGGAATTCATCCCACATTTCATGTATCTCATCTAAGAAACTGCTTAGCTGATGAGGATATGATTGTACCACTAGATGATATTGAAGTGGATGAACGGCTCAATTATATAGAGCAACCAGTGGTAATCATTGATCAAAAAGAGAAGAGGCTACGGAATAAAGTGGTTCCACTTGTGCGTGTGTAGTGGAAACACCGAAAAGGTTCGGAGTCTACATGGGAGACTAAAGAAGAGATGAGACAACATTACCCATGCATTTATTCGAAGAGTAATAAGTTTCAAGTACGAAACCTCTTTAAGGGGGCAGACTTGTAACACCCGAAATTTTGTCAAAATAAAAAGAAAACAAAAGAATCTTGAAAGAAATGAAAATGAATAAAGTAGAAGGGGGCGAGGTGTAAATAAGTACAAAGTCAAATATTATATTATTTGTTTGAGTATGGCCGACATATCATCTTTCCCCTCTGCTTTTTTTACGACCTAAAAGAGAAGAAGAAGAAGAAGAAGAAGAAGAAGAAAGGCTGAGTTCTTTGGTTTTAGAGAGAGAAAGAGGCTGTTCTAAACCAAGGTAAGCATTTGTTGCATAATTGGCTCGATTTTGGTTGTGTTTTCGACTTAGAAACCAAGAGTACATGTTCTTATGTGTATTTTAAATGTTCAGGTTTGTGTGTTCTTCTGTTGTTTAGGTGTTAGAACTCGTGCACAAGCAAGGTTGAAGGAGTTTTGCTTATTTGCTACAATAGGTAAGTTCTAGACCCCGTCTTTTACTTGTTTTATAAATTCTTTGGGGCTGAAAATGCATGTAAATGGTTTTTACAAAAGTTGAATGTATGCCAGTATGTATTTATGCATGTATATTGATGTTGTATGGTTGTTTATGCTTTGTTAGTGTTTTGAATGGTAGTGATAAGCTTAGAATAGGTTAGAATGATGTTTGGGACTGAAAATATCTGTGAGACATGTTAAACAGGTTGTCATGCACCTAAATAAGGTTCATGCGCCTGAAATTTGCCTTAGAAAAGTGTAAGTGATGTTCATATGCCCAAACAGTACCGTTGTACGCCTAAACAGTGCTTCATGCGCCTGACTTTATGCCTTAGAATGACTAGGTGTATCCCATGTGCCTGAACAATAGTTCATGCGCCTGAACAGTAGTTCATGCGCCTAGAATATTTGACGAGACGCCTAAGTATTAGTGT
Organism: Flaveria linearis; assembly: GCA_024085815.1. NCBI lineage: Eukaryota > Viridiplantae > Streptophyta > Magnoliopsida > Asterales > Asteraceae > Flaveria > Flaveria linearis. The sequence continues at coordinate 82,699,994 of CM044003.1, forward strand.
CATGCGCCGCAATAGTGCTGATGTGCCTAACTCTTTCCTCGGGCGCCTAAGTATAGGCCCATGCGCCTGAACAGTTCATGCACCCAGAGTTAGTGAAAAACAGTAAGTGCAAGGCCAAGCGCCCGAATAGTGATTGTTGGACCAAAAGAACCAATAAGCCAGATTAGAAAAACCTTTAAGTCCCACAGACATCATAATAACTGAAGAAGACTACATCAGCTGAAGACAAAGTCTAAAGACAGTCTGAAGAAAAAGTCTGAAGACAAAAGCTGAAGACAAAGTCTGAAGACAAAGTTTGAAGATAAAGTCTAAAGACCAAGTATTCAGAGATTGTCATAACAGCTGAAGAAGTACTCTTCAGTAGTTGTGATGGTTTACTTTCAGTAGTTGTCTTTATATTTTCAGTAGATTGTAATCAGTAGTTTAGTAAATGTAAAACGTCTGAAGAGCTTACACTTCAGATGTTGTAGTTTCAGTAGTTATAGAATTAGCTGGTACTTAAGCTTTTATTGCAAGAAGATGTCCTCAGCTGTTGTGGACATCTTCAGTAGTTTCAGTTATTTTCAGTTGTTTGTGTAATCAGTTAGATGTCACTGTCAGGTGACATCTGTTGATGTCACCTTTCCTCTATAAAAGGAAAGTTGACCTAATTTATAATTGCCGAAGCTTATGAATGAATGAGAACATTCTCTTTTGCAGAAAACTTTCTCTCTCTATAACCGTTACTGTTTCATTGATATTCATCATGTTCTTGATTAAATTTCGTCTAATTCTAGTACTATTCCGCTGTAAATCATAACCTAATTGATCAAACTAGATCTTAGATCCTTTCAAATGGTATCAGAGCTGGTTAATCATTGATAGATTTAACAATTGATCATTGAAACTGCTCTTTTGATATCTAAGTTTGATCGAATTAACAAATTTTCAAGAATTGGTTATAGAGTTTGATTTTCTGTTGCTTCCGGTGAATTAATTTGAGGTTCTACGTGTTTAAAACAGAATTGTTGAGTTTTTGAGCTAGATCTGTTAAAATTACATTGAATTTGTTTGAATCTGTGAAAATGGCTACACCAACTAATGATCCTCACAATACTGGCTCCTCAACGAAGCCTCCGATGCTTGTTAGGAGTGAGTATAACATATGGCAATGACGTATGCTCCATCACCTGTCTATCACTAGTTCAGGATGTTGGAAATCTATGGTACATGGACCATACAAGCCTATGGCGAGTCTTCCACAAACAAATGAGAGAGTTCCGAAGAAACCAGAGCAGTATTCGGATGAGGATCTAAAACTGTCTGAAATTGTAAAACCTTGTAATTCTCCCAGAAATCAATAAAACACGATCTCAATCACGTGAATGCGGAATGTAAACATGATTGGATAGAAAAGAAGATTGAATTGAACACGAAATGCTTCTTTGATTGAATCAAACAACCTATGAAAGGTCTTGTGCGATTTCGCACAGTACAGAATGATAATGAACGAAAAGCTTAATTACAAAATGAAAACTAAGCTATTTATACTAAACATCAAGTTCTCGCGTGAAAGGCTTTCGCGCGGCTCAGACTTTCGCGTGGAAGTCTTCTTCACGTGGAAGCTTCTTCTCGCGTGGATACTGCTTGTTCTCGCGTGACAGCTTCAACTCGCGTGGAACAGGATTTCGCACATGCTATTTTCAGACTTCGTCTTCGTTCAATCTTCAAATGTTTTGTCGAGCCTTGATTAGTCTTCTACAATCTCCCCCTAGGCTCGGTGAAACATGATCAATCAAAATCAACGTTTTCTTTCTTGTACGAGCCTGCATATGCATACCATTTATTCCTAAGGATCCGGTCAGTCATCCACACATACTGACAAGATAGAAAATAAACGGACTCATCAGCTGTAATAGGGCAGTGTAAAAGCTGAGTAAATCGTCTTTGCCAAACTTCATCAAGTCCGCTGGATCAATGATTCGAAATGACTTGTCAGTGCATCTGATCACAGCGTGACCGGAATCCTTCTCACATCTCCACGAGAGTAATTGCTTTAAAGAGTTGGGAGGAACTGGAGCATGCACGGGGACTTTCCTTTGATTTGGTAGTCTTAAAATCCTTGAAATTTGTGCGCATCTCCCTTCGTATCATAGATATCATCAGTTCAGCTTCACTGTAATTGCTTTCATTAAAAAATGGAGCTTTGCCCATGGAGTAGAGATCAGCAGCACGTAGAGTATGGAAGTCTTGTGTGCTTTTCAGATAATCAATTTCTCCGTTCTTTTAAGTCCTTTTATTAAGATTTTAAGTCAAAGATGTTAAGTTCCACTAAACATTTCATAGCTACAGTAACCGGATCAAACATGTTATACTTGAATCACACTATGAGAGTAGTAAAAACGAAATAAGGAACAAAATCACAAGCAGGAGTGAGATGATTTCTGATTTTGAAGTATTGAGTGCAAGTGAAAGGGCTTTTCGGATGATAAGCGAAAAAGGTTTTCGGGCGTGAGTTTGAGCGAAAAGTGAGTTTGTCTTGAACACTGTGAAATTTATACCCCTGACAAGTCACGCGAAAATCCTTTTCGCAAGACCTACCTTTTCGCGTGAGTTTTCCCTTTCGCGCGAGAGACAGTGTTTTTCAAAAATATACAACTTTTAAAATTTTTCTTATTTTTACACAACTTTCAATCTTTTTATTCTCAATGAATTAAGTCAACATAAAATGTTATTTACCAAGTGACCAATTAATTTAATGAATCTTCAATTTTCAAAAATTTTCTTGTTATTTATTTGTCCTAAAAATAAAACACTATAAAAATGAAATAAAAACAAACACTTACATACAAAATAACAAAAGAATGAAAACAATTAAAGAATCAAGATCGGATTTGCTTGTTTTTTTATAAGAATTTTCATAATGAGATCATATAGTTCTTTGTCAAGTTAAGACTCTGTCCGGCTTTATTTAAAATAACTGGTTAAGTTGATTGTCAATATAATTTGTCCTTTTAAACTTATACTTCAGGTTTTAGTCAGAAACATAATGAGTGATATATATCATGTTTTGTGTTTATTTAATATAAGTCAGTGGATCCCACAATCAGAACTTCTGTAAAGTAATTATTATCATTCAAGACACTATCGAGATTTTCAAGTCACCCCAATTTGACTTAAACCATGCATTGATGATCAATGATACCATTTATTGTATTCCTAAATATAACTATTTGAGCATAACTAACCTGAGAATATTTCTTAACCCGGAATATTAACAAGTTTAAGGACTTACTGACAGCCATCCGGACTTACGTCTGCCCTCTCAAGATGTTTAGGACTTACAAGCCATCCAGACTTACATGCCCCATCTTTTGATTTTGCCTTCCAAAGTTAAAAACTATTCTCAAAATAGAAAATATATACCATATAGTATGTATGTCTTTTAGACATATCTTTTGATTTGTTGTGCTTCTTGGCATCTTATATCCTATATGGCCTTTTCCTTTTGGCATCTTTTTTCTCAATTATGTTCTTTTTGTGTTTTTCTCTTTTTGTTACTTTTTGTATTTTATCTTTTATATATATATATAGTTATGATAATCACTGAATCAATCACATACAGGCTTGAGTATGACAAGATTATATCTCTCAGTCTGTGTTAGAACATGTTTGGCACAGAATCCTGATATGTTCCCCACTAATTCATATTATATTTCTTTAATTCAAGTGTAATCACTCAATTATGATCTTTTCATTTCTGATAGCAAAGCCTATCGACACATCAAACATAATCCAAGTCTATTTGTATTTAAGCCTTTGAAAGTACTTAGACTCTGTAGAACTTTGTAATATCATTTCTCATTTAATTATGAAAATATCTTCTTTTGATTTTGGCAATTCATTGATCTTAACTCCCCCTAAGACCAAAAATATTTTTCAGAACTTGTTTTTCTAATTTTCTCCCCCTAAAATTGTGATTGTCCTTTTTAAGAAAAAGAAACAATTTCAATTTTATTCTCTTTTCTTCTTTTTTTTTAAATGAAAAATCTTTTTGTGAAGATTCATTAAACCAATTTATCCAAAGTTAATCATTCCCAATGATTGCACAAGGAAATCAAATCGAGAATGATCAAATGCCTTGGTAAATAAATCAGCGATATTTTCAGTTGACGGCACTTGTTTTAGATGAATAAGTTTACGATCAAAACAGTCGCGGATAAAATGGATGCGGATGTCAATGTGTTTAGTTTTTGAGTGTTGAATGGGATTTTTTACGATGTTTAGAACTGCCGTGTTATCACACCAAATTGGTGTGTCATAAATGTTGAGACCATAATCGAGAAGTTGTTGTTGAATCCAGACAAGCTGGGAACAACAGCTCGAGGCAGCCACATATTCAGCTTCGGCAGTGGATGTGGATACAGTGTTCTGCTTCTTACACTGCCAAGAAATGAGTCGGTTACCCAAGAATTGACATCCTCCTGTGGTCGATTTCCTGTCTAAGTTACAACCACCATAATCACTGTGAGTATAAGCAAATAAATTGAAATCGGAATTTCGAGGATACCAAAGACCAAGTTTAGGTTGACCCTTGAGATACTTTAAAATCCGCTTGACAGCTTTCATGTGTGATTCCTTTGGATCACTTTGATAGCGGGCACACTGACAAACAGGGAACATGACATCCAGCCTGCTTGCAGTGAGATACATGAGGGAACCAATCATCGATCTATAAAGATGTTGATCAACTGATTCTCCTAATGGATCTGGAGTAAGAGTAGGACGAGAAGCCATTGGAATTGGAGCTACTTTGGAATCTTGAAACTTGTATTTCTCAGAATAGTCTGAACATACTTTTCTTGATGGATGAGAATACCAGTCTCAGATTGAGTAACTTGAATACCCAAGAAAAAGGAATTTCTCCAAGGGAACTCATCTCAAATTTCTTATTCATCACTGCTTCAAACTCCGTGCACATACTTTCATTTGTAGAACCAAAAATGATATCATTCGTAGGAATAAGGTTTGATCAATTGCTCCTCTTGAATAACCATTTGCAAGCAAATGTTCAGTCAGAGTTGCATACCAAGCACGAGGTGCTTGATGTAATCCATATAGTGCCTTATCCAACTTGTATACATAATCAGGATGATCTGGGTCTTCAAATCCAGGAGGCTGACAAACATAGGTTTCTTCCTTCATTTCTCCGTATAAAAATGCAGTCTTAACATCCATCTGGTACACCTTGAAGTTCATGTATGAAGCAAAAGCTAGGAATATGCGTATTGCTTCTAGTCTTGCACCTGGAGCATACACTTCTTCATAATCCAATCCTTCAACTTGATAAAATCCATGCACCACAAGACGTGCTTTATTCCGAACTATAACACCTTTTTCATCCGTCTTGTTTCGAAAAATCCACTTTGTTCCAATCGGAAGCTTATCCTTTGGAAGTTCAACAAGATGCCAACATTGAGCTTCTTGAATTGCATCAACTCATCTTGCATTGCTTCTATCCAACTATTTTCTTTGAGTGACATTTCCACATTCTTGGGCACTATTTGAGATAGAAAGCAAGCATACAGACATGTGTTGATTGTCCCTTATCGACTTCTGGTAATTACACTTTCGTGCAACGGACCAATGATTGCTTCAGTTGGATGAGTTTTGTGTATTCTTAATTGAGGAATCTCATCTGTAACCATTCCATCTTCCAAATTTGTAATATGTTCAATATTATCAATAACTTCTTCAGAATGTGGAGATTGATACACAATAGTTTCTTCAAGTGTGTCATCTAAAATAGGAGTTTCAGAAGCAGTAGACACATTTGGAGATTCTTCAAATGGAACTTGAATGATTTCTATCAGTGTATGTATAGTTTCTGAAGAAGATGAAGATAATGGAGAACTCAACGATTCTTCCAGCTCCTGAGTAGGAATTTGTTCTGAAGGAACATCTAATGACTCAGAACAGGCAGATACTGGTACAGAAGCTGTAGGAATATCTTTGGATGATGAAGCAATAGCAGAATCATCAGATATCAAAGATGGAAGTTCCTCAATTATTTTGTTTTCCAAGGAGATTGCTTGAGAAGTAGAATCTGCAGATGAAGGTTTAGAAATTTTAAAATTTATGAACAAAGATTCATAATCATAACCCATGAAGGAGCTGAACCTGCATCAGTTATGTTAAGCTCGTGCCAATCAATGTTAAATGACTCGATTATTTGTCTAGTTCTTTTATTATAAACACGATATGCAACTTTATTGGCAGCATATCCCACAAATGTAACATTCATCAGCCTTTTCAGAAAATTTTGAACTAGATTCAGTTGTATGCAACAAAGTGCAACAACAACCAAAGGCTTTAAAATATTTAACTTTGGGTTTGTGTTTATAAAATATTTCATATGGAGTCTTATTTAATCTTTTGTTGATTAAAGCACGATTCTGAACATAACATGCAGTATTTACTGCTTCAGCCCAAAAGAACAAAGGTAATTTGGCAGCAGATATCATTGTTCTTGCAGCTTCAATTAATGTTCTATTCCTTCTTTCTGCAACTCCATTCTGTTGTGGAGTGCCAGCAGCACTGAATTGTCTGGCAATTCCCTTGGATTCACAAAACTTATTCAGAGTTTGATTGCAAAACTCTGTCCTATGGTCACTTCTGATGCATTTTACCTTTTTCTCTGTCTGATTCTCCACCAAAGTAATGAACTTGATCAAAAGTGTGGAGTTTCATCCTTAGATGCTAAGAAAAACACCCAAGTAAATCTAGAAAAGTCATCAGTAACAACCAGACAGTAAGATCTTCGACCCAAACTTAAAACACTTACTGGACCAAAAAGATCCATGTGTAAGAGTTGTAAGATTGATTCGACTGAGTTGTGTGCAACTGGTTTGTGAGGAAGTTTGTGTTGTTTACCCTTTGAACATGACAAACAATGTTCACTTAATTGAAATTCTTTTTCAGGTAAACCAATAACATGATTTCCACGTACAAGTTTATTCATGTTTTTAAGATTGACATGTCCTAATCGACGATGCCATAACATGGAATCATTCTCCGAGGCTTTGGATAGTAAGCAAGAAGCTGTTACCAAAGAATTAGAACAATGCATATCAAGAAGATATGTGTCATTGTCTCTCGGAGTCCTCATCAAAATCTATTCATTAGGAACAACAAAACCTGGTTTTAAATTAAGCATTCTTTATTAGTAAAGTGTGTAGAATATTGTTTGTCACATATTTGAGACACACTTAACAGGTTATGTTTTAATTCCTCAACAAAATTAACATTCTCAAACTAAGGACGCCGTTTGTAACTGTACCACGTTTTGTTATACGTCCTCCTTTTTCTCCCGCAAAAATCACTCTTCCTCCGTTATATGACTGAACATCTGGTAGTAATGATAAATTACCAGTCATATGTCTTGAACAACCGCTATCTACATGCCATAGACTTTCAATAGCCTTTTGCGGTTGTCCCTGCATTAGTAACAAAATTACTTAGCTTTTGGTACCCAAGTCAAACATGACTTGAGCAATTATGTGTTGCAGCAAGACAAAATGATTTGATATTATTATTTTGTTTGCACATCATTCTTTTCATTTATGCTTTTAAGCTTGACATTTTCCTTTACATCATTAGTCAAATGCTTATCCCGTTTGACATTAAAATCATTAACAATCTTTGATTTCATATTATTTGAAAATTTTCCACGAGTGAAAAACAGTTTTCTATTATGAGAAATAGAATTATGAAATCTTTGTTTACTTAATGATTTTTGTCGAAAAGGACAATTGTTTGCCAAATGATTTGTTTTTCCACACTGATAGCATCTCTTTTGTTGTGTGTGGAAAACAAACTGTGGATGACAATTATGAATATTGTCATAAAAACCAAAGTCAGATTGACTAGGTTTAACTTTCTCCACAGTCTCTCGAATCTTTGCCATGTTTGACAATTGCAAATTCATCTTTTGCAGATTCGAGGAAATCGAAGAATTATGACCACTTTGGATTGGAGATTTGGCAGTTTTGACTTTTGGAATTGGTGGTGTTGGAATAGGAACAGTCTTTGATTCTGCTGGAGTAGGACCAGACTTTGAATTTGCTGGAGGAGAACCAGGCTTAGATATACGGATTGGTGCTGGAGAAGGACCAGGCTTTTGAATTTTCAGATTGAATGTAGAAGAATCATTCACTTGCAAATCTGGGCTACAAACATCTTGATTCACAAGGTTAGCCTTATAATGAAGTTTATTTTTAAAGAATCGAGAATTGTTTCTTTAAAATATGTTCTTCATTTTCAATTAAACTTTTGAAACAAATCTTCTTTTAAAATCCTTTTCAATTCTTTCTTTCTGATTTACCCTTTGATTTGCATTCAAATTATATTTACTATGGTAGATTTAATCTCATTCAAATTAACCAACTTTTCATTTCCATACAAAGTTTGTTTACAATCAGATTGTAAAACTTTTACATTCTTATTTTTCAAATTTTCTCTCTCATTTTCTCTTTCACTATCACTCTCCCATTCTTCAACCAACCCATCCACCTTCAATTTATCTGCACAAAAGTTTTCAGTTGATTGTTTAGATTTGGGTACTATGATAGGATCAACAGATAAATTTACTTTGACTGAAGGTTTTAAGTCTTGAGATGGAGAGAAACCAATCCCATAGACCATATCAGAATCACAAATGTTATCAGATGAATGTAAACATGAATAATCATGATTAATTGGAGGAGCAATGTTAGAAAACCCAACACCACATTTTCCTCCTTTAATCTTCTGAGTCATTTGTGACTTGATTATTCCTTCAACCATTGTTGATGAAAGTTCAAATTTCTCAACAGTCAATTTAGCCGTGGCTAATTCACTGTTAAGTCTATTAATTTCTAAAGCGAGTTCATTGTTTCTATTTGTCAAATCATTATTAGTACATTCTTTATCATGAATATTTAATTTTAAATTATATATTGTTTTGTTTAAACCTTCAAGTTTTTCTTTAAAAATCTTTTCATTTGACTTGTGTTTGCAAGCTTGATACTGAAGTTTTTCAACTTCCATTATCAGGCTCTCATTGTGAACTCTGTATTTTTGAACTTTCTCAACACTGAATTTTTGCACAAACCATCATATACCTTGGATTCAGAAGTTTCCCCTTCAGCCTCTTCTACCTTCTTGACCATGAATGCTTTCAATTTAGCCGCTGGTTCTTCCACTAGAGTAACATCAACAGTCTTTGGATCAACACATGGGCTTTTGACTGGAGGCTCGACAGTGTACTCTTCAATCACACTCTTTTCTTCATCAACCTTCTCAACCTGATCTTTCTTCTCAACTGTCTCCTTTTCTTCAACTTTCTCAACCTCTTGTTCAGTATTCACTTTCTCTACTTCAACTTTCTCCTTCTCTTCTTCCACTTTAGCAAACAAACCCTCCAACAAATCATCAGACACGAATTCAGCAAACAGATTTTCTTCTTCTTCTGGTTTGGAACAATGTTTGCGATAAATGCAGTAGACAAAGTTAGATCAAGGGCTTCCATTTGATCTGACCAATCGTATTCAGCATTAGTTTGGGAAACTAATGCTTTAGTACCACCAGAAGTACCAGCTTTGTCTTTCTTCGGCTCTATCTCCACAGTCACATCTTCTTGGGGCCTTCAGTTTGACCAGTCTTCGGTTCAGTACACTCTCTGGCTAAATGACCTGGTTTGTCACAGTTGTAACACCTCAGGTTAGTCTTGTCAAAACCGATTTTGCTAGAGTTGTTAACTCCAAACATTTTCCTCCCAGTTCGTCTAGCAAAATTCTTCGCCCTGTAAACTACCATGGCCATTTGATACTTGATGTCATTCTCTTCAACATCATCAGGATTGACTTGTTGAAGATCATCAACCAATACATTTGGAGCAATAAGTCTTCCGGCCATGAAAGCTTCATAACTTGACATGAAAGTGGTGAAAAGAGCAAGATGCTCCTCAGCAATATGACAGTCTGCTTTGATGGACTAGTGGTAGCAACATAAGCATGTTGACCACTATGAGAATCTTGAGATTGAGAGACTTGTTGATGGATGATGGGGGAATAGTGTTGAGCAGCTGGAACATGAACTTGATGATTTACTGCTGGTTGCATATAAGAAGATGCTGCACTTCCAGATTGTTGTTGCTGACACATTTGTGTATAACTGACATAGTAATTCGGATTACTAGCCATCTTTGCATAGAGAGCGGTTCCTTCAGCACCCAGAGAACTGAGATGATTAGCAGCTCGCTGCTTATCGTCCATAGCATAAGACTTGATAGTTGAAATGAGATCAGTCAACTGAAGAGTATACAAGTCTTTGGTTCTCTTGATCAATGTACAGTTGTTATTCCAACTGTAAGGAAGTGAATTTAACAACTTCTTGTTCACAGTGATGGGTTCCAAGTAATACCCGCACTCTTCATTTTTGTTACCAGTCTAACAAACCTGGCCATCTGAACTTCCAACTATTCACCAACAATATGATTGAACATGTTGAATTCTTGATTCAACGTATCCTTTTTGCTCTCTCTCATGTCTTGTTGCCCATAATCTGAGACTCCAGAGCATCCCATAATACCTTAGCACCCCTGAACTCTTGAAACTTTTGTGAAATCTCAGTAGTCAATGCCATAGTGATGGCAGCATAAGCTTTATCATCCAGTTCCAACCTCTTGATGTCATCTTCATCCCACAAGTGTTCAGGTTTCTGAACCATCTCTCCTTTATCATTTTTATACAACGGAATGTAAGGACCATACTGGATTGATCTCCACATCTTTGGTTCCGTGTAAATAACATATCTCTCAAATCGAAAAGCCCAATCAGTATAATCGTCTTCACAGAGAAGTCTTGGTGGCTTGTTACCAGTACCAATTCCGTGTCTAGATGAAGTGAAGCAGTAAGATGCTTCAAATTCGTGTTGTTGAAGCCATAGTGATCAGAGAGTCGAAAATCAGGTTTTCGTGCAAAATAAGAAGTCGTGCGAAAAGTGATTTCGCGCGTCACAATCTTTCGCGCGAGAGAGCAGTTCGTGCGAATTTCCAATTTACCATTTCACGCGAAATCGCACAAAAAGGTGATATAACTGTCTGAGCGAAAACACCCCTTTTTGCACGCGAAAACTTACAGATCAAGCGAAAATTGTCAATTTCGTGCAGAATCAAATCTCCAACAGTTCGTTCAAGCGAAAACAACCTCCAAATCAATGAATATGTCTGATTGAACCCATTTTAGTCCAAATTTAATGAATTTAGTTCAATTTTATGTATAATTTTGATTAAAATTCAACTAAAGTCCACTAATTCATTCAAATCGGTCCAAATCAGTCCAACTCCTCCAAAATAGAGCAGAATAACATCTCCATATCAGAATCTAAAGTGATCAAAGATGAATTTCTTCAAATACGAGTAAAACACAATCCAAATCTCTTCCAAATCATGGTTCTAGAGCCTAATGCTCTGATACCAATTGTAAAACCTTGTAATTCTCCCAGAAATCATAAAACACGATCTCAATCACGTGAATGCGGAATGTAAACATGATTGGATAGAAAAGAAGATTGAATTGAACGCGAAATGCTTCTTTGATTGAATCAAACAACCTATGAAAGGTCTTGTGCGATTTCACACAGTACAGAATGATAATGAACGAAAAGCTTAATTACAAAAAAAACTAAGCTATTTATACTAAACATCAAGTTCTCGCGTGAAAGGCTTTTCGCGCGGCTCAGACTTTCGCATGGAAGTCTTCTTCGCGTGGAAGCTTCTTCTCGCGTGGATACTGCTTGTTCTCGCTTGACAGCTTCAACTCGCGTGGAACAGGATTTCGCACATGCTGTTTTCAGACTTCGTCTTCATTAATCTTCAAATGTTTTGCCGAGCCTTGATTAGTCTTCTACAAGAAAGCAAACGTTGATTTTGATTGATCTTGTTTCACCGAGCCTAGGGGGAGATTGTAGAAGACTAATCAAGGCTCGGTAAAACATTTGAAGATTGAACGAAGACGAAGTCTGAAAACAGCATGTGCGAAAGCCTGATCCACGCGAATTGAAGAAGTCACGCGAGAAGCAGATCTGACGCGAAGATGGTCTCCACGCGAGAGATTGTTGCCGCGCGAAAGCTTGTTCCACGCGAAAAGCGTGTCGCGCGAGAACCTTGTGTTTAGTATAAATAGCTTTGTTTCGTTTGTAATTAAGCTTTTCGTTCATTATCATTCTGTACTGTGCGAAATCGCACAAGACCTTTCATAGGTTGTTTGATTCAATCAAAGAAGCATTTCGTGTTCAATTCAATCTTCTTTTCTGTCCAATCATGTTTACATTCGCATTCACGTGATTGAGATCGTATTTTATTGATTTCTGGAGAATTACAAGGTTTTATTTCTGGGAGACAAGGTTTTACAGAAATGCTAAAGCCCATGGAATTCTGGCCATGGCACTGCCAAATGAAATCTATTCAGGGCTTATGCATCATGAAACTGCACATGACCTCTAGGTTGCTCTGAAGGAACAATTTGGAGGAACTGATGAGGTTTTGGCAAACACTAGAGAGATCCTTTCCCAGTAATATGAGACATTCTCTCATAGAAAGGTGCGTCTCTGACCCAGCAGTTTGAGCGATTTTCCTGTTTGATATCTGAGTGAAAATGGTTAAATAGGAATATTCAAACAACCAGATGAATAATAGATTCCTCAGATCCCTGCCTGAGAGATGGGACACATATACTATTGTCCTATGCTCCAGTGCAAATCTGGAGACTCTATCTCTCACCCAACTTCATGGGAAACTGTTGACATTTGAAAGAGAGATAGAACAGAAAAGGAAATTGTCTTCATCTGGGAAGCTCACTGATGACTTTGTACTAGAAAACACTGCACTGGTCGGTCAGGAGTCAGAATATGCTTCATCAGAAGGTTCCTATGACGAGCATATAGATTTCTCTTCAAACAGTGGAGAACATGCTTTGTTGGTGTTGATAGTAATTCAGGTGGTAGCTATGATAATTTGTGCTTTTTGATGGATGATTTGAAAGGAATTCCAGATGATGATCTGGAAGAGATGGATATTTTGAGCCAAATGACAATGATCAATATCAGATCTTAAAAGTTCTATAAAAGGACTGGTCGGAAACTCCCAGGTCTCTCTGGTAAAACCAAGGTTTGTTTGACAAGAGCAAGTTGAGGTGTCACAAGTGCCATAGACTTGGACACTTTACAAGAGAGTATAGATCATCTGGATCTAACTCATCTGCACCCTTTGTGACCTTCCCAAGCAATAGCTCACAAAACAAAGGGCAACATTCCACCAGTTCTGGTCATCCTTCACAAGCTCAATCATCTCCTGCATATTTTGTCTCTTAAGGTCCTATGCCATATCCTTACCCGTGTTTTACATGCCTCAGTCTAGTCAGGTTCAAGTACCATAGCTCAACAACCACCTGCCCTACATGAGCCTCAACCATCTCAATCAAATCAACAATCTCAATCTCAACCACAACAAAGATTTTTCACCCTGGAGTTGTTGACTGGAGCAGCTTACCAGATGATCTTTCTAGTTATCATGAACAACTGTTTCCTGGTGCTGGTCAACATGGTGGTGAAAACCCTTTTGGAAATCTTGCTCTTATGGCCCTGGAGTCTACTGATGGTTCATGTTCAAATGCTTTAACATCACAGGTACCTAGGTATCTTCAGAGGCTAAGGCCAAGTTGTGTTCTGAGTCATGCATAGCTACCTTTGCCTCAATTAGAGAAGCAAATGTAGCTTTAATCATAAAAATCTTGAGCTAGAGAAGGTGATTTCCAAAATAAAAGTGAGTTTGAGTCGGTTTTAAATGAAAAAATATGATGAGATTTATAAATTAAAATGCCAAATCACTGATGAAAAGGCAAAGGTAGAGGTCATCTTAGAGAAATATAGGATCTCAAAGAAACACTTGCAGCTACCCAGGTAGAGTGTGAACGCTGGGTAACATCATGCAAGGGGTTGAAATGCTCTCAACAAACAAAAAGATTCAAATGTGAAGTTTGGGGTTGGTTATAATCAACGGCTCCTCCTACAGATTTTACTCCCAAATTAGAAGTAGAATCTGAAAGAGAAAGCAATTACCAATCCACATCATCATGTGTCTCACCCTCTGGTAATGAACCAAAATCAGAGGATGAAGTCAGTATTAGCACCTCAGCAAATCAATCAGCTGATGGTCCCAATGCTGACAAATACATGATCAGGGAAAGCTGATCACTTCAGTGTTGTCTCACAATGTACTAAGTACTGAAGGGCAAGTCACAACACCTGAAGAACAAACCAAACCCACTAAAAACAAAAATGGTTTGACAACTACTGAAGAGTCTATCAGGAAGTCCAAATGTATTGATAGAAAACTTCTGAAGAACAAATCTTCAGTAGTTAAGAATCCGTCAGTACTAAACATAAGTACTGAAAGGAAGAAAGTACTTAAGAACAAACCTTCAGTAGTTTCATCTTCTTCAGTGGTTGATTAACTGAAGATGAAGAAAAGCCATGTGAAATATGTGGTTTTAATCAATCATCTCACTGATGAATGCTGGTACAGAAAGGGTTCCAAATTCAACAAATATAAGAACACCAAAAAGAAATTAATAAAATGAAAGATGAATTTGAAACCAAGTTTGTACCAGTATCTCAACCTAAAAACCCAAAATCCTTAAAGAAATCCACAAAGAAGGAAGGGGTTTATCAGGAAACAGCTAAAGGTGTTCAATGGATTCCTCCATGGAATCTAAAACACCAGACTAAGTCTGTGTCTTCCAAAAGTGAGAAAATGGTGAAACACAGGAACCAATCAAAAACAAGAACTGATGTGTCTGATGAACTGAAGGCTTTAGCAAACAATCAGACACAGCTTGTTAGATGGTTCAACATCTGTTGGGGAGAGTTAACCAAATAGTTGTACCTGTGATCAACCACATAAAAGGAAAACCAAGCCAAAATAAAGGAATCCTTTTCCACACCATCTCCACTTCCACAGGCGGTTAATCATGATAAACCAGTTAGTGTAAAATCTATTGATGAGAACAGACCCAAAACCAAAAAGGTTTGGGTCTCAAAAACTAACCATTTTCTTTTGACAAAAGCAGGGTTCTTCAGCATGCCAAAGAAGCATCTGGTATGTGGACAATGGAGGATCCATGCATATGACAGGGAGCAGCTCTTTCTTAATGACTACTCTCAAGGAAAGAAAGGATTTGTTTCATTGGTAATGATGCTAAAGGTTACATCATCGGCTAAGGCTTTGTTTCAAATGGTGAAATAAGGTTTGATGATGTCAACCATGTGGAGAATCTCAAGTACAATCTCTTGAGTGTCAGTCAGATGTGTGATAAAGGTCATGTTGCCCTTTTCACCAGCAAGAACTGTAGGATTCTGTCTTCCAAAGTTTGAGTTTGATTGACAAGGTACTGGATGAACATACTCTCCTGAAGGCCAACAGGACAGGAAGAGTATATGCCTTAGATTTATCAAAGAAAATTGATCTAAAAGGCCATCCTTACCTGTTCTCCAAGGCCTCTCCTTAGGAATCTAAACTATAGCATAGAAGGCTTGGTCATGTGAATCTTAAAAACATGAACCAGCTGATCCATCATGGTTTAGTGAGAGGACTGCCAGTGAAGGAATTCAAATGTGATGACAACTGCTCTGCTTGTTTAAAAGGGAAGCAACATAAGTATCATTTCCTCCAATAGAAGAGCCAAAGTCTACTGCCTGCTTGCAATTACTGCATATGGATCTTTTTGGTCCAGTAAGAGTGATGAGCATGGCAAAGAAGAAATACTGTCTGGTAATTGTGGATGATTACTCCAGATTTGTATGGACTGTCTTCTTGCATTCAAAATATGAAGCTTTAAAAACCATAATAATACTTTGTGTTGTATGTGGAAAAACAGTACTCCCTTCCAGTCAAGTGTGTGAGGAGTGATAATGGCACAGAATTTAGAAACCACACAGTTGATGAATTCTACTTGTCTAAGGGAATCAAGTGACAGTATAGCATTCCAAGAACTCCTAAACAAAATGGAGAGTGGAAAGAAAGAACAGGACACTTATTGAAGCCACAAGGTCATGTTGGCTGATTCTGGTTTGTCACTAACCTTTTGGGCAGAAGCTGTCAACACAGCTTGCTATGTGCAGAAAAGAGTTTAGTAATCAGCGGTTGATGAAGACTCCTTATGAAGTGTTACATCATTTGGCCCCTCTGATTTCATTCTTTAGAGCATTTGGGTGTCCCTGTTACATTCTTAACACAAAGAATCCATTTCTGATGTTTGAATCAAAGGTTGATGCAGGGTACTTTATGGGGTATTCCTTAACTTGCAAGGCATACAGAGTTGTTAACTGCAGAACAAAGATAATTGAAGAGACCTTGCATGTGAAGTCTAATGAATCTCCAAAGGACTCAATTCCACAAAAACCCTGTGGAGTTATTTGATTTGGACATACTGCAATATGTTCCTTATGAGTCTCCAGCTGTTGCAGTTCCTGAAAATCCATCACCTCCTGCAAACAGTTCTTCATCTGGTGGTACTGATGATAATGATACTGACAGTACTCACCTCTTTAGGTTTAGTGATCAACTGCCTGAGTCATATAAACCTGATATTCCTGTAGCTTAGTAGTCCATCCACAACAAATGCTGATGAGATCTCTGCATCATCTACTTCGTTTGATTTGCCATCTCCTTCATGGTTCCAAGAGCTTGAATCAACATCTATTGCTGCTAAATCTCCTGCAAACACTTGCACAGATCTTATAGTATATCAAAAGCTGAAGAATCACCCAATGTCTCAAATCATTGGTGATATTCATGCTGGAGTCTCAACCAGAAGTCAATTGTCGAATTTCTGCTTCTATGCTCTTTTCCTCAGTCAGCAAGAGCCAAGAACTATCATGTTGCATTAAGAGACAATGGATGGGTTGAAGCCATGCAACTTGAACTTCTTTAGTTTAAAAAGCAGCAAGTGTGGGAGCTGGTTCTCTACCCCAAGGTAAGTGTGCAATAGGCACTAAATGGGTGTTTAGGAAGAAAACTGATGAAAAAGGTCAAATTGTCAAGAACAAGGCTAGACTGGTTTATACAGGGTTTTCACAAGAAGAAGGTATTGATTATAATAAAACCTTTGCCCCTCTAGCTAGACTGGAGGCAATCAGATTGTTCTTAGCTTATGCTGCTTTCCATAATCTTAAAGTTTTTCAAATGGATGTCAAAAGTGCATTCTTATATGGTAAAATAAAAGAAGAGGTTTATGTGTGTCAACCACCAGGTTTTGATGATAATAAACATCCAGATTGGGTGTATAAGCTTGATAAGGCTCTTTATGGGTTAAAACAAGCTCCTAGAGCCTGGTATGAAACACTGTCTAATTTTCTTCTTCAAACAATTTCACTAGAGGCTCCATAGATAAAACTTTGTTCATGAAGATAGTAGGACAGCATAAGCTACTTGTTCAAATTTATGTAGATGATATTATTTTTGCATCCTCTGATCCAAAGTTGTGTGATGCATTTACAAAATTGATGCAACAAAAGTTTAAAATGAGTGCCATGGGGGAATTACAGTTCTTTCTGGGTTTGCAAATCAAACAAAGAGCTGATAGAACTTTCATTCATCAGTCAAAATATACAAGGATCTTCTGAAAAGTTTGATTTACAAAACTGTAAGCCCTGTTCTACTCCTATGAGCAGCACCACACAACTGGATGCTGATCCGAAAGGTAAAGAGGTTGATGAAACCCTTACAGATGTATGATTGGTTCCTTGATGTACCTTACAGCTTCTAGACCAGACATTATGTTTGCAACTTGTGTTTGTGCTAGATTTCAGGCTGCACCTAAAGAATCCCATTTGATTGCAGTCAAAAGGATCTTTAGATACTGCAAGGAACTCAATCTCTAGGACTTTGGTATTCCACTGGGCACTCTTGCAAATTGGTTGCTTTCTCTGATAGTGACTATGCAGGGTGTAAAGTAACCAGAAAATCAACTTCTGGTGGATGCCAATTTCTAGGCAATTGTTTGGTTTCTTGGCAGAGTAAGAAACAAACTTCAGTTGCTACATCCACTGCTGAAGCAGAGTACATTGCTGCTGCAAGTTGTACATCTTAGGTACTCTGGCTTCAGAATCAATTACTGGATTATGGCATTACAGAGACTAAGACTCCATTACTGATGACAGTGCTTCAGCTCTTTGTATTATTAAGAATCCAGTCCAGCATTCTAAGACCAAACACATTAAGATCAGACATCATTTCATCAGGGATTGTTATGAAAAGGGTCTGATTGATCCAAAGTTTGTTCCTAGTGTTGATGAGCTTGCAGATATATTTACTAAGCCTTTGGACAGTGCAACTTTTCAAAATCTGTGCTAAGGCTTGGTATGCTGCAGCTGGAATGAATTGACTAATACTGATACTCTCAGATCACATGTACTGATGAGCATTAGTATACAAAAGTCAAAATAACTAATGATAAGTTATCTTGTCTTCAACAGTTTTCAACACTACTGAAGTGTTTTAAAGACTGAAGACTAAAATACTTAAAAGTACTGAAGTACATTATTTGTTGAAAAGAACTGATGTAGTTACAACTACTGATGTGGTTGTAATTACTGATACCTATTTCCAACAGATAAGTATTGAAGAACAAATTTGTCCAAAAGTACTGATGTGTAATCTTGAGCATAAGTACTGAAGACAAAATTTGTTCACAAGTTCTGAAGAATATTTATTTCAAAAGATCTACTGCACAAATGTTCAGAAGAGCTGATGAATAAATATTCAAAAGAACTGATGACCAATGAAACATCTGAAAATCAGACAAAGTCTGATGAGTAAATGTTGAGGTCAGAATGAAACAACTGAAACCTGTGAATTGATGACAACAACTGATGAGTAACTTTACTCTTCAGCTGTTTCAAACAACTGTTGTTTCATTTCAAAACAACTGAAGCCAAAACCAAGTCTTCAGTAGTTTCCAACTACTAATGACTAACACCAAGTCTTCAGTCGTTTACGACATCTGAAGGTTAAAACCATGTCCTCGGTCATTTCAAACAACTTGATGACTAACACCAAAACCTTCAGTTGTTTTCCATCAGTCGTTTCATAGCCTATAAATATCAAACCCTAACTTCAGAACTTTTCTTTCTCAGAATGTTATTATTCAAATTCTCAGAACTTTCCTCCTGCAATAATGGCGACCATGCAACTCAAACCCCGCCAAAACTGTGTCGCTTACCTCACCAAATCGGCATTCTGGAACAAGTTTGATGACACCATCGATCTGATGGTTGAATCTCAATACCAAACAGCCTTTCTTCTAAACCCAACCATATACTTAGAAACCCTACAACAATTCTGGACAAACGTCACACTCACAACTGGTGAGAATGATGGCGAGATCGCTCTCCAGTCGTTTGTCAATCAGAAAAGGTGGTTGTCACTTCTGATATCATTCGGAAAACCCTAAATCTGAATGATGTCGACTTCATCACCGAATACCTAAGGGTACCACTGATTTATCCTTCATCAACAATGGGTAAGAAGGCGACCTAAGTGCTACCACCATTTTGAAGAAGCACTTCCATGATCCTGAATGCCTAATCTTCCATATGGTCAACGTCTGCCTTGCCCCCAAGACCTCCTCATAGGATCAAATGTCTTCTAGGTGGCAACAGGTATTGTATTTAATCCTTGAACGCCAAAGCTTAAATTTTCTGAAATTATATTTTTAGAATTAAAAGATCTGGCATTAAAACCTATGGCTAACAGATGGATATTATATCCAAGGTTTCTTATGCCCATTATTGAAAATTAATTAAAATCTGACGCCCTTGTTGGCCTTGGAGTCCCTGCTGTGGCAGTTTTGCCTGAGTATACTCCAGGCGCAACTCGAACACACAACTCAAAGAGGCTGCCAAGCTTCTAAAACCCAAGCAGCGGGAACCCACAGCCTCATCCTCCAGATCCAAAGTCCCCTCCAAGCCAAAATCCAAAAAGCGTAAAAAGGCTACTCAGGGAGTTGAGTCCCCTGAGGATGCCCCTGCAGCACCAAGGCAGGAAGAAACTACTGGTAGTAATCCACCAGTAGTTACACAGACTCTACCATCCATAACCGCTTAGGTATCCTCTCAACAGGATCTTGAAGCAACCACTTCTGGGGATGCCACATTACTGGAACCGCTCTCATTTAAGAAGGTTGCCATTAAAGAGCACCATTCACCCCAGGTGCAATCTACTTCATACCTATCTCTTATTACAACCACCCTACAAAGCCCAACTTTTATAATTGCAGAAGTGCTGACTCAGCTAAACACTCCACCCCCTCCCAGACACCTATTACAACTGGGAAAACCTCAACAATTGAGGGGAGGACTATAGTGTTACTGATAACCCACAGCACAAGGATTACTAGTTCAATCTCCCCGTGTAGAGGTGGAGATTAGAACTTCTGGTGAGGCTGCCACTTCCCCTGTTTCAGCACATGAACAGACTGAAGTTCGTAACATTTCTAAGACCGCACCAGCGGCAACTACCGATGAATGGCATAATCCTGAGGCAGGAAGTCCCCAGTACCAAGATCAAGGGGCACATGTGAATACTGATCCACACTCAGCACATGTTCATCCTGATGAAATCAGGAGGTCAGATGATTCAGCGACCACTGATGATGACCTGAGCTTTTTCTATGATGTTCTCACCCACAACACCATTCTTGAGGCTGAGGTAAGCAGACTACAAGAACTGCTTGCAAAATGTCTCAAGAATCAAGTCCATCTGCCCACATTAACCCACAGATGGCACCTTCTTCTGAAGGTCTCCCACACACTTCATAACAAATCAGCCACCAGCCTCTGTTTCAGGCACCATTCTCAGGAACAGAACCCCTCTGAGCAAATGGTTGTTGCCTTTACATCCTCCCTGCCTCTCATCACTCCCATCATCATCTAACATTATATATCGAGCTCTTGATGAGAGGCTTTCCTCAAATATTCAAACCCTAGTTGATGATGCAGTGTCTAAAAGATTTTCTACCATTCACACCCCTGAACCCAATGCAACCAAAAAGGGGAGTCTAAGGTAGTGAAAACAAACAAGAGGAAGAGGGTTGAAGAGGAAAAGAAGAATGAGAAAGAAAAGGAGAAAGAGAAAGAAAAGGAAAAGGAGATTGAGAAAGAGAAGACAAGGACTTCCATATTACTTACAAGAAAAAGAAGGGCGGTGAAAAGACTCCTGATGAGAAGAAGTTAGAGGAACTGATTAAAGAAGCTGATGAGCAACATAGCAGATCAATGGATAAAATCATTGATCAGCTCTTTAGACAAGGATTCGATACTGCAAAACTTGACTCTGAGATCAGAAGGCTAGAGATAAAAGAGATTGAGCATAGACGGGCTAGCTATAGTGAGAAAGAACAGGAAAGGCTGGAAGCTATGGTCAGGTTCATATCAAAGTATTTGGGGAGATTAATTCTTGAAGTGAAATCATGGGCTAGGGACATTATTTTGGAGATAACCAACAAAATCTGTTCGTCTGAAGTATTAGCAAAGGATTGCTCATAGAAGCCCTTGATGAAGCTGGTGCTGGAAAGGAATGATATGGCAAAGTAATCCAAAGCCTCACTTACAACTAAGATGCTAGAGCAGCCTGTACAATCTCCCACACCAGAACAACCAACATCACAACCACAAAACTAACTCCTTTACCCATGAAACCACCACACAAACACACCTGATGATGCACCCAAGAGGAAGAGAAGGGTGTTGAGGCTTCAAGAAGAAGAAGATGATGATGAGGGAAGATAGCTGCTATTTCAGTTGTTATTAAAACAAAGATGCCTGAGGCTAGGAGTCAACCAAAACCAATCACACCTGCCATCCAGAGGCAAATGATAAAAGTAAAGCTTGAAGAAGAAGAAGAACACCAAACAACATGATGAGCAGTTGTTGAGTCTGGTTGATAAAGAGTTTCCTCAATCTACATCGATACAAACTATGAGGAAACATGCTCAGAGGTTGTGTGCTCTCAGATTTACATTTCAGTATCAGAAAGAGAGAGTTAGAATTTGGCCTGATCCCAGGGTGAGTGAGAGAATCCACAAGAAGAGCATCCTAAGAAAATACAATGGCAAGTAAGGAAGGTTGTAGATGCAGTGATAATGCTGGCCATTGTAGTGTCACCTTGGGAAATCTTAGAAGACTTCAAAAGAGCCTACAAGTCTAATCTGACCCACAAACTTTACTGGAAAACAAAATGGTGAAGAAGGGGTTGATCTACAAGAGGCTTGAAGAAGTCAGAAGCAATGAGCTCCAGTTGTTACTTGAAGGTAATCATCCTGATGAGTTTGCATACAGAGAAATAACAACTGTGGAGCTAAAGAATGGGAAACATGTTAAGTACTTATCTGAGTACTATAGGCTAGAGTTTTTCTTTGAAGGAGAGCTGAAGAACTCACCCTGGAAGAACAGATTGTCTTCCTTGAGGCCTATGTTTGAGAGTCTTACAGACTCATTGTAGGGAAGTAGGTTTCATGGATGGGGCAACAACACTGTGTCCAATTCCCCAAGACAGAGTTCCTATCCATCCCTTGCCAATCAAATCTTCTGAAACCTCTTCCCAGGCCTGTGCTTATATTCTTACTTCTGAGCTGATCCAGAAAAAAAGACTCCAATAAACATAAAGGTTTTGGCTGTATTGGTTCAGGAGGAGTTTGTTGGACCAAAACAACCAATGAGCCAGATCATAAAACCTTTAAGTCCCACAGACATCATAACACAACTGAAGACTACATCAGCTGAAGACAAAGTCTAAAGATAAAGTCTAAAGACAAAGTCTAAAGACAAAGTCTGAAGACAAAGTCTGAAGACAAAGCTGAAGACAAAGTCTGAAGACAGAGTTTGAAGAAAAAGTCTGAAACCAAGTATTCAGAGATTGTCACAACAGTCGAAGAAGTACAATTTAGTAGTGATGTTTTACTTTCAGTAGTTGTTTATATTTTCAGTAGATTGTAATCAGTAGTTTAGTAAATGTAAAACGTCTGAAGAGCTTACACTTCAGATGTTGTAGTTTCAGTAGTTATAGAATTAGTTTGGTACTTAAGCTTTTATTGTAAGAAGATGTCCTCAGCTGTTGTGGACATCTTCAGTAGTTTTAGTTATTTTCAGTTGTTTGTGTAATCGGTTAGATGTCACTATCAGGTGACATCTGTTGACGTCACCTTTCCTCTATAAAAGGAAAGTTGACCTAATTTGTAATTACCAAAGCTTATGAATGAATAAGAACATTCTCTTTTGCAGAAAACTTACTCTCTCTATAACCGTTACTGTTTCATTGAATATTCATCTTGTTCTTGCTTAAATTTCATCTAATTCTAGTACTATTCCGGCAAAACATAACCTAATTGATCAAACTAGATCTTAGATCCTTTCAGTGATAATGCGCCTAAGCAGGGTCATGCGCTTGCATAGTGCCCATGTGCCTGAACACTTAGAAATTTTTCTGAAAATTTAGGAAAATCAGAATTTTAGGGTTTTCTCCCTAGTTTCACTTAAGGCTTATATGTGCGTATTTCATGCATGGTTATGCTCTGTTCTTATTTTCCTTCTATATATTGATGTGTGACTTTACGTAGTGTTTTATGATTATAAATGTAAAGTATTATCATTAAAGAAAGAGATAAGATTAATAATAATGAAAGTGGAACATAAAGAACGAACAAAAGAATAGGCTTGCAAGCAGAATGAAAGGAGGATCACAACTCATTGAGAGTTGTTAGCTCAACTATGTGTATTATAACGTGCGATTTTGGCCAACCCATAAGGGTTACACACAGGGGGATCAGTCTTGGTGACTGATCCACAATATGAAACGGGATCCTTGTCACTTTACCCTGGATATGATGTTGCTTTGTGCCAGGATATGACACGGGTTTGTGCCAGGAAGTAAAGAGGCTTTGTGCCCGTATGGTGGCTTCGGGCCATGATGGGGTAAAGTTTTGACAGGATCTAAAAACAGTGAAAGATAATGATAAAGTACGAAAGGTACGAATACATGCGATAACGAATGATGAATAAGGTTAGGCCTTGATGTATATACGATGAATGATCACATACGAATGTAAGAAAGTATTTTAATGAAAAGAGTATTTTCATATATGAACTGTATAAAGTATTTTAACACGCTAAAACCAGGACTCACTCAGTAACACTGACTTTTATGCATTTTCAGTTGGCATGTAATGATGCTGAGGATGGCACGCGGGAGGCTACTCGGCAGGACAAGACTGACATCCATTCATGCATATTATTATTGTTGTTCTGTAATGCTATTAAATGATGCTTTGTAATTTAATAATGTTGTATTGCATAACAACAGTAATTATTAATAAAATGAATGTCTTTTGTGAATGAAATGCCGCTGCAATGTGTTATGAAATGTGTACTATTATGTATGTTTAGTGCTATGAATAACCAACTGTGAGGTCTCCAGGAACGGGGCCTTACAGGTTCAAACCCTACAACCCGCATTATTTTTGAAAAAGGGCTTCTAATCATATATTAAATTTCAGAAAAATTATAAAATGATAATGTATTAAAATAAATTATTTATATTATTTTTTATTGATGAAATGTTATCAGAAAGTATTTAATAATTCTATAATTATAGAATTTATTTTCTTGACGATTTTAAAGATGTTTAAAAGAACTTACGATGAGATTTTATATATTATATTAAAAAATCACCTTTTTTTATTCTTTTAATTATTTTATTCTTATTTTTATTTGTTTTCCTGTAACTTTAATTCAGGAAACCTTAATAAATTATTATATGGTTTTGTACGTTCATTATTATAGTTGTATAACATATTATCTTAAAGATATAAATTATAAAGATATCAAAATATAGTTGAGAATTACTTATTCTTTGCAAAATTAATCTTTATTAATTATGATCATTCATTCAAATTATAATAAAATTTTATAATATTAAATCGTGCTAAACCCCAAATCCTTATGACAAACCCTTGAACTTATCTGGTTATAATCTAATCTTGGAACACCTGCGTATAGGTAATCTGTGAAGAAACCGTCGGTGCTATTCAAGTTTCCTTATTAATCAAATTACATCATATATCAAGTGAGTTTCCATACCACGTTGTACTTTATTTCACACCTTTTGGGTGAAGCATGTTAACCGTATAAATGTACACTTGTAAATTCTTTAAATACTTGTAAAGCACATGCAATTCATCTAATAAATTTTGTCATGGTTATTTGAAATATTGGTGAACATTATATGATAGTTATTTTGTAAAACAATCATTACTATTGCTAGCCTAGCGATATCATAGATCTATGGGCTTGACAAGCCTATTTGGTGCTAAAGCTGAGGTTATTGCTGGCTCCTGATGACGTATTCTTGTTCATCATGAGAACCAAGTACACTTAGCTAATCAATATTTCATTGTGGCCATATTTTGGCAAGGTTTGATTGTATCCTCATCTATCTAATGTTCTTGTATTATTTCTTAACCTATGACTTGAATTGCCTTTTAAAAATTTTTGTATATGTATGTACTATTTCATGGGAACTCACCAACATACATATGTTGACTTTATTTTTAACATGTTTCAGGAGGTGCTTAAGCTTAATTGTTGATTCTTGGAGAACTGAGTCATCTAGGATTGGACCTAGAATAAAATAAGAATTCATTTCTTATTTGTTTTATAATCTTCCACTTATTATCTAACTTATGTTATGTTTGTTTGCATGAACTTCTAGTTGTAATCTACGATTTGAAACCTCTTGATTTATAATATTTACACTTTGAGGTAGCGTTGTGTGGCTTTGAACAATCTTAGCCCACATATCTTAACGTTTCCACCATTAAGGTTGGGGTGTGACAGCTAAGGTATTGGAACATGTTGGATCAAGAAGAAGGCTAGTGCAACTAAAACCAAATCACTTAAACTATTTTGATGCATCTAATAAAGGACTTCCGAAGCTAAGTGTGGAACTTCCGAGGGAAAAGAGTTTCTTCCGAGGAAAGTGTAATATCAACTTCCGAAGAGACACTCTTCTTCCCAAGACAAAGTATTCACTTCCGAAGATCAAGACTTAGGAGAAAAGATCAGAAGACAACTTCCAAAGTATCAAGAAAAGAAGAAGTCCTCAAGCCTCGAAAAAGTAGCCACTTCCGAAGTATAGGTGACTTCGAAAGAACTTGTTCTTTCAAAGCCAACTAACCTTCGGAAGACACTACTATGAACCAGTGGACATAAGTATGGTCCTCCTGGCACTCTGCTGCAGACCTCTAATATACTGCATGGCGTTTCTCAAAAGCCATGTAGTTTACCATACTTTATTCCACTGTTCACCTTTATTAGTTAGTACAGTTACTAACTTTAGTTAGTAACAAAAGGTAAGTCATGGACTTGTCATGACTACCATATCTTAGATAATACTTTATCTAAGATACCTTAACTCTAGCATTGTAGTATATGCTTTAGTCATAGGTTCCCAGCTGGTATCAAAGTATAACCGGCTGTAGGTAGTAGTATATATAGTTTCTCATTCTAACTCATGAACATAAGCTTGTAAGAGTTTTGTAACACTTTGAGTTGAGAAGTAATATATACAAGTACCTTAAAAATTATATCTTTGGGCTCTTTGTTACTTAGTATATTATTATCTGTTCTTAGAAAAGACTCTACTTCATCTGATCCGAGTGTAGTATAAGTGAGTTTGAGAGAAAAACCAAGTTTAATTGACAAAACAGATCCTGCAAAACATCTCCGTACCCCTGAATGTATTGCTAAAGTTAATAGATACAGGGCCTATAACTTGGAAATGATATCAGACCTTGAATCCTTAAATATAATAAAAGCTGATTTTAAAAGATCTTAAATTGATTACAAAATTACGATAAAGATATAGAGAAAATCATTTCAACTGTTAAGCATGAACATACTAACTATAGGACACAAATCAAAGATCTTATTAACAAGTTAACTGAATGCTAGGCTGAGCTTGTGATCAGTTAAGCAGGGCAGAAAAATATGTTCTTGAATAAGAGACTTTCACCAACATTATATCATCATCCTTACATGCAAAGATTTGTTATCAGAATAAGTAGGGACTGAGATCTACTTGGATAGCTCCTCCACACACTCTATATCTTTAAGATCTCCAAGGTGTGGAATTTGTCAAGATGAGCATCCCCTCATAGAACCCATTCAAGAAGAGGATAAAGATGAAGAGGAGATAGTAAAGGATGGATCTGAGGTGAGTGAAGAAGATCATCCAAAGAAGGGTCACTATTCTCCTGTGGAGAGGAAAGAATCAAGGATGACTAAGTCCAAAAGAAAAAAACTTGATCAGACCAGCCAAGAGAAGATCAAAGAAGGCTCATGAGATCAAGGCCCACCGTTAACTCTAAAAAGAAACAAGTCTTTATCTTTAAAGGATTTGAAATGGTAAAGGCTAAAGACTCACTATGAACTCTAGTACCATTAGTTCTTGTTCATGTCCAACTTATCCCTATGAACAAAAGATGGTTGATCAGTTGTGCACCACTATTACACAGCCTAAACCATCTACTTCCAAGAGCAAGTCTCACCCTAAGAAGCATGTTGCATCATCTATGAAGATGAAGATGGAAGTGGAAAGTGATCAACCTCAACCTTCTACTCAAAAGAAGACTCTCAAAAGGAAGCTAGTTGATTGCATCATGTGTGGTAGGACTTCTGATTATGCTAAGGATTGCCACTACAATCCTAAAGTACTATCCATGTGACCAAGAAGATAACTTCAAAGAAGAAGAAGAAGAGGATAGCTTCGGAAGGAAAGTCCTTCCTTTTGGAAGAACCAAAGTGAAGAAGAAGACAAGTGAAAACTTGCCTTTAGAAGAAAATTTGGGTAACACCCGAAAATCTACTAAAAAGCAAAGAAAAGAAAAGCGTAAAGAAAGAAAGGTGAAATAAAACAAGTGGAGGGGTTAAAGCTTTGCAAAAGGCAAACATTATATTATTATGTTTAAAAGGTGGGCATGGCCGCCCACTTCTCTACACACTAACTCCTTCGACTGCAAAAAATGAGAAGAAGAAGGATTTCATCGGTTTTTAGAAAGAAGAAGAAGAAGATCGGCCTGAAGGTTAGTTCTCTTATGTCTTGTTCGGTTTTCAGCTGGATTTTCAACCTGTGGACCGAGCCTTATGTGTTTGTGTGTGTTCGGTTGTGTGCTTTTGGCATGATTAGGTATTAAACTTGTTTTGGGGTTGAAAATGTATGCAACTAACTTTTTATAACTTTCATACGTGAACCGTATGTTTGTACTATTGATTTAATGGATGAGTGATTGTTTGGGTATGCTTTGTTGGCGTTTCATATTTATATGCCTGTTTTAGGTGCTTAGTTTGTTAGAAATGAGTTAAGAACATGTTAGAATGATGACCAGGGTTTGAAAATTGTGTAAGTCGAGCAAAACAACTACCCATGCACCCAAAATAGTCCTCATGCGCCTAGAATTTTCTGTTGCGCCTAAGTCCTTTCCCATGCGCCCAAACTACCCATGTGCCCAAGCGCCTGCATAGTACCCATGCGCCCAAACTGCTTATGCGCCTAAGTCTTTCCATGCGCCTAAATACTCAAGCGCCTGCATAGTAACCATGCGCTCAAGTTTCCTCATGCGCCTAAGTTTTCCATGTGCCCAAGTACTCATGCGCCTACATAGTACCCATGCGTCCAACATAGTGCTCATGCGCCTAATGCCTTAAAAAATTTTCTAGAAATTTTGGGAAATCAGAATTTAAATACTAAGACCTGGAATGTTTTGGTGGTGATGTTTGTTGGTGTGATACATGTCGTGACCTCTTTTCTTTCATGTTCTATATTACATTTTATTAACACTAACTACTTTAACCAAGAAGGATACAACCCTGTTCCTTATGGCCAGGCGCTTACAAATACTTTACGTGGTGTGTTATGATCATGTACGTAAAGTATTATCATAAGTGAGGCGAAAGATTAGAGATAATGAAAAGTGGAACATAATTAATGAATTAAAGTCTTGCAAGCAAATATAGGGAGGATCATAACTTATTGAGAAGTTGTTAGCTCAACTGTGTGCAGTTTAGCTAACCCATGAGGATGCACACAGGGGTCAATCTTAGTGATTGACCACTATGTACGAAACGGGACCCTTGTCGCTTGCCCCGGTACTGGAGTAAGCTTCATGCACAATGTTAGGGGTCTATATATAGACTTCGGCCCAATACCAGCGTCATGCACAATGTTTGGGGCATAGCATATGACACTGGTCTAGATAAAAGTGAAAGATAATGAATAAAAGTTTGAAATGCATGAAATGAATTAAACGAACGACAAGAAATGAATATGATGGTCGTACGAATATGAAAGGTAATGAAAGATAATAATGATATTACCTTGATGTATGTACGATGAATGACCATGTACGAAAGTAAAGAAAATGTTTTAAACGAATGGAAAGTATTTTATTTATAAAACTAGAACTCACTCAGTAATGCTGACTTTTATGCATTTCCAGTTGGCAGGTAACTTGTTGTTGGGGGTGGCACGAGGGTGAAGCTACTTGGCTAATCAGTATTATATGTGTGTGTTATTTGACTTATGTTCTCTTAGTAGATTTGGATACTGATATAGTAAGGAAAGGAAATGCTTAGGGAATGAAGAATAAAATAAGTGACTAATCATATTTATCCATTGTAATTAGTGACTTACTATGCATGGAGCAGAAATAATACTTTTGTCTTGTAATGCGACTAATTATTCTTCTGTAACTTTAACAACAATGTATTATTTGGCAAAAGTGATTATTAATGCATGGAGTGGTTTTTGTTAAATCATTCTGCTGCAATGTTTTTATTATTTTAAGGCAATCTTAGTGTGTTTTAATATAAATGATGTTGTGAATGACCAATTGTGGGTTTCCAGAAAGGGGGCCTTACAAGTCGGTAATAGAGCCAAAGTTTAACAGAAATAGGTAAATTATTTAAAAAACCTAAACATAAACTAAAAATGGGACCAAGTGGAAGGATGCCAGCCCAAGTAGCTACGTGCCATCAGGTAATTTCTTAAAGCTAATCAGTATTATATTGTGTGTTATTTGACTTATGTGCTCTTACAAGATTTGGATACTGATGTAGTCGGGTCAGGAAATGTTTGGGGAATGAAGAATAAAATAAGTTACTAATCACATTTGTCCATTGTAATTAGTGACTTACTATACTTGACATCATCTAAGCTATTACCTTGAATGATCGTATTGGTGTTTAAATCCTATGGTGTTTAGAGATGGCTGGTGGTAGATCATCAAAGGCCTCATATGGTGGAGTACATGGTGGACGTGGCTGGACCGCGTGTCATGAGCAACAGGGCTAGAGCTACCAAAATTGTAACGCCCGACAGTTTGACTTTTTGGTAGGTTATGCGACTGAGCCTCAGTCGCATGGAATTGATACGACTGGAGGTTCGATCGCGTGTTATTCGGCCGATTGAAGCTCAACCGTACGATTAGAGTTCAATCACCCCGAATGAAGGATGAATCGCATGGAACTCATGCGACTGGGGTCTAGTCGCATGGTGTTTATGCGCCTGAGGGTTCAATCACCCCTGGACCAGATGCGACTGGGTTGTACCTATAAAAGGAAGAGCAGCTCTCTTCTTTCCCCAACACTCACACGTTTTCAGTTGGGGAAAGAGCAGAGAGCGACAGAGCAGAGGAGAAAAGAGAGAACGGGGTGATTCAGGCTCGGATCTTGTCGAGAAGCTAGCCAAGTCGGATCTCTTCAACTCCTACCTGATAATGTGAGTTCTAAGACCCCTCTTTTTACACATTTTGAATGATTTTGGGGCTGGATCACATATAAACCCTAGTTTTGAATAGTATGTATATTTGACCCATTTGGGTGAAATCTTGAGTAACGTGTTTATGTTATGAATTAGGACTTGCATTAGCTTGTATAAGGTCCTAATATGATTCCCTGAGGTTTAGGAGGCTAATTTGGGCTAGAAACGAGTTTGGAAGAGTTTAAGACCCGTAGGTCGCGGCTGCATTTCGTGATGAACTCAGTCGCAGCCCAGTTAAGGTTATGCGACTAGAGGTCCAGTCGCACGACTGAGGAAAACTGATGTTCATTCGTACGATTGAAGTTCAGTCGTACGGATGGGGCTCAATCGCCCGATAGACCATACGACTGAGGGAGTCGGTCGCATAGGTCCATTCGCATGATGGTTTAGTCGTACGTATGAGGTTAGTCGCTTGATAGCCCATGCGTATAGAGTTCATTCATACGATAGGTGGTTCAATCGAACGAATGTAAGTCCAGTCGCCTGCTTGTCCAGACGCACGACCCAGTCGCATGGAGGCCATGCGACTGAGATATGTTCAATCGCCCACATAGGGCTGTTGTGAATGAGGATGTAGGGTATGTACGGTGTGAACACGATAAGTATGATGTTGCCCTATATGATGGTAATGACTGATGAATTATAGATGTTTATGTTCCTTATGATTGTGTATGTTTATCTTTCCGAAACTTTACGAATAATGAGAATGAATGAATGAAGTATTATGTAACGTAAAGTGAAAGATAATGAAAGAGGAACACAATGATGAATGCATGTATTAATGAATGAACGAAAAGAAGAAAGACGATGAATACATGCATTAACGAGCGAACGAATTAAGTCTTGCAAGCATGAATAACGCGATTGGTCCTTCTCTGTGATCGACCATGGTCATGGTACCTCTACCGCTTACCTCTAGTACTGTGGCATACGTTTTGTTGTTCATATGTTGACTTCGGCCCGGTAGCTAATAACGATCGGGGTATAGCATATGGTATTGGTACAAAACTTTTCAATGTGCAAGTAAGTATGAAACGGGATTCTTGTCATTCGACCACAGTAATCATAGCCGAGTGCTATGAAGTGGGTAAAGCCTGACAGAATCCATATGAGAAGTTAAAGATAACGATGTATAACGAATAAGGAAGATAATAATGATATTATCTCTGTGTACGTACGATGTATGATCGCATGTATGAAAGGACACTTTATGAAAAGAGTAAAAGTATGTTTAATTATAAAACTAGAACTCACTCAGCAACGCTGACTTTTTATGTGTTTCCAGTTGGCAGGTAGTGTTGCTGGGGATGGCACGAGGCAACTACTCAGTTCGCGGGGACGGCATTCTCCTTTTGATTATGCTGCCACATCATGTGTTGTGGGCCCGTAATGCATGCAACACATCATGTTGCATGCAAGTGTGAGATTTCTTGAGAATCCTGATAAACGGTATTACTTAAGGAATCTCCTTTATGATGAAAAAGATATTTTTGAACTTAATATCTTCTATTAGAGGTCACTGTATGTGACCCTATGATTGCTGAGGATTTATATGGATGAGATTATCCTCGGTTTCCTATGCTTCAGCAGCAATCATAGTAAAGCTAGGCAATGTAAGGAAAGCTTGTATTTTGTAACCAAGTGAACAATGTAAAAGCTTTTATGATGAAATGAGAATGACTTTTATTAATTCCGCTGCGTTATTCCATTATGTTTATATTAAATGTATGTTTTATGTGTGATGACGACCAACTATGAGGTGCCCGGGATCGAGGCCTTACAAAAATAGCACCTGAAGAGCCCAAGGTTCATTACAAGGAAAGTGGTGATAAGAGTGCCAATCTGAGGGCCTTGGTAAAGGAGGTTATGGTAAAGGAGGTTCATCAAGTCATGCAGATGATTCTGCCATCTATGGTGATTGAGGTTATTAGAGCTGTAAGGGAGGAGAAGAAGAAGAAAACTACTGAGAGACGGCGTGAAGAAGGAGGAGAACAGGAGCAACCCGAGACTGAGACAGTTGTTTCTAGTGATGATGAGGAGGAGGAGGTTGTACAGGAAACTGCAAGGGGTGCAATTATAGGACATTCCAGAGATACAAGCCCATGACTTTTGATGGGAACAAAAATCTTGCTGCTGCTCACCGATGGGTGAGGGAAATGGAGGTTATGTTGGATATCAGTGTGTGCAGGGAGGACCAGAAGGTGAAGTTTGCTACCCATTCATTTATGGATTCGGCCTTATGTTGGTGGGATAACATTGTCTAGGCCGAGGGTAGTAGGGCGATTGGAAGGATGAGATGGAGTGAACTGAAGAAGCTGGTGATTGAGGAGTTTTGTCCTTATAGGGAACTCGACAAGATCAAGAGAGAGTTCCTGTAGTTGGAGGCAGGAACCATGACACACCAGAATTATACGACCAAGTTTAACGAGATGGAAAGGTTGGTGCCAGACCAGGTGACACCCGTGTCATGAAAGATGAAGAGGTACATCCAAGGCCTGCCAGCAGATATCCGCAGACACTTGATCACTGCCCCGACCAGATACATTTAGGTAGGTGGTTGATCTGGCAGGGAGGCTGTATGATGAGAGAGAGGTGGCAGTGGTAGAAGTGAGTAGGAAAAGTAACGGTGACAGAAACAGGAATGAGAAGCGATTTGGCGATGGTGGTTTCACTCCCAAGAACAAAAAGGAAAGAGTGGATGACCGGAAGGTGGTGACAGTAGGTACAGGGACAAGGATGTGTAACAAGTGTGGGAAGGAACATGCCAGAGAATGTAAATGGGGTTCAAACATTTGCTTCAAGTGCGGGAAGGCGGGGAATATAGCAAGGGATTGTGGGGTGATGAGGTGCTATAACTGTAGAGAAGCAGGTCACATGAGTTGGGACTACAAGAACTCGAGGGCTGAGAGCTTGAAAGCGGGGAAAGAGGCTAAGAAAGGGAAGGAACTGTAGAAGGCCAGGGTGAGCGCCTTTACTATGACTCATGAGGAAGCAAGGGTGGACCCCGATGTCATGTCAGGTACGTTCCTAGTAAACCAAACTTGTGCCTCTATGTTATTTGATTCTTGTGCCAGTAGGAGTTTTACTTCAGCTGCATTCTGTGCTAATTTGCCCGTTAGAAGTAGAAGTATTGATGAGTCCTTCGATGTAGAAACTGCTAATGGTAAATCCACTAGGATATTTGATACTTCAGAGGATTGTGTGATAGAATTGGAAGGTCATAGGTTCCCTGCTAGACTGTTTGTGATGACCTTAGGCGGATTTGACGTGGTCCTAGGGATGGATTGGCTAGCAGCCTAAAAGGCGACTATCATGTGTTGCAAGAAGATGATTCGATTGACCGCTCCTAATGGGAGTTCGATGACAATCTATGGTGATCAAGTTACTACGGTTCCTAAGGTGATTTCCATGGTGGTGGCAGAGAAGTGCATGAAACATGGGTGTAGTGCCTACCTGGCTTACGTAAACGATGTGGATGCATCAGTACCATAATTTTCCGACCTACCAGTTGTGTGTGAATTTCCAGACGTAATCCCAGAAGATTATTAGGTGTGCCACCTGACCGCGAGATCGATTTCCATATTGACCTAATACCTGGTGCTCAAACCTGTTACCAAGGCACCATATCGATTGGATCTGTCTGAGATGAAGGAACTGATGGTTCAGTTGCAAGAGTAGTTGGAAAAAGGGTTCATTTGATCGAGTATCTCTCCCTGGGTGCTCCGGTCTTGTTTGTAAAGAAGAAGGACGGTAGTATGAGGATGTGCATCGACTATCATGATTTAAATAAGTTGATGGTGAAGAACCGATATCCACTACCTAGAATTGATGACTTGTTTGATCAGCTCCAAGGTGCCAGTTGGTTCTCGAGAATAGATCTTAGATCTGGTTACCATCAGTTAAAGGTGAAGGAGCAAGATATCCGTAAAACAATTTTTGCATGTGTTACGTACACTACAAATTTCTCGTGATATCTTTTGGTTTAACCAATACGCCAACTGCTTTTATGGATTTGATGAACTGGGTGTGTCGCTCGATGTTGGATAAATCAGTGATTGTGTTTATAAATGACATATTGATTTATTGAAGAAGCAAGGAGTAACATGCTAGTCACATTCGTGCAGTGCTAGAAACGCTTAGAAGGGAGAAGTTGTATGCCAAGTTCTTCAAGTGCATGTTTTCGTTGCGTGAGGTTTAGTTTCTGGGTCATGTGGTGAATCCCGATGGATTAAGGTAGACCCGCAAAAGTGCAGGCAGTGATGCAATGGAAATCTCCAAAGACGCCATCCGAGATCCGTAGTTTCTTGGGTTTAGCGGGATATTACAGGAGATTTATCCAAGACTTCTCTAAGATAGCTTCCCCGTTAACCTAGTTAACCCGTAAAGATATGAAGTTTGGATGGGGTGAAGAGCAAGAGAAGGCTTTCGAGAAGTTGAAGATGAGATTGACTGAAGCTCCTGTCTTGACGTTACCCGAAGGAAGCGAAGACTTGGTTGTCTATTCGGATGCTTCTTATTTGGGATTGGGTTGCGTGTTGATGCAACAAGGGAGAGTAATAGCCTATGCATCCTAACAGTTGAAAATTCACTAGGCTAACTACCCTGCTCACAACTTGGAACTACCGGCTGTGGTCTTCGCATTGAAGATTTGGAGGTATTACTTGTACGGGGCGAAGTGTACCATCTTCACCAAACACAAGAGCTTGAAGTACTTCTTCGATCAAAAGGATTTGAATGTAAGGCAGAGGAGATGGTTAGAGCTTATCATGGATTACGATTATTAGATCCATTCCCATCCAGGAAAGGCCAATGTAGTGGCGGATGCCCTTAGCCGAAAGGAGAGACCCGAACCAATCCGGGTGAAAGCTTACCAGTTGGTGATGACCTCCGGTGTGATGACACCGGTCAAGGGGTTCCAAGATAAGGCGTTGAAATAAGAATGCCTTAACTCCAAAAGGATGAGAGGTCTAGTCATAGACTTGGGTGAAAACACTCTCGGAGTTAGAACCCGCTTCGGGTGGATGTGGGTCCCTCGTTACGGAGGCCTATGGGAGCAAATCATGGATGAAGCTCATAAGACTCGATACTCAATTTATTCTAGTGCCATGAAAATGTACCAGGATATAAAGAAGGACTATTGGTGGACGGGAATGAAGCGCGATATAGCCGAGTATGTGAGCAAGTGCCTTACTTGTTTGTAAGTGAAGGCAAAGCATCAGAAGCCATACGAGAAGATCCAACCTTTAGATATACCCGAGTGGAAGTGGGAGCACATCACTATGGACTTCATTACGAAGCTACCATGTATGAAAAGGGGGTACGATGCTATATGGGTGATAGTTGACCGTTTAACGAAGAGTGCTCACTTTCTACCGATCCATGAGACATATTCATATAAGTGGTTGGCGGATCTGTTTATCAAAGAGATTATGATGCGTCATGGTGTACCAGTGATTATTGTCTCTGACCATGACACTCGGTTTACATCTAAATTTTAGAAGAGATTCCATGATGTGATGGGGACGAGGTTACATATCAGTACGCCTTACCATCCTCAAACAGATGGTCAGTCAGAAAGGACCATCTAGACGCTAGAAGATATGCTTCGGGCATGCGTCATCCATTTTGGATGAAGTTGGGACGAAACATACCATTAGCTGAACTCTTATACAACAACAGTTATCATGCTAGCATTGGTATGCCACCATATGAGATGCTATACGGTAGGAAGTGTAGGACGTCTGTATATTGGGGTGACATTGGACCGAAAGAGTTAAGGAGTATTGAGGTAATCGAGGCTACGACTGAAAAGTTGGAGGAGATCAAGGCCTTTATAAAAGTAGCAAAAGATAGGAAAAATCATATGTCAACAAGGCGTAGACCGATTAAATTCAAGGTGGGTGATAAAGTTATGCTGAAGGTTTCACCTTGGAAAGGGATTATTCATTTTAGAAAGCGAGGTAAGCTGAGCCCAAGGTATGTAGGACCTTTCCGAATCATTGCTCGAGTAGGAGAGGTGGCCTATAGGTTAGAGCAACCCGATGAGTTAAGTGGGATTCATCCAACATTCCATGTATCTCATCTGAGAAAATGCTTAGCTGATGAAGATATGATTGTACCACTGGAAGACATTGAAGTGGATGAGAGGCTCAATTATGTAGAGCAACCAGTGGCAATCATTGACCAAAGAAGAAGAGGTTATGGAATAAAGTAGTACCACTGGTACGAGTACGGTAGAGACACAGAAGGGATCCAAGTCTACGTGGGAGACTGAAGGAAGGGATCCAAGTCTACGTGGGAGACTGAGGGAGATTAGACAACATTACCCACAACTGTTTGAGAAGTGATAGGTTTCAAG
This sequence comes from Flaveria linearis, assembly GCA_024085815.1. Taxonomy (NCBI): domain Eukaryota; kingdom Viridiplantae; phylum Streptophyta; class Magnoliopsida; order Asterales; family Asteraceae; genus Flaveria; species Flaveria linearis. Next base: position 82,737,298 of record CM044003.1, read on the forward strand.
GACGAAACCTATATAAGGGGGGTGGACTTGTAACACCCGAAAATCTACTAAAAGCAAAGAAAAGAGAAGCGTAAAGAAAGAAAGGTTAAATAACACAAGTGGAGGGGTTAAAGCTATGCAAAAGGCCAACATTATTATTATTATGTTTAACAGGTGGGCATGGCCACTCACTTCTCTATACACCACTCCTTTGACTACAAAAAAGAGAAAAATAAGGATTTCATTGGTTTTAGAGAGAATAAGAAGATTAGTCTGAAGGTGAGTTCTCTTGTGTCTTGTTCAGTTTCAGCTGGATTTTCAGCCTTTGGACCAAGCCATATGTGTTTGTGTGTGTCCGGTTGTGTGCTTTTGGCATGATTAGGTGTTAGAACTCCTTGTGATCTCGAGTTTGAAGGAGTTTTGCTCAAAGCCTACAACAGGTGAGTTCTAGATTCTACTTTTTACTGTTTTAAAACTTGTTTTGGGGCTGAAAATGTATGCAACTAACTTTTTATAACTTTCAGTGCATGAACCTCATCTGTGTACTCCTATTTACACGGATGAGTGTGTCACACCCCGGGCCCAAGGAGGGTAGGACGTCACAGACTAGCAGCAAATATGGCAATGGAAACAAACCATCATAAGAGCACATGAGTAGAGAAATCACATGGTATTACATTAACTTAAATAAAATCCGGTACTAAACAGCTTAGCCCGGTTACGTCAAATTGTTTCAATACAAGGTGACAAAGTGTACATTATTATAACTAACATCAAATGTAATATTCTCAAAAAGTTAAAAGGTAGAGTCTAATAATTCCATGAGGTCAAGGTACTAGGTCATCCAATAGTCTCCTGAGTCTAGCAAGACATCCATCAAGGGTTACCTAAAACATGCTCAAAAAGTTTTGTGTCAACTAAAAAGTTTGTGAATTCAAGTGCTTAAAGTTCAAAAACAAAAAGGATTAGAGTCCATAAATTTAAAGTTATAGTATCAATTATCACTGTTGTAGGGTCACAATCAACCATGCACTCAGTCCCGCTAGCCTCTTCTAAAGTCGTGTTATACTGGTTAACCCCAAAGGGAGAACTGAGCCGCAAAACAGTGTATTATACCTTCCGGATGGTTGACCATAGTATCTTATAAAAACCTGTCACATGCCATAAACGATCCCTCAGGATCTCAGTGGGGTACCCTTTCTAAGCGGAAGGCACTGTGTGTGGGAGATTCCCCAAGTAGGTCTACCCATATGAAATAAGTGGTTCATAGAGAATTAGGATTGAGATTTAAGTATCAGCAGGGATCAATAATATCCACAACATAAGCATCATAACATACACAAAAAATTTTCAGTTTAAAAGGAGCATGCTTCATCCCCAAAACAAAAGTAAAAAGGGGACACGAGAACTCACCTTAGTATCAATCACGTTCCACATTCACAGATAGTTTCAAGTCCTAGCACCCTATGATCATAATTCAATTAATAAGCTATAGATTCTTAAATTTTTGGAAGTGTGATTTAGTGTCATTTTATAGTTAAAGGCGTACGCGGTTTTGTTTCTTAAAAGTTTGGGTTAAAAGTTTCCTTTTTAGGAAAGTTAGGGTTTTGGCACGTGTATATCAAGTTTTATGGTTTTTATAAGTTTGTTAACACATTAATTTGTTAAATATTTTTCTCGTCAGGAGGTTGCTAAAACTTGATTAGAATGCAGAATTTACACTTTTGGCCCCTCAAGTTTCAAATTTTACAATTTCTACCCCAAAGTTTGTCTCTTTACAATTTTTGACCCCTAATATTTCCTTAAGCTTTTTATAGCCTATTTGAGCCTGTTAGAATTCTAAAAATTCAGATCTTACTCGTGAGATTTAAAACACAAGTTCCTAGTTACCGGTTATGTTTACTTTTGTTAACTAAATTCGTAAAATTTACATATTAACTCAAAAATTCACCAAATTTGATTTCTATTACTAAAATAATTATTCCAAGACCTGAAAATACTTAGCTTCTGATTTCTTTATGTTATAGCTAGTTTTCTTGAATTATCCCCATATTTCGGGTCACTGAACTAGTGTATCATAGCCATACCATCACCTACTAAATTTCCCACCCAGCCAACCAACTCATATTTTTCAGGCATTCTAAGTCTCAAACTTTCTGAAATTTAAATCTTAGTCCTCGGTTTTACATAAACATAGCCACAATCAGTGTTCTACACCATTTACACTAGGTAGCTATCATACTTGCATTCCAATCATCATTCGATCATTTGTAATCCTCAAACCCGGATTATATATGTTTGTTTCACTGTTTTAAGCAGATTAATAGCTTTAGTTATAAAAATATATGGTTAAATGTTGCTCGACTGCATAAAATGAGGGTTTACAAGGTAAAAATCCTTGTATATCAACCTCTAGACTCACGGTTAATGGAATAATACCTTGTCCGAAGTTTAAGTCCCACGAACATGAGGTTCAAGCAGAGAATCTTCTGTTAGATCAGTGAGAATAGTGTTTACAATAAGATAAGGATGAGTTTATTAAGATTTAGATGTTGGAAGTTCATGTTACTTACTTAAGAGACGGTTTTGAAGGTTAGAAACCAGCAAATGTTCTTTGAAGTGGGGCTGGTACCTTGTTCTTCTTCTAAATGAGAGAGTAGTGGAGGTGTTTGTGTGTGTTTTTTTGGTGGAGAGTGAATCCGAGAGAAAGAGGATAAGAGAAGTTTTTGAAAGAGAGTTTGCCTGTATGGGGATAAGTGTGAGGTAGAGTGCTTAAGTGGTGTATGGGGAGTTTAAGGAATGTATTCGGTTGTTGGGTGTGGGCGGCTGAGAATAGATGTGTTTTATTTTTATTCTATTATGATTATTTTTATTTGTTAACCGTGGATGTGAATGGGCGCATAAACCACATCCGGGTTTGTCTTTAAGTGTTCAAAATACCATAATCATCTAAAGTAATCATTCAAAAGATAGTTTCTATACAAAAATAAGTTTCTACATGGTTAAATACCAATGTTGGATGTAAAAATAAGTGTGGATAATAATCAGAAGTTGAATATATACACAACTACATAAGTAACATTCCAGCGTATTACCACTAACTAGGCGCATGACAACTGTTAGGACGTTTAGGACTTAGGCACATGAAAACTGTGTGGGCACATTAGCACTGCTGGAATGCCCAAGACTTAGCCGTCTAGGCACTATCCAGGCACATGGGCACTGTTCAGGCGCATGAGCACTGTTCATGCGCATGAGTACTGTTTAGGCGTATGAGTATTGTTCAGGCGCACGGCTTGGAGAAATGTCTATTTAAATATTTTTGCATAAGTCCCTGACTCATCTTGGGTCGAGGAGAGTTTTTACATTCTCCACAGTTTAGAAAATTTCGTCCCAAAATTTAGCTTCTATTAAGCTTCTGAACGGTTGGGTTTGAAGAGGTGCGAGTATTCCTTTCTCATCTCATCTTCCCACTCCCATGTGAACTCAAGTCCTCGCTTAGAGTTTCATCTCATTTTCACCTTGGGTATGTGACTTCGCCTAAGTTTGCGGACCAGTCGATCAGTAATGTCTATGGGCTCCTCATCAAAATTCAATTTGACATTTATTTTTGCTTCTTTCAATGGCAATTCTAAGTTTTGTCTACCAGACACTTTTTCAAATTTGATACATGAAAAGTGTTGTGTATGTAGCTCAGCTCCTCAGGCAGTCTGAGCTGGTATGCTACCGGACCAATTCTTGCCAGTATTCAAATGGTCCAATATATCTTGGGCTTAGATTGGCCATCTTGCCAAATCTCACTACTCCTTTCCACGTGCGACCTTTAACATTACTTTATCACCCACTTGGAATTCAAGAGGCTTTCGTCTTCTATCAGCATACTTCTTTTTGTCAGTCTCTGGCTATTCTCAGTTGTTCCTTAATCTTAACTATTTTGTCCGTGGTTTCCACAATGATGTCGGGTCCCATCACTTGGCTATCACCTACCTCATTCCAACTCATGGGTGACCGACATTTCTTGCCGTATAGAGCCTCATACGGGCTGCTTTTATACTTGTGTGGTAACTATTACTGTAGGAGAATTCTACTAGGGGAAGGTGGTTATCCCAGCTTCTACCAAAGTCAATCACATAAGCTCTCAGCATGTCTTCCAAGGTCTAAATAGTTCTTTCATTTTGCCCGTCGGTTTGAGGGTGGTATGCGGTGCTTATGTCAAGACGGGTCCCCAAGGCCTGTTGGAGAGATCTCCAAAATTGTGATGTGAAGGACCATCACGGTTTGTGATAATCGAGAGTGACACTCCATGCCGAGTCACTATTTCATCAATGTATATTCGGGTTAACTTTGACATCTCATAGTCCTCTCGAATTGGTAAGAAATAGGCTGATTTGGTAAGCCTATCCATGATTAACTAAATAGCATCATGACCGCAAGTTGTTCTTGGTAGATTCGTGACAAAATCCATTATAATGTTATCCCATTTCCATTCCAGCATTTCGGGTTGCTGAAGGGTTCCTGATGGTTTTTTTGGTTTCGGCCTTCACCATTGCACATGTCAAACATTTGCCCACATATGTGGCAATAGACTTCATTAATCCAGGCCACCAGAAAAGTGCTTTCAAGTCTTGATACATCTTATCACTTCCCGGGTGAACCGAATATCTAGATTTATGTGCCTAATTCAAAATCATATCCCTAATTCCACTGTGGTTAGGCACCCATGTCCTTCCTTCACATTTACACAATCCATCGTTGTCTACTTCCAAACGCTTCTCCATCCCTGTTAACATTTCCCTAGTCAGGTTATTCTCCTTAAGAGCTTCCCTCTGTGCTTCCTTCAACCTAGCAACAAGGTTAGTGTACACGCTAATCCTTAGAGCACGAACACGAAGGAATTTCTCTCGTTCTTTTCTACTCAAGGCATCAGCCACTACATTTGCCTTCCCAGGATGGTAGCGGATCCCACATTCGTAATCGCTTAGTAACTCTACCCATCTTCTTTGTTGCATGTTCAACATCTTCTAATTGAGGATGTGCTACAGGCTTTTGTGATTAGTATAGATGACGCACTTAGTACCATAAAGGTAATGTCTCCATAGTTTGCGTGCCAACACCACGGCACCCAGTTCCAAATCGTGTGTCGTGTAATTCTTTTCGTGTTCGTTCAGCAATCTAGATGCATACACGACCACTTTTTCCTATTGCATTAACATGCAACCGAACCTTGACGCGAGGCGTCACAATAGACTACAAAGTCCTTGGTTCCCTCTGGTAGTGTTAGGATAGGTGCACTACGGAGTTTTTCCTTTAACGGGTTAAAGGCTTTATCTTGTTCCTTTCCCCATTCATAGGTTGTATCCTTCTTGGTTAAAGGAGTTAATGGTTGTACCGTTCATGAGAAGTCCTTGATAAGCCTCCTGTAATAGCCAGCCAAACAAGAAACTGTTTGATCTCAGTAGGAGTTTCTGGGACTTTCCAGCTTTTAATAGCCTCTATTTTTTATGGATCTACCTGGATATCATCCTTATTTACTATGTGCCCAAGAAACTGAATTTCACGCATCCAAAACTCGCATTTGGAGAATTTTGCGTATAGTTATTCGTTCTTGAGTAGTGTATATATTTATATATATATATATATATATATACATATATATATGTATATATATATACATGTATATATATATATGTATATATATACATGTATATATATATATATATCAAAGATGGCAATTCATGTCATAGGTTATTGAATAAAGTAAATAAAGATGGATGAACAAATGTAACAATCAAACCTTGAAAAATATGTCCACAATAATGATTAAACGATTAGCTAAGTGTATTGGTTCCCATAGTGCTCAAGAACGACACTAGGAGCCGACAATACCTCAGCTTTAGCATCAAATAGGCTTGTCAGGCCCATAGATCTATGATGTCGTCAGGCTAGCAATAGTTAGTGATTGTATATAACAAGAGTCATCATATGATAATTACAAGTGTTCAAATAACCATGACAAATAAGATGAATTGCACAAGTGATTACAAGATTCAAGACGGGTTTACAAGTGTATTTATAATAAGATTAACATGTTTCACCCAAAAGTGTGAATATATATAAAAAGGGGTATGAAAACTCACATGGATAATAAGGATGTCAATTAAGAAGTCTTGTATAAAATGCGGAGGATTCGATAAAGTTCAACCTAAATGAACGATGTATTAGATTAATCATAATTATTATGATGTTAAATTTGGGATTACAATGATGTTATTTATAAAATCATTAAACCATGACTTTAAATTATAAGACAGATACAACTTATTATTATTTTAATATTTAAATGCTAAGAATTTTAGGGATTAAAACCATTAGTAAACTTTTCTTATCAAGAATTATTATTTACTACTTGATAAAATAATAAAATTCGTAGTTTAAATGATTAAAATAATTCTTTTAAACACAATGGATGCGCATTTTATATAGGTACACATATATATTAATTTTCTTCTATTTACATAATCTAAAATTGTATATATATATTATATATATAGGGAAATGATCAATGTTAACCCTCTATTATTGTGATAACCGTGTTAACCTTCAAAGATTAATCAAAATAATATTTTTTTTGTTGGAATAGTATCATTATACATATACAACATTATGTTCTTTTACGTATATGTGTAAATTCACAAGCATAAAAAAGTTACGACAAGTGTAAGTTACACTTACATCACTAAATATTTACTGATGTAAGTGTAACTTACAGTAGTGTAATCTTTTTTACGCTTATGAATTTGCACATACACATTAAAGAACATATTTGTGTATATGTGTAATGATGTTATTCCAAAAAAAATAATGATTTTGATTGATATTCAAAAGTTAACATGGTTATCGCAATAATAGAGGGTTAACGATTGAACCTTACCATATATATATATATATATATATATATATATATATATATATATATATTTCTTTAAATAAAGAAGACATGATGATAAAACTTTTATTATAAAAGATTTAAATAAATATAAAAAAAATATAAATTTATACATATTGGCCTTGTCCAAATAGCTTTCAAGCCCTTAACATTAGAAGGCTTGCCTGAAAGCTTTGTAGCAGCTCTGAGAGATGCCAGGAATTTAGATTGGAAGCAATCTTTGATAGGGATTGTCCAATCAAGCTTGGCCCATGGTTGGTTTATTTTAATGTATACCCAAATTTACAGTTATCGCTATCTGATGTTAATATTCTACATGCTTTAACTTTAAATATTAAAACCATTGGTATAATTATGCTCAAGGGTCAGAGGTTATCTATGTATGCTACAGAATATACTATAAACCTCTTTATACGTTAAACCCGCGATGTAGAATGGTAGATAAACCATTAAATGAAACCATCGTAATAGAAACCAATTTTGGAAAATCAAACATAACTACAAGAAGAAGAATAAAATGGGAAGAAATCAACTTTCCAGAAAATTGGGTATTAGATGAAGCTACCCCCTCACAACAATATATGGATCATAATCTATTAAATATTACTCAATCAAAAGAAGGAACAGTGCAAATACAATTTGAAAACTTTAGAATAAAGAATGAGCCTTCAATCTCGAGGTCAGTATCATCACACTACCATCACATATCTCCAATAGAGTATACTATGAAAAGTCCTTCTAGGGCATCTACCTCTCATCTAAGAGAAGAATATTCTGAAAGAAAAATAGAGGGATTAAGAATGGATTCTGATAATATTTCAGAGGTGTGCAAATAGACCCGGAATTAATCGAGTCTGAAATAAGTTTTGTATAATTTATGGATAATACAAACTTTGAAGAAAAAATCGACTTTTCACCAGGATCATTGGTGAGAAAGAATAATTCAAAAGAATTTGAACATCCCAAATGGAATTGTTTTAGAAAATGGTTTTTTAAAATTTTAAAAAACAAACTCAAATGTTCTTTAAAGAAGAATATTATAAAGATTTAACCAAGAAAAATGAAATTATACCTTTTGTTCCTTGGTTTATTGAAAAATATACGAAACTATAGTTTCTGTACTTGAAAGAAGTTTTGAAATAAATGGAAAACTATTTCAAACATTTTCCCTCCTACAAATACTATATTTAAAGTAGGAAAAGAAGGAGAATACTTTCAAGCTTTTCAAAAATTACTGGAAGATGATACTTTACCAGTAACAATTTCACATATAAATGTTTTAATAAAACAACAAAACTATAATAATTTGTATTTGATAATTCTTGGGGAACAGCTTCAGGATTTATCAAAGAAAATAGATAAAATATTATCTAGTGTCCAAGAAAGACAGAAAATCAATATAGAAAGAGGAAAGGAAGTTGTTGCTACTCCTAGTATACAACTGCCACCTAAGATTACAGATTTTAAAACAAAATCTATGAAAGTTTAATAAAAACTTTAAATGAGTCAGTTATTGCCTTTAAAAATTTACACATTAATACACTGACTGATATTAATAAAGAAAATATAAACAAAAGATTCAAGATGAAATCTTAAAAATATCCAAGTTTGCAGATAAGCCAACCCAGAGAAAATATTACTACCCGAGGCCTACACCTCAGGATGTTCTTTTAGAAGAACAAGAATATACTATCAAAATTCCTATAGTGGGAAAATGATTTATGAATGGAACATAGATGTCTATACAGAAGGTCAAATATATAATACTTTACATAAAATACTTATGTATAGTACAATCTGCCAAATAATGGCAATTCCACAAAAACTATAGCCAATAAAAGGTTGGTGGGATAATTATCTATCCCAAGATGATAAGGATAAAATCCTTAATAGTATCAAAGAAGAAGATGGAAGTACGGTTAGTAATGATGTCTATTCTTTAATTATCAATATTATAGAATATTTCACAGGAAGATGGTCGGAAGATTCTGAAAATATTAGAACTCTTCTTTAAAACCTTAGGTGTCCAACTCTCACCTCATTTAGGTGGTATAAGGATACATTTCTATGTAGGGTTATGGAACTTCCAGAGTCAAATAGCTCTCATTGGAAGTCTAAGTTTATAGATGGTCTTCCCTCTTTGTTTACAGAGAGAGTAAGAAATCCTTAAGAAAAGGAGAAATTAGTATTAATTATGATGAATACACGTATGGTAAACTTATAGGAACCTTTATACAAGAAGGTTTAAATTTAAGTAATGAGATAAAATTAAACCAACAGATTAAGAACATTCTCTTAATGAGAAGAAACAATTAGGGCAATTCTGTGATCAGTTTGGCATAGAGTCTACCTCTAGACCTAGGAAGCCTAAAAAGAGTCTTCCCCTCGAAAGTATCTTAAGAGGAAAAAGACAAAAGAAGAAAGAAAGCTTGATAGAAAAAGAAAGTATGAAGAAAAATCTTCATCATAAACCTCTTATTAAATGTAGGAGATGTGGCAAATAGGTCAAAAGCAAGAACTTGCTGGGTAAAGAAAAAGCTTAATAAGCTAGAAGATAAAGAATTAAAAGAAAAGATTTAAGAAATTCCTTTAAACTCAGACTCTGAAACAGAATCTGAAAATCTTTTTCAGAAAATAAAAATCTAAACATTATAGATAATGAAAGTTTTTATACTAGAGAAGAGGAGGAAGATATTCCTTGTTCCAGTGTTTGCAAACAAGATTGTTGTAAAAACTCTTCAGATATTGAAGAAAAAGATTTATATCAACTTGTCTCACAATTCCAAGGATTGGAATTGAATGTTCTGACAAATGAGATTTTAGACATTCTAAAACTAATTGAAGATAATTCTTTAAAAGAAAAAATAATTCAAACATTTCTAAATAACACAGAAGGGGAAACCTCTTCTAGTGTGCTACAAAAGGATTTAAACCTTTTTTCATTAGCAGAGCTAAAAAAAGCAGCTAAATGAAAAAAATAAATTCAAAAACCTATAGATATACAGGATTTGAAAAAAGAAATGATTATTTAAATATGAGGTGAAAATACTTCAATAGATAATAAAAATGTAGAAAAAGAGTTATAAGTCTTGAAACCCCAAAATATCCTATATCCTTTAGACAAATTGTTCAACAGGAACAAGAAAGTTTAGGATTTTTAGACAGTTTATTAGAAATTATACTACCCAAAAATGGCATATCAGAATAAAACTTCTGATAAGTGATAGATTTTTCATAGAAGTGATAGCACTAGTTGATAGTGGTGTTGATCTAAATTGTATTCAAGAAGGATTAATTCCTACTGAGTACTTTCATAAAACTTCTCATTCCCTTAGCTTAGCTAGTGGAGAGAAGCTCCAAATAAATATAAAATACAAAAGGCATATATATGTCAAGATAAGGTTTGTATTCCTACTAGTTTCCTACTAATAAAAAATCTTACAAGCCAAGTTATACTTGGAACTCCATTTCTAAATAAAATATTTCCTTTAAAGTATATAGATACTAAAGGAATCGTTGGATCATTCGAAGGAAAATAGATATACTTTCCTTTCATTGTAAATCCAATATCAAAAGAAATCAATCAAGTAAGAGAAATCTTTTACAAGCAAAGATTAATCAAATTGAATTTTTACAAAAAGAAATATTTTCTTTAAGCATCCAGGAGAAAATACAAAACCCTAAATTACAGGGAAAAATAAAACTAATTTAAAACCAATTCAGTTTAAAAATATGTAATGACCATCCGAATGCGTTTTGGGAAAGGAAGAAAATTCTTCCTTATGAAAATGATTTCAAAGAAAGTCAAATTCCAACCAAGGCAAGACCATGTCAAATGAATACACAATATATGGAATTGTGTAAGAAAGAGATTAAATCTTTATTAGACAAAAATCTAATAAGAGATTCAAAATCTCCTTGGTCTTGTACAGCCTTTTATGTAAATAAACATTCAGAACAAGAAAGGGGTGTTCCAAGGCTGGTAATCAACTATAAATGTCACACCCTCAAAATCCACGTGCGGATTTTACCGCGAGGCGTGTGAACAAACCAGGATCACAGTCAATAGTTACTCGGAACAACTCTATATGTCATATTTAACATAAACCAAACCAGAGTTCAAACTTTAACAATCATGCGGAAGCGTATAGTAATAAAACAAACCCAAAATATAAAAAATGTATAAACGGCAAAACATGCGCCAACCAACTTTTAAAACCCAAAATGTAAAGATAAACAAATGTATCATCGTTTAAGTGTTAGGATGCATGATTGACTCGTGCGTGCTCCTACTGACAATCCGGATTATCGACCTAAGAATAGCATACTAAAAAGTCAACACAATGGTTGGTGAGTTCAGAGTTTGCGTTTAAACATACAGTTTAACAATCGTGATATATATAAGCATGTGCATTGTAATAGATAGCTAGTCTATTAACAAAAGGATATTAATATATAGTGATTTCGGAATTGAAGCTGACTGTGTTATGTTTGCCTCCTGTCACGACTTTACCATATCGTGACAAATGTACATAGGACAAATTGCACCCGGTTGACCTCGAGTCACACAGGTGGGCTCGTCGGACCCAGTAGTACTACCTAAGTTTCCCCGCTATTCAATATTAACAATTCGAAAGTGTGAGGACTTTATCATGGTAAACGCACTATATTAATATCATACACATCTTAAATATAAAAAGCGTTGTAGAGTTACCAGTATGCTATCTCCCCCAAAATAGATTAAGTAAAACAGTGGGGCATGAACTCACCTGATACGCGTATTGAGTACTAGAGTTTACTTGAAAGACAAGGTGAACAGTCAACCCTCAGAGGTTAGCTAGATCATGTAAGTACATGAGTTTGTGTAAACAGTGAATATAAGAAACCCTAAGTGCCCTTAACCAAGGACTCAAGGTTTTAGAAGAATAGACAAGTTTACCCAGTTGACCCGGTTGACCCGTTTGACCCGTTGGTGACATTATGTGTTGTAACCGTTTACACAGACATGAGCATATATCATACAAGTCATGTAAGTTCTTAGCATCTAGCATACTCAGTGTGTTCATAACACAACTAGTGTATCATATAACAGGTCAGATCATGCATAACCTACTTATATGACCTATAACCATGATTTTGCATATACGGGTCAAAACAGATAATTTACCAAAAAGTCATCCATACTATCCACAACACATTCAATATGCCCAATACATACAACATACATCAATATGATCAATTTCCAGTCCAAACATGATGTCCTAGTTACTAGTCAACATACCAACCACACATGGTCATCAAAGGGCATAAATCACCCAATAACCAAATAAACATTCTATACAACCCAATTAATAGATTCTACACTTTAGGCATCCACAACAATCATTCTAGCATGATCCTAAAGCCATGAATAAGTCCAATTCCTAATATCCAATGTTCATGCACAATAAAGTTTCCCTTTTAGGAAAGTTCATCCCAAAATATGTAAACACCCAATGAACATACAATTCATCAATAATACACTATTTCAAGCTCATAACAACATCCAACTATGATCAACAACAACAATCCTAGCCTGATTCATTCATCCAAAACTAAAAAGTTTCTACTTTTGGCAAGACATGAACAACAACATCCAACCTAAGATTTCTAGCATTCATAGCAACAATCTAGCATTCATATCATAATCCCAATGTTCATACAACATCATTAACACCCTAATAACACCAATTCATCATTGAATTATCAAGTTCATGCACAAAAGTTACTATTAATAGTAAGGTATGATCCAAGCTCTCATTCAACAATTTCTTGCATGATTCATGTTTCCTAGCATCCATAAAATCCATAGAAATTTGTTCCATTTCCACATTGGTATCTCGGGTTGCTGTAACAGTCCGGATGGTTTTTGGTATTCCACCTTTACCTTCGAACAGGTCAAACACTTGCTCACATGTGTAGCTACATCCGCCTTCATGTTAGGCCACCAATAGTGCGCCTTTAAGTCGTGATACATCTCATGTTAGGCCACCAATAGTGCGCCTTTAAGTCGTGATACATCTTGTCAGATCCAGGTGTATAGAGTACTTAGACTTTTGTGCCTCACTCATCACTAAATCCCTCAGATTTCCTAGACAGGCACCCAAAGTCTATTCATAAAGTACCGAATTCCATCCTCTTTCACTACCAATTGTATATCCATTCCCCGTAATGACTCATAACCAATGTTTTCCTCTTCAATGCTTCTATCTGTGCTTCCTTAACTTGTTTAGGAAGATTGGTGCGAATTGTAAGTGGTAAGGCTCGTACCCGCCTGGGTTTAGCTGTTTCTTATCGGCTTAAGGCATCATAACTACGTTCGCCTTTCCAGGATGGTACTTGATAGCGCAATCATAATCGTTAAGAAGTTCTACCCAATGGCGTTGCCTCATATTTAACTCCTTTTGCTCAAAGATATGTTGAAGACTCTTGTGATCGGTATAGATAGTGCATTTGGTACCGTACAAGTAATGTCTCCAAATCATTAAGGCAAAAACTACTGCACCCAATTCTAAGTCATGGGTGGTATAGTTCTTCTCATGAACCTTCAGTGTCTTGAGGCATAAGCTATTACCTTATCTCACTACATCAAGACACAACCCAATCCTTGAATGGATGCGTCACAATACACCACGAAATCATTTGTCCCCTCTGGCAGTGCCAATATCGGTGCACTACAGAGTTTCTATTTTAACAACTGAAAAGCCGCCTCTTGACTTTCTCCCCATTTGTATGTCGTTCCTTTGTGGGTCAAAGCTGTGAGAGGTTGTGCAATCTTAGAAAATCCCTCTATGAATCGTCGGTAATACCTGCTAATCCCAGAAATTGCCTTATCTCGCTCGGTGTTTTAGGTATAGCCCAATTCTTTATCGCCACAATCTGGGAGGATGAACATGTATACCCTTCTCATTAACAATGTGACCTAGAAATTGCACCTCGCGTATCAAAAGTCACACTTAGAGAATTTGGCGTACAGTTGCTCATTCTTCAGTAGTTCTAAGATTAATCGTAGATGCTCTTCATGGTCCTCCTTGGTCTTAGAGTATATCAGTATGTCATCGATAAACACAATAACAACAGATCAAGATAGGGTTTGCACACGCGATTCATGAGGTCCATAAACACCGCAGGTGCATTAGTCAACCCAAAAGGCATGACCAAGAACTCGTAATGACCATAACGAGTATGCGGTTTGGAGATGTCTTCCTCACGGACTCTAGTTGATGATAACCAAACCTCAAGTCGATCTTCGAATAATAGCTTGATCCTTGAAGCTGATCAAACAAGTCATCGATACGAGGTAGAGGGTATCGGTTCTTGACTGTGACTTTGTTTAACTCCCTATAATCAATGCACATTCGGAACGTGCCATCTTTCTTCTTAACAAAAAGGATGGGCTCCCCAAGGTGATGTGCGAGGTCGAATAAAGCTCTTATGTAGAAGTTCCTGAAGTTGTGATGACAACTCCTGTAGCTCGTTCGGTGCTAACAGATAAGGTGCTCTAGCAATTGGGGCTGCGCTAGGAGTCAGTTCAATTTGGAATTCCACTTGACGATGAGGTGGTAGTCCAGGAAGATCCTCTGGAAACACCTCTGGAAAGTCTCGTACCACTGGAATATCCTCTATTTTTCTTTCCTCTGGTTGCTTATCGGTGACGAGTGCCAGAATAGCCAAACGGCGTTTTCGCAATAACTTTTGTGCTTTCATGTAAGAGATAATGCCCATCACTGCACCACTCCTATCGCCTCGGACTGTAAGGATTTCATCACCAACAGGGATTCATATGATTTTCTCGTGACATATGACTTCCGCTTGCTTGTTAGAGAGCCAATCCATGCCTACCATAACGTCGAAACTTCCTAGTGTAACAGGCAGAAGATCTATAGCGAAAGTATGACCAGCGAGTTCTATCTTACAATCTCTAAGGATGTGTGTTACATGGATTTGTTTACCGTCAGCCAACTCCACGGTGTATTTGGATTCTAAAGCAGAAGGGATATCACTTAGGAGACTACAGAACTTTAAGGACATGAAACTCCTATCGGCTCCAGTATCAAACAGTACTGTAGCAAAACATCCATTGACAGAAAACCTACCAGTAACAGTTGTAGGGTCATTTAGAGCCTCACCTGAGCCAATGACGAAGGCTCTCCTTTGGCTCCAGTATTATTACCACCATTTCCATTGCCTCTTCCATCATTGTTGTTGTTATTGCCTTGATTGTTGTTGTTTTGGCCATTGCCATTACCGTTCTTCCTCAGCTGCGGGCGGTTTCACCTGTAGTGCCCTTCTTTCCCACACTTAAAGCAACCCTTTGGAGTCTCATGAGGTTGCTTTGGATTCCTAACCAAATCACCACGACAATCCTTGGCTAAGTGTCCCATTTTGCCACACCGCTGACACTTGTAATTGTCACATCTTCCAACATGATGATAGTTGCACCACGGGCACCTAGGTTGTTTACCACCGTAACCGCTCGGTCCTTGATTATTCGAGGCTGACTGGTTGAAATTACGATTGTTGTCGAACCTCCTTTGTTGTTGCTGCGGTGGTTGTTGCTGAGATTGATGTTGACCACCGGACGAAGATGCTCTATTGTTGTTGTTGTTGGTGTTGGAGGTATCCCACTTCCTCTTGTTGTCAGGCACGCTCGCCACAGCGCCCGTTTTGGTAACCGTCCTTGCTCCACAGCTTCATCAGTCAGTTTTTGGGCTAGGCGAATAGCTTGTTGAATAGTAGCCGGGTTGGAGGAATCCTATTGGCGGCTGTTTCGTCGCGCTGCTCTCGTGCGGTCATGCGTCCACTAAGCATCTGGTAACCGTCCCGCATTGGTAACACCCCTCCAAGGTCTTACCATGATGCTCCTTGAGTGCATCCAGCTGGTGTCGTAGCGTGTACACCTCGTGCTGTAGTGTACAAACATCGCTAGTGAGTCGCCGGACCCGGTGTTGCTCCGTGTCCGGTGCTGCCACTAAGGCGGCAATCACCTGCTCATTGGAATGTACTGTCCGTGGGAGTGAAGGTAATAGTTGCTCGGTGTTGGTCCTAGTTCTGGGTCTCGGTGTTGGTACACGTTCCCTATACAAGAGGTGATCTACGAACTCAGGGTAGAAACTCCAGTCTCGTGGGGGGTTGCGTTCAGGTGGAACAAACAATTGATCCCAGTCGAACTCACCTCGTGGGTAGTCCAAACGAGGCCAGTCAAGTCCATCATCGAGTACTGGTCCAGGAGGTGGGTACACGGATCGGGGGGTGATGTTGGTCGTTTACCAGGTGCTCTCGATGAAGATGCCATGCTGTAGAGAGTGTGATTGTGTATGCCAATGAGTATACAGTAGAAAAATTAGGAACAAGCAACTAACTAACTGTGTGTGGTTATAGTCTAGTGTGTATGCAACCTAGTTCTCTATAACCTATGGCTCTGATACCAATCTGTCACACCCTCAAAATCCATGTGCGGAGTTTTACCGCGAGGCGTGTGAACAAACCAGGATCACAGTATGTCATATTTAACATACACCAAACCAGAGTTCAAACTTTAACAATCATGCGGAAGCGTATAGTAATAAAACAAACCCAAAATATAAAAATGTATAAAATGGCAAAACATGCGCCAACCAACTGTTTAAAACCTAAAATGTAAAGATAAACAAATGTATCATCGTTTAAGTGTTAGGATGCATGCTTGACTCATGCAGTGCTCCTACTGGCAATCCAGATTATCGACCTGAGAATAGCATACTAAAAAGTCAACACAATGGTTGGTAAGTTCAAGAGTTTGTGTTTAAACATAACAGTTTAACAATCGTGATATATATAAGCATGTGCGTTGTAATAGATAGCTAGTCTATTAACAAAAAGATATTAAACATAGTGATTTCGCAATTGAAGCTGACTGTGTTATGTTTGCCTCCTGTCACGACTTTACCATATCGTGACAAATGTACATAGGACAAAATGCACCCGGTTGACCTCGAGTCACACAGGTGGGGCTCGTCAGACCCAGTAGTACTACCCAACTTTCCCCGCTATTCAATATTAACAATTCGAAAATGTGAGGACTTTATCATGGCAAACAGCACTATATTAATATCATACACATCTTAAATATAAAAAGCGTTGTAGAGTTGCCAGTATGCTATCTCTCCCAAAAGAGATTAAGTAAAACAGCGGGGCATGAACTCACCTAATACGCGTATTGAGTACTAGAGTTTACTTGAAAGACAAGGTGAACAGTCAACCCTCAGAGGTTACCTAGATCATATAAGTCCATGAGTTTGTGTAAACAGTGAATATGAGAAACCCTAAGTGCCTATAACCAAGGACTCAAGGTTTTAGAAGAATAGACAGGTTTGACCCAGTTGACCGTTTGACCCGCTGGTGACATTATGTGTTGTAAACCGTTTACATAGACATGAGCATATATCATACAAGTCATGTAAGTTCTTAGCATCTAGCATACTCAGTGTGTTCATAACACAACTAGTGTATCATATAAAGTGTCAGATCATGCATAACCTACTTATATGACCTATAACCATGATTAGCATATACGGGTCAAAACAGAAAATTTACCAAAAAGTCATCCATACTATCCACAACACATTCATATGCCCAATACATACAACATACATCAATATGATCAATTTCCAGTCCTAAACATGATGTCCTAGTTACTAGTCAACATACCAACCATACATGGTCATCAAAGGGCATAAATCACCCAATAACCAAATAAACATTCTATACAACCCAATTAACAGATTCTACCACTTTAGGCATCCACAACAATCATTCTAGCATGATCCTAAAGCCATGAATAAGTCCAATTCCCAATATCCATGTTCATGCACAATAAAGTTTCCCTTTGGGAAAGTTCATCCCAAATATAGTAAACCCCCAATAAACATACAATTCATCAATAATATACTATTTCAAGCTCATAACAACATCCAACTATGATCAACAACATCAACCTAGCCTTATTCATTCATCCAAAACTAAAAAGTTTCTACTTTTGGGAAGACATGAACAACAACATCCAACCTAAGATTTCTAGCATTCATAGCAACAATCTAGCATTCATATCATAATCCCAATGTTCATACAACATCATTAACACCCTAATAACACCAATTCATTATTGAATTATCAAGTTCATGCAAAAAAGTTACTATTAATAGTAAGGTATGATCCAAGCTCTCAATTCAACAATTTCTTGCATGATTCATGTTTCCTAGCATTTCATAAAATCCATAGAAATTTGTTCCCATTTCCAAATGGTATCTCGGGTTGCTATAACAGTCCGGATGGTTTTGGTATTCCACCTTTACCTTCGAACAGTTTAAACACTTGCTCACATGTGTAGCTACATCCGCCTTCATGTTAGGCCACCAATAGTGCGCCTTTAAGTCGTGGTACATCTTGTCAGATCCAGGATGTATAGAGTACTTAGACTTGTGTGCCTCACTCATCACTAAATCCCTAGATTTCAATAGACAGGCACCCAAAGTCTATTCATGAAGTACCGAATTCCATCCTCTTTCACTACCAATTGTTTATCCATTCCCCGTAATGACTCAGAACCAATGTTTTCCTCTTTCAATGCTTCTATCTGTGCTTCCTTAACTTGTTCAGCAGATTGGTACTCATTATAAGCGGTAAGGCTCGTACCCGCCTGGGTTTAGCTGTTTCTTTTCGGCTTAAGGCATCGGCAACTACGTTCTCCTTTCCAGGATGGTACTTGATAGCGCAATCATAATCGTTAAGAAGTTCTACCCAGCGACATTGCCTCATATTTAACTCCTTTTGCTCAAAGATATGTTAAAGACTCTTGTGATCGGTATAGATAGTGCATTTGGTACCATACAAGTAATGTGTGAACGATGCGGGTGGAATGTGACTAGCTTTTATCAGAGTGCATTGTTTACAGTGAAATAAACACAGTTGTAATATAAGAAACATAACACAGACATGCTTTTATTAATACTAGAGGAATTTCATCGTTTAAGTAAGATACAAATTTGATGTAATTGTTTACACTAAATTACAGCATGTCTAAAACCTATGAAAAAGCGCGTCTATGTACACGCCCCCGTAAACAATGTTGACGGTCAGTGTAACACAGACCCTTCCCACAACTTTACCCCATCCATCGTGAACTTCAAAGCTAAGGTCAAAAAGTGTTACCCATTGTTTCCTGAAAAAGTATACTAAAACCAGTCAACAAAAATGTTGGTGAGATCATAGGTTTAATCCAGACAAAATATTTTGTTGATGTATCAATTACAACCAAACCTGCTCACAACATAATCATACTGTCATGAAATAATCATAAAATCAGATAATATTACATCCTTACCCCCATTCGGTTAGATGCAGGAAAATAGCAGTAACCCTCATCCGGTTAGTGCAAATATTCTCCTAAGTAGCGCTACTAACATTATCGGACGGTTCCTCATTCGAACTAATGGTTGTATCGCAAATGACAGTAAGCAACAAAAATATTTTCAAAAATAATACATCAACCCAAACAGTATACTTTTCCCCCAAAACTTTATTGAATACCAAACGGTTGAAAACGGGGCTATGAACTCACCATGTCTTCTTACTTGAACCTAACAAGACAGTTCACAGTGTCAGACAATACTTCAAATATTTTTCTGGTTTTCATTGACTGTAAAAGATTATTAGAAACACCTTCGGGCCTCTAAAAATTCTTAATCCATAATAGTTTGTGATTTATTCCAAACTTCTCAAAAATCACAAAAATAGCTATTGATGTCCAAAAATCACCAATTTTGGTAGAATATAAGTTTGGATAGTTTGTAGCTTTCCATAATTTCTTCAACATCAAATTCCCAACAGATTATTTTACATAAATCCCACAATATTTCCAAAATTCCTCAAAATACTTACTGCTATCTATTAAATCCTCAAAAATTCATGGAATTTTTATCAAAACGACAGTAACACGACATAATTTTTATAGCATCCAAATCTTAACAGATTATTTTCTGTAAATTTAATAATATACCTATAAATGATTAAAAATAGCTCCTACTATTCATCAATTCCCAAAATTTTACAAACGGTTTTTTATATAAGACCAACAACATAAAATTTTCTCATAGTCCAAATAATATCAGAGCAGTTTCTATAATTTTTACAATAATTGAAATATTTAGTAAAAAATAATTATACATATCCAAAATTATGGAAATATATATTATGTAGTCCCTGATTTAGTATTGCATCTATTATTTTATCAGAATTTATTATTTACTTTAAGTATTTATTATGATTTATCTGCTGCAGAATATATAAAAATTCATATCTTTATTATAACAAGGAATAAAATTCTGAAATAATTCCAGAGGCTTTTATACCTCAAAAGAATCATTCTGTGAGTTTATCAGAATTTTCCCAAAATTATTTCTATTTTGATATTTTCTTCTATTTCTCATTTATAAAATAATTTATACAAATTATTCATTTATCAAAACTTTATCAAAGTTTCCAGATCAATATTTCAGTATCAAAATGAGAATTTTCCAATGTTTATTCTCACAATTGCTTTTATTAAATACTTATTTGATTTTTCTTAAAAATTTCAATATTAACTTGTAAATTCAAGATATATGTATTTTTAATCATAAGTTTCTGAGTTTTGGCAACTCATTACTCATGATTCATGAATTAAAACTTCCCAAAATTGGTTTTGGTGATTAAACATATATATAACAAATTCATAAAACTTCCCAAAATTATTTCTTTTTATCATATGTATATATATATGGTTTGTAACATATATATAACAAAATTCATTTTGTACCTTGTGATGATAATCTTAAGGGTATTTTAGCTTCTTGAATCCGAGAACAAGGTGATACATGTCATGGATGGTGGTGGTAAGTGCTGGTGGTGCGTGGTTTGTGGTTGTTTGTGTTGTGGTTGTCGGGTTGTTATTGTTTGATGCTGTTTGTGGTTGTTGTATTGTAACCGAGGGGTGGAGAGGTTGTGGGATAGGAAAGGTGATGGTGTTTACTGCTGGTATTCGAGAGAGGATAAGCAAGGTTTGTGGGTGGAGGTGTGCGATTAATGAAGCCGCATGGAGGTGCCTTTATAGGCTTTTTAATCGGTTGCTTCATCGGGGAAGGCTACACATAGCCTTTTGAGTCACAAGGTAGTCTTGCAAGGTGGCAATTTTATGGAGTGTGTGGATGTCCCAAGGTGGTCGAAGGATACTTGGGAGGTTGCCACCTCTCGGGTGTAATTATGGTGGTGTAGCAAAGGTGTGAAAACAAGACCACTTAGTCAAGTAAATGGGATAAGGTGGCAAATGCTTAGGATATTCAAGTATGAATGGAATGTTTAGGGTGTTGTGGTGGAGGGCTAGGTTTACTTTGTAGCATGGATAATGGCAACATGGTGGCGGTTTAGGAGGGGTTTTCGAGAGGTAGATTGCTAGATGGCAAGCTAGGGAATATTCATAGTGTGAATATAAGGTTGTTTAGTCCAACTTGAAGTCTAGGTGGCGGGTGGTGGTGATAGTAGGGTGTGTGGTGGCAGTTTAGGGAGAAACAGGTGGCTCTAGGGGTTGACTTGAGGGTGGTAGCCGCTTAGGATGGTGTGAAAATATAGAAAGGTGGTATGGTGGTTTCGGGTGGTATGGGGTTTGGCTTTGGGTATTGGTTTTGGGTGGTGTTTTGGGTGATGTTAACCGAGGCATGAGGGAGGGTGGTTTGGGTTTTAGTTTTTGGTTTAGTTAATGTGTACATATATACATATATATACTTGTAAACATATATATAAATGATTTTCATATTCATCTACATATGTAATCATGCACACGTACAAACTTATATATATACCTATACGGATGGGTTTTGGGTATAAGAACATACATGCATACGTGAATAACAAACTTATATGCATGCATGCAAACATGCATATGTATATCATAATATATACATACTAAACATAATATTTCCGCGGCTTCTAACGTAATACAACAAAATTTTGACGTAATATTTATAAAATTTTTAGGGTTGTCACATTCATCCCCGTTAAAAGAATTTCGTCCCGAAATTCAGTGGAGTGTGCTTTAGAAATTCAAATAATGTTTACCTCTGAATAGGTGGGGGTACTTCTTCTTGATTTCATCTTCTCTTTCCCAAGTGTACTCTGGTCCTCTTTTTGCATTCCACTTAATTTTCACTAGGGGAATTTTACTTCTTCTTAACTTCTTTATTTCTTTTCCCACAATGGCTATTGGTTCTTCCACAAAATGCAGTTTCTTATCCACCTGTATTTCTTGAATTGGCACTACTTGCATTTCATTGGTTAAGCATTTCTTGAGATTGGACACATGAAAAGTGTTGTGTACTTCACTTAATTTTTGTGGTAGTTCCAACTTATATGCTATAGGACCAATTCTATCAATAATCTTGAATGGACCAATGTACCTAGGGTTCAGCTTACTGGATTTGTCTTAACAGATCTGAACGTAGTTCCATTTTCATAGCACGTACCCATAAGGGTTTTGTTCTTTCTTTTCTACTTAAAGCATCAGCAACTACATTTTACTTTACCTGGATGATACTTAATTTCACAGTCATAATCACTTAGTAACTCTACCCATCTTCTTTGCCTCATTTTTAACATCTTTTGATCAAAGACGTGTTGTAAACTTTTGTGGTCCGTATATATTACACAATTAGTTCCATATAAGTAATGTCTCCAAATCTTTAGTGCAAATATTACAGCTCCTAATTTCTAAGTCATGGGTGGTATAATTCTTTTCACTACCTCTAAGCTGTCTGAATGCCTATGCCATCACCTTATTCTTAAAATAGATCAGAATGTCATTAATGAAGACTATAACAAATTTATCTAAGTAAGGTTTACACACTCTATTCATTAGATCCATAAATACTACTGGAACATTAGTTAACCCAAATGGCATTACAAGAAACTCGTAATGTCCGTACCTAGTTCTGAATGCAGTCTTAGAAATATCATCTTCCTGTACTCTTAATTGATGATATCCAGATCTTAAGTCTATTTTGAAAAATAACTAGATCCTTGTAGTTGGTCAAACAGATCATCAATTATAGGGAGTGGATATCTATTCTTTATGGTAACCTTATTAAGTTCCCTATAATCAATACACATTCTAAAGGTTCCATCCTTCTTTTTAACAAATAGGACTGGTGCTCCCCAAGGTGATACACTAGGACGTATGAATCCTTTATCTAACAATTCCTGTAACTGAGCCATGAGTTCTTTCATCTCAGTTGGTGCTAAACGATAAGGTGCTTTGGCAATAGGGGTTGTTCCTGGTATCAATTCTATTTTGAATTCTACCTGACGAGGGGGTGGTAATCCAGGTAGTTCATCAGGAAAAATATCAGCATATTCATTTACAACAGGAACATTTCCAAGTTTTCCTTATCAAATTGTGTATCAACAATATGAGCCAGAAATGCTAAACAATTCTTGTTGAGGTATTTTCATGCTTTTTCACAAGTAATCAGTTTCACAGTATTATTTGGCCCACCATAAATGCAGAGAATTTTGTTTTCCTTAGTCAAAGGAACCTTAATCATTTTCTTATCACAAATGATTTTAACATGATTTGCACTTAACCAATCCATTCCTACTACGATATCAAATTCTCCTAACTTAATAGGTATCAGATTTATATCAAAACATTACTCATCTAAATTTAAGATGCAGTTAGGAATGATTTCATCAGCTTTAATTATCTTACCATCAGCTAATTCTATCACATAAATGTCACGTAATTTTTCAGATGTTAGACTAATTAATGGTCTAAAAGTATCTGAAACAAAACTGCGGGTTGCTCCTGTATCAAATAACTTTAGCGTACTGGTTATTGATATGGAACGTACCCGTAACTACTTCTGGTTCATGGCGACCTTCGTCAGCTTGTATCACAAAAGCTCTTCCCCGAGGGTTCTTTTGGTTAGCTAGAGTTTTACCCTTTCATTGTGGACATTCGTTCCGGAAATGATTTTCACTTCCACATTGAAAACAGATGGTTTTAGGGTTAGTAGGGTTTTTGCAGTCTCTAGAAATGTGTCCCTTTCTTTTGCAATTATAACACACCACTGTCATACAGTTTCCTGTATGATATCTTTGACAGATGTTACACTGTGGTGGTTTTCTACTTTCTTTCCTTGAGTTGTTCCAAAAAGTTCCTTGGTGGAGGTCGGGCTACTCTTTTCTGGGAATTTTCTTCAAATCTTTTTCCAGGATGATTTTCAGTCCATTTCCTTTTTTCTCCTACCTGTTGATGACCTAATGATCCATTCCTAATCATTTCATCTGTCAGACTTCCTGACAAGTTTACTGGTTTCTGAAAGGTTTTGGTTTTAGCAGATTTCACTAGTCCTCTTATTTGTGGCACTAATCCCCAAATATACCTTCCTATTCTTTTTGATTCCGGGGTTATCAAATGTGGTACTAATCTAGATAATTCATTATATCTATCAGTATATTCCCGGTGTGCAGATCCTTTCATCTCTAGTGCTAAGAATTCAGCCTCTAGTTTTTCTATCTCATTGTAGGGACAATATTTTTCTATCACTAGATTTCTAAATTCTTCCCAACTTAGCTTATTCATAACATTTCTACCCCTAGTGTGTACCTCCATTTTCCACCAGGATTGTGCTTCTCCTTTGAGGGAATGGGAAGTAAATAGTATCTTGAAGTTTTTAGCGCAGGTGCTGATTTCCAGAACTCCTTCCATGTCATCTAGCCATCTTAAAGCTTGTACAGCTCCGCCTTTTCAATCAAATTCCTGAGGTCTATTGGACATAAAAGTTTTGTAGGAGCATCCCTTTGAAATTCCATTTAGAATCTCTTCTTCCTGTCTTTCTTCTATATTCATATTTTCAGGCCCTGCTGGTGGGTTTGAGGTAGTTCTAATATTTAGATTTTGTTGGAGTTGGGTAATTAAAATAGGTAGGGTAGCTTCCATTTGTTGGGCTACTATCTGAGATATCCTATCATTCTCAGTTGTATCAGGGTCCACGGGTGTTTCTTCCCCAAGTCTGGTCCTGGGTCGTCCCACTCGAGCTGTTCTCCTGACAGGCTGAGTGTTTCTTTTTGGTGGCATGATTTATTATAGTGAATTTTTAATGTTAGTATTACAAATAAATATCCTAACACAAAAATTATTTAACACAAATCAAATAAACATGTTATCACAAAAGTACATATATCAGTTAAGCTCTTATTTTTTTATTCTAAAAAGTTAGACTATAAACTTTCAGTTTCTGCTAAGTCATTTCCTGATCCTGATGAAAATACTTTTCCTGGGTGTCTTGAGCTTTTTAATATCCTTTTGAATTTTTCAGATTCCCAGCTGTATCTTCTTAAGTTTCCTAAGAGTTTGTCGGGCTGTCTTCACCTGATCCAACTTTGGCTTAATAATTCTCTCTTCATCTTTAGGAGAATCAAGAGGTTGTCTTTCTAAATCCTCAGGTTGCTTAGCTTTAAGTTTGTGTCCACGTAGTATCTTTTCCTAGGAGTCTTAATTGTATATCCTCCCATGTGTACTGGTGCACGTCTAACATAAAATTTTGTCTTATTTTCCATTTCTGTTGGGGTAACATCCATAGCCTGTTGAGGTTCCGGTTCAGGTGTTATTTCTTTAGGGCTGCTATAGTATGGATCTTCTGAAGGGTCAGTTTCATAGCGATAACTATCTGAATTCATACTGCACAACTTCTTAACAATATTTCACAAAAAGAGTTAGTCAAATTCACATAAAATCATAAAAATTATATATTTTGAGCTTATGGTTATAGTTTAGTATTTACTCAAAATAACTAATTCCCTATAACTAATGGCTCTGATACCAACCTGTCACATCCCGGCGGAAGCGTGAACGATACGGGTGGAATGTGACTAGCTTTTATCAGAGTGCATTGTTTATAGTGAAATAAACACACTTGTAATATAAGAAACATAACACAGACATGCTTTTATTAATACTAGAGGAATTACATCAGTTAAGTAAGATACAAAATTTGATGTAATTGTTTACACTAAATTACAGCATGTCTAAAACCTATGAAAAAGCGTGTCTACGTACACGCCCCCGTCAACAATGTTGACGGTCAGTGTGACATAGACACTTCCCACAACTTTACCCCATCCATCGTGAACTTCAAAGCTAAGGTCAAAAAGTGTTACCCTTTGTTTCCTGAAAAAGTATACTAAAACCAGTCAACAAAAATGTTGGTGAGATCATAGGTTTAATCCAGACAAAATATTTTGTTGATGTATCAATTACAACCAAACCTGCTCATAACATAATCATACTGTCACGAAATAATCATAAAATCAGATAATATTACATCCTAACCCCCATTAGGTTAGATGCAGGAAAATAGCAGTAACCCTCATCCGGTTAGTGCAAATATTCTCCTAAGTAGCGCTACTAACATTATCGGACGGGTCCTCATTCGAACTAATGGTTGTATCGCAAATAACAGTAAGCAACAAAAATATTTTCAAAATTAATACATCAACCCAAACAGTATACTTTTTCCCCCAAAACTTTATTGAATAACAAACGGTCGAAAATGAGGCTATGAACTCACCGTGTCTTCTTACTTGAACCTAACAAGACAGTTCACGGTGTAAGACAATACTTCAAATATTTTTTTGTTTTTCATTGACTGTAAGAGATTATTAGAAACACCTTCAGGCCTCTAAAAATTCTTAATCCATAATAGTTTGTCATTTATTCTAAACTTCTCAAAAATCACAAAAATAGCTATTGATGTCCAAAAATCACCAATTTTGGTACAATATAAGTTTGGACAGTTTGTAGCTTCCCATAATTTCTTCAACATCAAATTCCTAACATATTATTTTACATAAATCCCACAATAATTCCAAAATTCCTCAAAATACATACTGCTGTCCATTAAATCCTCAAAAACTGAAGGAATTTTTTCCAAAAAGTTAGTAACACCACATAATTTTTATAGCATCCAAATCTTAACAGATTATTTCTGTAAATTTAATAATATTCCCGTAAATGATTAAAAATAGCTCCTGTTATTCATAAATTCCCAAAATTTCACGGACGGTTTCTTATATAAACCACACACCATATAATTTTCTCAAAGTCCAAATAATATTATAGTAGTTTCTGTAATTTTTACAATAATTGAAATATTTAGTAAAAAATACTTATACTGATCCAAAAATTATGGAAATTATATATTATGTAGTCTCTGATTTAGTATTGTATCTATGATTTTATCAGAATTTATTATTTACTTAAATATTTATTATGATTTATCTACTGCAGAACATATAAAAATTCATATCTTTATAACAAGGAATAAAATTCTGAAATAATTCCAGAGGCTTTTATAACTCAAAAGAATCATTCTGTGAGTTTATCAGAATTTTCCCGAAATTATTTCTATTATTGATATTTTCTTCTATTTCTCATTTATAAAATAATTTATACAAATTGTTCATTTATCAAAACTTTATCAAAGTTTCCAGATCAATATTTCAGTATCAAAATGAGAATTTTCCAATATTTATTCCCACAATTACTTTCATTAAGTACTTATTTGATTTTTCTTAAAAATTTCAATATTAACTTGTAAATTCAAGATATATGTATTTTTAATCATAAGTTTCTGAGTTTTGGCAACTCATTACTCATGATTCATGAATTAAAACTTCCCAAAATTGGTTTTGGTGATTAAACACCAATTAATATGTATGTATATATGGTTTGTAACATATATATAACAAAATTCATTTTGTACCTTGTGATGATAATCTTAAGGGTATTTTAGCTTCTTGAATCCGAGAACAAGGTGATACAGGTCATGGATGGTGGTGGTAAGTGCTGGTGGTACGTGGTTTGTGGTTGTTTGTGTTTTGGTTGTCGGGTTGTTATTGTTTGATGTTGTTTGTGGTTGTTGTATTGTAACCGAGGGGTGGAGAGGTTGTGGGACAGGAATGGTGATGGTGTTTACTGCTGGTATTCGAGAGAGGATAAGCAAGGTTGTGTGGTTGGAGGTGTGCAATTAATGAAGCCGCATGGAGGTGCCTTTACAGGCTTTTTAATTGGTTGCTTCATCGGGGAAGGCTACACATAGCCTTTTGCGTCACAAGGTAGTCTTGCAAGGTGGCAATTTTATGGAGTATGTGGATGTCCCAAGGTGGCCGAGGGATACTTGGGAGGTTTCCACCTCTCGGGTGTAATTATGGTGGTGTAGCAAAGGGGTGAAAACAAGACCACTTAGTCAAGTAAATAGGATAAGGTGGCAAATGTTTAGGATATTCAAGTATGAATGGAATGTTTAGGGTGTTGTGGTGGAGGGCTAGGTTGACTTTGTAGCATGTATAATGGCAACATGGTGGCGGTTTAGGAGGGGTTTTCCAGAGGTAGATTGCTAGATGGCAAGCTAGGGAATGTTCATAGTGTGAATATAAGGTTGTTTAGTCCAACTTGAAGTCTAGGTGGCGGGTGGTGGTGATAGTAGGGTGTGTGGTGGCGGTTTAGGGAGAAAGAGGTGGCTCTAGGGGTTGACTTGAGGGTGGTAGCCGCTTAGGATGGTGTGAAAATATAGAAAGGTGGTATGGTGGTTTCGGGTGGTATGGGGTTTGGCTTCGGGTATTGGTTTTGGGTGGTGTTTTGGGTGATGTTAACCGAGGCATGAGGGAGGGTGGTTTGGGTTTTTAGTTTTTGGTTTAGTTTAATGTGTACATATATACATATATATACTTGTAAACATATATATAAATGATTTTCATATTCATGTACATATGTAATCATGCACACGTACAAACTTATATATATACCTATACAGATGGGTTTTGGGTATAAGAACAAACATGCATACGTGAATAACAAACTTATATGCATGCATGCAAACATGCATACGTATATCATAATATATACATACTAAACATAATATTTTCGCGGCTTCTAACGTAATACAACAAAATTTTGACGTAATATTTATATAAAATTTTTAGGGTTGTCACACAACTGTAGAACAAAGATGGTTGAAGAGACTTTGCATGTGAAGTTTAATGAATCTCCAATGGACAAGATTCCATAAAACCCTATGGAGTTATTTGATCTGGACATACTGCAATATGTTGCTTACTGTCCTTTGCGATACAACCATTAGTTCGAATGAGGAACCGTCCGATAATGTTAGTAGCGCTACTTAGGAGAATATTTGTACCAACCGGATGAGGGTTGCTACTATTTTCCTGCATCTAACCGAGAAGTTTCATTTCAACTGCCTTAGTACCTTATTTGAACTTAGTACCACAAACTCTAGAATGTGCATATATTGTAGAAACTGCCAGTGGTGAGCGGGAAAAGATAAGTCAAATCTTTAGGGATTGTGTTATCACCTTAGTTAACACTGAATTCTCTGTAATGAGTTATAAATTATATTTCAAAAATAATACATCAACCCAAACAGTATACTTTTTCCCCCAAAACTTTACTGAATACCAAACGGTTGAAAATGGGGCTATGAACTCACCGTGTCTTCTCACTTGAACCTAACAAGATAGGTGTAAATATATTGACACCTAGTCACCCTAGTATTCCTTACCCATGTGATCTAACATTGGAGCTTATGATGACACCCATAGGTGTCCCTCGATTCAGCTTCATTTAATCCCTCCCACCCGCAAAACACAAGCACAAATCACAAACCAAACTCCTTTCACTCTCTCTCGGGATTTCATTAAGGCACCACCTTCTAAACCACAACCTTCACTCGACCACCACTACTTCAGACATCCTCTATCTCGAATACCAAGCTAAACACCACCACCAACCTAGCCTCTCTCACTCTCGGTTGCACTTAAAGCAACAACAAACAACAAACATCACCAATAACAACACCCGACAACCCTAACACCAAACAAACACAACCACGCACCACCACCACCTGCCATCATCATCCACCATCTCCAAGGCTGTCTCTCGGGTTCAAGGATCTAGCCTACCATCAATCAACATCTCAAAGGTTGTTAAATAAAATTTTGTTGGTAATTTCGTGCTTTTTCACAAGTAATCAGTTTCACAGTATTATTTGGCCTATCACCATAAATGCAGAGAATTTTGTTTTCCTTAGTCAAAGGAACCTTAATCATTTTCTTATCATAAATGATTTCAACATGATTTGTACTCAACCAATCCATTCCTACTACAATATCAAATCCTCCTAACTTAATAGGTATCAGATTTATATCAAAAGAGTATTCACCTAAATTTAAGATGCAATTAGGAATGATTTCATCAGCTTCAATTATCTTACCATCAGCTAATTCTATCACATATGTGTCACGTAATTTCTCAGATGCTGAACTAATTGATGGTCTAAAAGTATGTGAGACAAAACTGCGGGTTGCTCCTGTATCAATTAATACTTTAGCGTACTGGTTATTGATAAGGAAAGTACCCGTAACTACTTCTGGTTCATGGCGAGCTTCATCAGCTTGTATCACAAAAGCTCTTCCCCGAGGGTTGTTTTGGTTAGCCGGGGTTTTACCCTTTTGTTGTGGACATTCGTTCCGGAAATGATTTTCACTTCCACACTGAAAACAGACGGTTTTAGGGTTAGTAGGGTTTTTGCAGTCTCTAGAAATCTTTGACAGATGATATCTTTGACAGATGCTACACTGTGGTGGTTTTTCCACTTTCTTTCCTTGAGTTGTTCCCAAGAAGTTCCTTGGTGTAGGTCGGGCTACTCTTTTCTGGATATATGTCATTATTTATGTTTATATATATATTTACACCTAAATTATTTACTTCCATCTGTATCTTAATTTAACATATATTAATATATTTACCGCAAGGTGTGTGAACAAACCAGGATCACAGTCAATAGTTACTCGGAACGACTCTATATGCCATATTTAACAAATACTAAACTAGAGTTCAAACTTTAAAATCATGCGGAAGCGTATTATAAATAAGACAAACCCAAAATATAAAAAATATAACATGGCAAAACATGCGCCAACCAACTGTTTAAAGAAAAACCCAATCATAAAGATAAGCAAATGGGTCATTGTTTTGATCCTAGAATGCATGCTTGACTCATGCAGTGCTCCTACTGGCAATATTACATAAATCAAATTAATATGCGTTCAAATATATTATGTATTTCTTTAGGTAGAGCCGTAGTTTAAGTTTCTGAATTGAAATATTAATTTGATTATATATAGAACTACATATATGTAGTGATACCTCTCCGTTTTTTACGGGTATTATAAAATTGAATACACCATATTCACTAGTCCCGCTAGGTTCCAGCTGTTGGGGAGAGATTGTGGGAAGAACGAGTGATCTAACATTTTACAATAGGGGATTTATGTAACAAATTTAACATAGTGATGGTGAGTTTGGGTGTGAATGGGAACGAGTGTTAGTATTATATTAATATAATGAATATATCACTAAGTACTTAAATATTGTATTAGTCTATGTTTAAATTTGTTACATATAAATTCAGCTTGCACCTACAAATTTATATAGTGAAAATTAAGTGTAATAAATTATATTTTAGCATTGTTTACAATGAAATAAACACAGTTGTAATATAAGAAACATAACACAGACATGCTTTTATTAATACTAGAGGAATTACATCGTTTAAGTAAGATACAAAGTTTGATGTAATTGTTTACCTAAATTATAGCATGCCTAAAACCTATGAAAAAGCGCGTCTATGTACACGCCCCCGTCAACAATGTTGACTGTCAGTGTGACACAGACCCTTCCCACAACTTTTTGATTCCGGGGTTATCAAATGTTGTACTAATCTAGATAATTCACTATATCTATCAGTATATTCCCGGTGTGCAGATCCTTTCATCTCTAGTGCTAAGAATTCAGCCTCTAGTTTTTCTATCTCATTGTAGGGACAATATTTTTCTATCACTAGATTTCTAAATTCTTCACAACTCAGCTTATTCATAACATTTCTACCCCTAGTGTGTACCTCCATTTTCCACCAGGATTGTGCTTCTCCTTTAAGGGAATGGGAAGCAAATAGTGTGTTGAAGTTTTCAGCACAGTTGCTGATTTCCAGAACTCCTTCCATGTCATCTAGCCATCTTAAAGCTTGTACTGCTCCACCTTTTCCATCAAATTCCCGAGGTCTACAGGACATAAAAGTTTTGTAGGAGCATCCCTTTGAAATTCCATTTAGAATCTCTTCTTCCTGTCTTTATTCTATATTCATATTTTCAGGCCCTGCTGGTGGGTTTGAGGTAGTTCTAATATTCAGATTTTGTTGGAGTTGGGTAATTAAAATAGGTAGGGTAGCTTCCAGTTGTTGGGCTACTATCTGAGATATCCTATGATTCTCAGTTGTATCAGGGTTCACGGGTGTTTCTTCCCCAAGTCTGTTCCTGGGTCGTCCCACTCGAGCTGTTCTCCTGACAGGCTGAGTGTTTCTTTTTGGCGGCATGATTTACTATAGTGAATTTTTAATGTCAGTATTACAAATAAATATCCTAACACAAAAATTATTTAACATAAATCAAATAAACATGTTATCACAAAAGTACATATATCAGTTAAGCTCTTATTTTTTTATTCTAAAAAGTTAGACTATAAACTTTCAGTTTCTGCTAAGCCATTTCCAGATCCTGATGAAAATACTTTTCTTGGGTGTCTTGAGCTTTTTAATATCCTTTTGAATTTTCCAGATTGCTCTGATACCAATCTGTCACACCCTCAAAATCCACGTGCGGAGTTTTACCGCGAGGTGTGTGAACAAACCAGGATCACAGTCAATAGTTACTCGGAATGACTCTATATGCCATATTTAACACAAACTAAACTAGAGTTCAAACTTTAAAATCGTGCGGAAGCGTATTATAAATAAGACAAACCCAAAATATAAAAATATATAACATGGCAAAACATGCGACAACCAACTGTTTAAAGAAAAACCCAATCATAAAGATAAGCAATTGGTCATTGTTTTGATCCTAGAATGCATGCTTTACTCGTGCAGTGCTCCTACTGGCAATCTGGAGTATTGACCTGAGAATAGCATACTAAAAAGTCAACACAATGGTTGGTGAGTTCAAGAGTTTGCGTTTAAACATAACAGTTTAACAATCGTGATATATATATAAGCATGTGCATTGTAATATATGTAAATTATAAATATATATTTATGTAAATTATAAATATAAATTATAAATATATATTTATGTAATTATAAATTATAAATATATTTATAATTAAATATATAGTTATGTAAATTATAAATATATATTTATGTAAATTATAAATATATATTTATGTAAATTGAAACTCCCACCCACCGGCGACCTCCGCCGACCTATCCCCACCGGCGACCTCCGCCGGCCTAACCCGAGAGCATCTCCTTCGCGGTACTCATCCGAGAGCATCTCCTTCGCGGTACTCCCGGCTACTCTCGACTGTCTCTCGATCGACCTCTTCCTACTCATCCGAAGAGCATCTCTCTCGGCTACTCATCCGAGAGCCACCGCCGGCCTAACCCGACATCTGCTACTCTCGGGTGTCTCTCGATCGACAACACCTCACCCGACTCTCGATCGACAACAACTCTCGGCCTAACCCGACATCTGCTACTCTCGACATCTCCTTCGCGAATCTAGGGCAACAACCCTAGATCTTATTGCTGTTAGTCTTCTTCTGCCTTGGATTCGCAACCCTAAGTGAAGGTTGCTAAATCTAGGGCACATCTGAAGAACCGCACATCTTGTGAGATTGTTCCTTCTCTCTCTCTTTTAGTTTCTAGTTTAGGCTGATATTGGCTGGGTTAGGAGTACCAGCAGCTGTTGAGATATCTGTGTTACTTTCGGTTGCTCTTTACTGGTTTACTGGTGCATCACTTGTGTGATCTGTTTTCTGTTGCTCTTTACTGGTTTGTGTGATTTTAATTCTTGACTCTTCTTGATAGGTTTACTGGTTTGTGTGATTTCTGTTGCTCTTTATAGGTTTACTGGTTTACTGGTTTGTGTGATCTGTTTTTTGTTGCTATTTACTGGTTTGTGTGATTTCTGTTACTCTTTATACAGGTGCATCACTTGTGTGATCTGTTTTCTGGTGCATCACTTGTGTGATATAATTCTTGTCTATTTATCTGCTGACCGGTTAGTTCTGTGGTTTGTGCCTAATTGATTAGTGGTTATAACTTGCTGATTAGTTGTATAATTGTTAGTGTTTTGATATTAATTGCTGAGTAAGTTGTATATTGTTGGTTGAGTTGGTGTGTTGAGCATTTGTGGGTTGTTGTCTTCATTTCTGGTCAATCTTAGAACTGTTCTCTACATAGGTTTCATTGGCTTATTTGAATCTATACTCAGGATAGTGTGTCATTGTGTGAAGTGGTGATCATTGTTGCTATTTTTTGATTAAGTTCTGGTCCATCGTGTACTGTTGACCGCGTGTCACGGATTGCTTTTGATTGTGCTTTACTTCTGCTATAATTCCTTTTTTAGGAGTTGTTCTAGTGGACTCTGTCAGGTAATATAGACAGTAGGTGTCATTATGCTTCCCCGAGATCATGTTCGGTGACGAGAGGTGCGAATACAAGGAAAAAGGATTTTAGATTAAGAGTGGCATCGTGGAATGTAGGAACCCTAACTAGTAAGTTACTAGAGTTAATTGATGTGCTAAGGAAACGTAGGGTCCAGATAGCGTGTCTCCAGGAGACTAGATGGCGGGGTGAGAGAGCAACAGAGTGCAATAGTTATAAACTATGGTATTCAGGGTCTGACGGAACGAAAAATGGAGTAGGGTTTCTAGTTGCTAAGGAACTCCAAGATAATGTAATGGAGGTAAGAAGATACGATGATAGAATTATGCTGTTAAGAATAGTAATAGGGGATGAAGTAGTGGCAGTAGTTAGTGTGTATGCTCCACATGTTGGACTAGGAGAAACAGAATGAAAAAAGTTCTGGGAGAGTTCAGATCACGTTATGGGTGACATACCTAGAGACGAAAAATATGCATAGGAGGAGATTTTAATGGGCATATCGCTAAGGATAATGACCACTTCCAGTTAGTGCATGGAGGCTTCGGGTATGGCCTTAGGAATGAAGGCGGTAAGGAGCTTCTTGTCTTTGAAGTAGCACATGACTTAGGAATCATAAATTCGTTTTTTAAGAAAAGAGAATCGCATCTAATCACGTTTAGCAGCGGCGGGAGACACACGCAGATAGACTATTTGTTAACGAGGAGAGAAGATCGTAGCTCGTGGAAGGACTGCAAGACAATCCCAGGAGAGACAGTTGTGACACAACATCATATGTTAGTGGCGGATATACGCGTGAAGAGACCAATTGTCCAACAAAACAAGAGAATTAGACATACGATCAAATGAAGCCAGCTCAAGGACGAAAACATTACCATTTTTAGAGATAATGTCATACCAATGAACCATCCTGGACCACAGGAAGACGCGAACCAAAAGTGGGAGGCCATGGAAAATACGCTCATCCAAGCAGCTAAAGAAACGCTTGGAGTTACAACAAAGAGGACAGTCAACCATAAGGAATCTTGGTGGTGAAACGAAAATGTACAGGAGAAGATACGAATTAAACAACAAAGTTTCAGAGAGCTTATACGCTTTAACAATGAGGAAGAACGCTCAGAGCTAAAAGATAAATACAAGGAGGCTAAGAGAGAGGCGAAGAAATCGGTGTCAGAGGCAAAGAACGCGGCGTATGAGATGATGTATAAACGACTAGAGACGAAAGAAGGAGAGAATGACATGTTTAAGTTAGCCAAGGCAAGAGACAATAGAAGACAAGACCTGAGAATTGTGAAGTTTATAAAGGCTGCGGATGGAAAAGTTTTGGTGAACGACAAGGACATCAAGGGGAGATGGAAAACTTACTTCGATAACGTTTACAACATAAAGAACCCAAATCAACAAGCTGAGATAGATAATACAACCCAAACAACACAACAAAACAATTGCTATTGTAGAAGCATCACAGTAGACGAAGTTACGAGAGCTATGAAGAAAATGGGAAGGGCTAAAGCGGTGGAGCCAGACAACATACCGATTGAAGTGTGGAAATGCCTGGGAGATGAGGGGCTCAAATGGCTAACAGATTTATTCATCACTATCTTTACGACAGGGAAGATGCCGAACCAGTGGAGAACTAGTGTTATAGTCCCCATATATAAGAAAAAAGGAGATGTACAAAGTTGCGAAAATTACAGGGGAATAAAGCTATTGAGTCACACGATGAAATTATGGGAAAGAGTTATTGACACGAGAATTAGACGAGAAACTCAGATAGCGTCAAACCAATTTGGATTTATGCCAGGACGCTCTACGACAGAAGCAATACACGCCATAAGGAGGGTAATGGAGAAATACAGAGAAAAGAAAAGGGACCTCCATATGGTATTCATCGACCTAGAAAAGGCCTATGACAGCATTCCGCGTCAACTAATTTGGGAAAGTCTACGAGTTAGAAGGGTACCAGAGAGATATATCAAAATAATCAAAGATATGTATGATGGGGCAAAAACGTCTGTGCGAGCCCCGATCGGAGACACAGACTCATTCACAGTGGAAGTGGGACTCCACCAAGGATCGGCACTGAGCCCATTTCTCTTCACAGTAGTGTTGGATGAGATGACCAAGTCTATACAGCAGCCAGTTCCGTGGTGCATGCTCTTTGCGGATGATATTGTCTTAATATCAGAATCTAAAAGGGTGCTTAACGACAAGCTAGAACAGTGGAGAGCAGCACTAGAGCACAAAGGTTTAAGGATAAGTCGCTGAAAGACAGAATACATGCATTGCAACCTTAGTGGCGAGGCGGAAGAGGACACCCAAATCATTATTCAGGGTATGACGGTCCCACAAACGTCTAGGTTCAAATACCTGCGCTCATACTTGCAGGAGGACGGAGAGATACACAGCGATGTAGCGCATCGTGTTCAAGCAGGATGGTGCAAGTGGAGAGCAGCATCAGGGATCCTATGTGATAAGAGGTTTCCAGCAACACTAAAGGGAAAGCTATATCGAGTGGCAGTACGTCCAGCTATGTTATATGGAACAGACTGCTGGGCCATAAAGAAATCGCACGAGAAGCAAATAGAGGTAGCGGAAATGCGAATGCTGAGGTGGATGTGCGGTCACACAAGACTTGATCGGATAAGAAACGAAGTGTTCCGACAGAAGCTAGAAGTGGCCTGTATCGCAGATAAAATACGAGAGGGAATATTAAGATGGTTTGGGCATGTCAAGAGGAGACCAATGGCGGCACCAGTTAGAGCAGTAGAGAACATCATCTTAGAGGGTAGGAGGAGTAGAGGAAGACCTAGATTGACTTGGGATGAGGTAATTAGCCGAGATATGATACACTTGCACCTCTCTGAGCACATGATCGAGGATAGGACTGAGTGGAGGCGTAGAATTAAAATTAAGGACTTCTAGTTCGACCTATAGGCAGAAAGGGTATTTGAAGTCTGGTTGCGGGGCCTGATGTCTAAGTAGCCCATATCTGCCCTTTATCAGTGATTCTACATGCACCTAGGATATATGTATGCTATGTGTTGTATGGTTTATTGTGTACTGTAGGCTATGTGTTGTATGATTTATTGTATGATGTCTTGCTATCGATATGGCTTTTGTATACTGTATGCTATGTGTTGTATGATTTATTGTATGTTGTCTTGCTATCAGTATGGCTTTTGCTATCGAGTCGGGGTCTCTTTGGAAGCGGTCTCTCTACCTAACAAGATAGAGGAAAGACTCGCCTACACCTACCCTCCCCAGACCCTGCTCTTGAGTGGGATATACTGGGTTTGTTTGTTTGTTTGTTTGTTTATATTTATGTAAATTATAAATATATATAAATTATAAATATATAATTAAATATATAGTTATGTAAATTATAAATATATTTATTTATGTAAATATATTATGTAAATTAAATATATATTTATGTAAATTATAAATATATATTTACATATATTTATAACTAAACTATATATATTTAAATTATATATATTTATAATTTACATAACTTTACATAAATAATTACATAAATATATATTTATAATTTACAAAAATATATATTTATAATTTACATAACTATATATTTAATTATAAATATTAAGAAGTTAATATATTTATATTTGTTACATATAAATTTATGTGTAATATATATTTATAATTTACATAATAT
This sequence comes from Flaveria linearis, assembly GCA_024085815.1. Classification (NCBI taxonomy): domain Eukaryota; kingdom Viridiplantae; phylum Streptophyta; class Magnoliopsida; order Asterales; family Asteraceae; genus Flaveria; species Flaveria linearis. The sequence continues at coordinate 82,775,525 of CM044003.1, forward strand.
ATATATTTATAATTTGTTACACCTAAATTTAATTATATTTATAATTTGTTACATATAAATGTAGGTGTAAATATATATTTATAATTTACATAAATATATAATAGTTCTGTTATAAATATATATAGTTATAATTTGTTACACCTAAATTTATATATAACAAATTATAAATATATATAATTTTTATAGTGGGGCATGAACTATATATTTAAATATGTAACAAACTATAAATATATATAATTTAAATATATATAGTTTAGTTATAAATATATGTAAATATATATTTATAATTTAGGTGTAAATTATATTTAACTATATATATTTATAATTTGTTACATATAAATTTAGGTGTAAATATATTTATAATTTGTTACACCTAAATTTATATGTAACAAATTGTAAATATATATAGTTAAATAAAATTTAAACCTAAATTATAAATATATATAGTTAAATATAATTTACATATATTAAGAAGTTAATTGCTTTTATTAATACTAGAGGAATTACATCGTTTAAGTAAGATACAAAATTTGATGTAATTGTTTATACTAGATTACAGCATGTTTAAAACCTTTGAAAAAGCGCGTCTACGTACACGCCCCCGTCAACAATGTTGACGGTCAGTGTGACACAGACCCTTCCCACAACTTTACCCCATCCATCGTGAACTTCAAAGCTAAGGTCAAAAAGTGTTACCCATTGTTTCCTGAAAAAGTATACTAAAACCAGTCAACAAAAATGTTGGTGAGATCATAGGTTTAATCCAGACAAAATATTTTGTTGATGTATCAATTACAACCAAACCTGCTCACAACATAATCATACTGTCACGAAATAATCATAAAATCAGATAATATTACATCCTAACCTCCATTCGGTTAGATGCAGGAAAATAGAAGTAACCCTCATCCGGTTAGTGCAAATATTCTCCTAAGTAGCACTACCAATATTATTGACCGGTTCTTCATTCGAACTAATGGTTGTGTCGCAAATGACAGTAAGCACACAAGAAATTTTGCATATAACTTTTAATATTAATTACATATATATGTGTAAACACATATATATGTGAATAACTAGACTATATTACGTAATATTTATATTACGTAATATTCATCACAAGGTTTCTAAAAATCTCCTTGGTCTTGCACAGCCTTTTATGTAAATAAACATTCAGAACAAGAAAGGGGTGTTCCAAGGCTGGTAATCAACTATAAACCCCTAAATAAAGTCTTAAAATGGATAAGATATCCTATACCAAATAAAAAAATTTGCTAGGAAAATTGCATGATGAATTAATATTTTCAAAATTTGATTTAAAATCTGGATATTGGCAAATTCAGATTGAAGAAAAAGACAGATATAAGACTGCCTTTACAGTTCCTTTCGGCCATTATGAATGGAATGTAATGCCGTTTGGGCTAAAAAATACCCCATCTGAATTCCAAAATATCATGAATGATATTTTTATTCCTTATAGTGATTTTATAATAGTATATAGATGATATACTTGTATTTTCAAAAGATATTGAAACTCATTTTAAACACTTAGAGTTGTTTAAAAATATCATTATAAAAAATGGTTTAGTAATATCTAGACCAAAATGATGCTTTTCCAAACCAAAATAAGATTTTGGGTCATAATATTGAAACTAGAAATATAATCCCAATCAATAGAAGTATTGAATTTGGGACAAAATTTCTAGACATAATAACTGATAAAACTCAGTTATAAAGATTTTTAGGAAGTCTTAATTATATTCTTCCTTATTACAAAGATCTTGCAAAAGATACCGCTATTTTGTATGATAGACTAAAAAGGATCCAAAACCTTGGTCTATAGAACATACAAAAGCAGTTCAGACCATTAAACAAAAGGTAAAAAACCTTCCTTGTTTAATGATAGCTAACCCACATTAGGAAAAAAATTATAGAAACAGATGCTTCTGACATTGGTTATGGGAGAATACTAAACAAATATCTCCTACCGATAAGCAGGAACATCTAATTAGGTTCCATTCAGGAAAATGGAACAATAGCCAAAAGAACTATGCTACTATTGCAAAAGAAATCCTTGCAATAGTCAAATGTGTTTTAGAATTCCAAGATGATTTATACAATCAGAAGTTTTTAATAAAAATGGTCTGCCAAGCAGCCAAATATATGTTTAATAAAGATTTTAAACATGATGTCTCTAAACAAATGTTTGCTAGATGGCAATCTCATTTAGCTCTATTTGAATTTGAAATTATCTATAAAAAAGGGACTGAAAATAGTCTTCCTGATTTTCTTACCAGAGAATATCTAAATGGCCTACAATAAAAATCATTAGGACCATTGAAGATAGTATATGAAGATCTTCAACAAGACAAAGAATATTGCTTAATAGCACTCCAAATAGAGTGTCAAAGATGCTATGAAATAGATCATGATATGACTATCAGTCCATTAACAAAAATCTATGTTAAAGGACAAATTGAAATCAGTATCATTGGTCTGAAAAGAAGACTAAATGATATAAAAACGAAAGAAATTATAATTTCTTGTGGATAATCCATATGATTTGAGATTTGCAGGACGATCCCAAGGGATCGTGGCAGAGAAAGATCTTCCTCTCATAGGGGAAGAGGCAATTCTCACATTATTTCCCAAAGAGGAAATATGAAGTTGGTGGCTGAAAACATTGCATCAACTCAAGGATCCACTTCAGGATCAAACAAAACTCTACATAAAGAGTTTCAAGCCTATAAGGCTAACAAAGAAGAAATCCTTTATAAGGGATTTCTAGCTGAAAAAGCCGTGAGAGAAAATTCTCAAGAAACAACTGCATCATATACAAAAACAGTCTCAGACGATTCTGATAACGAAAACTGGGTGAAAATGCCCAATACAGAAGTCATACTTCTGTTAGAAAATAGAGATCTTAGATGGAAAGGTCAACCATGGCTGTTAATAAACGAATACATGGACACAGGATTCTATCCTGCAGAAACATATAAGGCAAGAGCTTATTATGAAAACATGTTTAAAAAAGAATGTTGCGAGATAGTAAACTATCAAGTTTCCAAAAATAAAGGAATCTATTTCAGCAAAATTGTTGTTAAACAAATCATATCTATTGAAGCCTGGGGAGTATCTCCTCTTAAAGAAAGGGAGTTAATACACCTGGAAACTAAAGCCCCAATGAAATAAAATTATTGGGACTACAAAAATGCTTTTTATAAAACATTTTTATATGAAAACCAGGATCATAGGCATTCATGGTTTATCAAAATATATTCAAACATATTTAAATCGGATATTCTGATTTGTTTTTTCCAATGGTGGAAATCATATGGTCCATCAATAAATATTTTACCAGAGTCGTATAAAAATTTATACACTCAATGGATTGAAGTATCTCCGCATCTGATAGATGCACAAACCAATAATTGTTTCATTGAAACAATGCCTTCATTATACTTCTTTATGGAATTCAGCATTCCATGGATCTGGAAAGGGATCCCAGAGACTGGTTATACCAGTGACAACATATACTGCTTAAAGAGAACTTATTATACTAAGTTCTGGAAGAAGATGCTGATGGTTAAAGACGGAGTTCTTGAAAGCCAACAGACGGTGGATTGTATCCAAAAGGCGATAAATACCTATGAAGAAAAGATTCAATCAAAAGGTAGCAAAGAGCCTCCAAGCCCGTTCGAACATACTGTTCAAAAAATCAAAATGATAAAAGGAACTGAGAAAATCAGTGAAAAGGAGATGATGGATTTCTACATGATAGAAGTGAAGAAAGATTTTGTCCGATAGAAGTGAAGAAAGATTTTGTCAAACACTTTAAGGGAAAATTCAAGTCAACAATATGTAACACCCGTAATTCTTATTAAAAAGAAATAAAAGAACAAAGAGAAAGAAAAAGGAGGAAAAGGAAGTCAACCCCAAAGTTGAGGGACCAAAAGTGTAAAATGATAAAAATCTTAAAAAGTTGGTGTAAAAGGGCAGTATGGTCGCCCATACTCACTGCACAATATCTTTGCTCGATTTTTAGAGAGAGAAAAAAGACAGAAGCTTCGGGTTTGAGAAGGAAATTCTGGCAAAATTCGAATTCAAGGTAAGAATTCGTGAAATTTAGTTGTTCTTGGCTAACCTTAGCCTCGGTTAAATGCTTATGAGTGTTTCTATGTGTTCAAATGTGTGTTTAGAAGGTTTCTATGTGTTGGAATCGTTTGAAGAAGCTTGGGTGAAGAGTGTTAAGATTGGAAGCAGCAAAGGTGAGTTCTAGACCCCTTTTTACTCGTTTTTTAAATGATTTGGGGCTGGAAAATGCATGTATGTATGTTTTTATGGATTTGTGTATGAGACCCGTATGTTATGTTCCTGGGTATGATTATAGAGTATGTTTTAGGGTGAACTTATGTCTATGTTTGTGTTAAGTTATGCCTGAATCCGTATATACATGCTTAGAAATAGGTATTATGATGTTTGGGGACTGGAATATGACTTAGACACATGAATAGGCTGCTAATACGACTAATAAGACCAAATAATGGTCATATGACTGAACAGTGGTCGTATGACCATTAGAAATTTTCTAAGCATGGGGTCATATGACTGAACAGTGGTCGTATGACCATTAGAAATTTTCTAAGTGTGGGATCATATGACTAAACAGTGGTCGTATGACCATTAGAAATTTTCTAAGTGTGGGATTATATGTCTGAACAGTGGTCGTATGACCATTAGGAATTTCCAAAGTATGGGGGATGATACGACCGAACAGTGGTCGTATGACCTATAAAAATTTCCTAAGTCTGGGGATGATACGACTGAACAGTGGTCGTATGACTAGGAAGATTTTCTAAGTTTAAGGTGAAACGACTGAGCAGGGCTCATACGACTGAACAGGGCTCATACGCCCAAACACTTAGGATTTTTACAGAAATTTTCTGGAAATCTGGTTTATGGGATTTGACCAGAGTTGACTAGGGTTAATAAATGATGATGTTTTATGAATGTAATGATGATAATTGATTGACCCTTATTACTACTGATTTTATTATCAGTATTTTATTATTATTAACAATATTATTATTATTTTAATATTGTTAAGTATGTACTGGCATGACGAAGAATGACTAAGATTTAACGAAGAGTATAATCATTAATAAGTAAAATATTAATGATAATGAGAAATGGAACGTAAAGTGAAAGATAATGAAAGGGGATCATGATGAATGAATGCATGCATTAATAAATGAACGAATGAACGTAAGAAAGGCTTGCAAGCAAATGAATGGAGGTGCACACCCCTGGCAGGTGTTAGCTCAACTGTGATGCGGGTTAGCTACCCCGAAGGATGCACACAGGGTCAATCTTTAAGATTGATAATGAGGTGAGCAACTTTGTGTTGCAACAGACTCGGTTAGCAGGCAATCCGTGGGGTTGCCACTGAGGTGAGCAACTATGTGTTGCAACAGACTTGGCTAACATATTGATAATGAGGTGAGCAACTACGTATTGCAACAGACTCGGTTAGCAGGCAATCGTGAGATTGCCACTGAGGTGAGCAGCCGTGTGCTGCAACAGACTTGGCTAACATATGATAGAATGAAAGAATGTAATGTGAATGTATGAATGAAATGAATGAACGTACGAAGGAATGTAATGAACATATGAATTAAAGAAATGATCGTACGTATGCAATGAATGTATAAATGAAATGAACGTATGAATGTATGTAATGTATGAATGAATGAAAGTAAGATACATACGAATGAAGAACTAATATAAAAGAAAGAATACGAATGTAAACGATGAACGGCACCCTAACAAAAGTTAGTGAATGAACGACGAGGATAATAATAATATTATCTGTGTACGTACTTGTGTGACCGCATATAAGTAAAGAAAGGTTTTTCTTGAGATGAAAAGCAAAGTATTTTAAATTATAAAACTAGAACTCACTCAGCAACGCTGACTTTTATGTATTTTCCAGTTGGCAGGTAACAGGTTGCTGAGGATGGCACACGGGGATGGCTACATGGCGGGCAAGACTGACATCCGTTTATGTTTTGACAATACTGTTTTTTGTAATTCATTCGACTAATTATTTTGTGACTTATGAATTAGAATGTATTGCTTAACAACAGTGTTTTAAATGAATGAAGGGTTTTTGCCAACTTAATTCCGCTGCTTAATTTAATAACATGTATGTTTTTATGCTGTGAATGACCAACTGTGAGGTGCCCGGGAACGGGGCCTTACAAGTTGGTATCAGAGCCAAAGTTTAAGTGAAATGGGTAAATTTTCAAAAATAAACCTTAACTTAAACTAAGAATGGGACGGAAAGAGGGATGTCAGCCCGAGTAGCCATGTGCCATCAGGTATTGATTTTCTCAAAAGTTAATCAGTATTAGGTGCGTGTGCTATATGATTTATGTGTTCTTAGTAGATTTAGATACTGATGTAGTCAGGATAGGAAGTGCTTGGGGTGTGAAGAGTAAAGTAAGTGGCTAATCACAACTGGCCACTATAATTAGGGACTTACTATACTTGACATAAACTGAGCTGTTCCTTGAATGATTGTTTAGTGTTTAAATCTTATAGTGCATAGGAAAATGGCTGGGAAGAAACCTTCTAAGGCTACTAGAGGTAGAGGTCGTCCGCGTATGACTAGGAGCAGTGCTAAAGCTCCTAAGACGACTCCTGTGAACCCCGAGGTTCCTGACCGGAATGAAGAAACTGAGAATGCTAGCCTGAATGCCTCAGCTAGGGAGGCGATTGCTGATGACGTACACCAGGTCCTACAGGCAGTTATGCCCTCGGTAGTGACCGATGTTATTCGAGCTATAAGGAACGAGGAAAGGAAGGAAAAGGAGGATAGGAGAGGGTCGACTGAAAAGGAAAGCAAGGGAGAAGAGGAACGATCGGATCCTGAGATAGTAGTATCTGATGAGGAAGGGGATGAAGTAGCAGGGGTGACGACCAAGGGGTGCAGTTACGGGGCATTTCAGAGGTGCAAGCCCCCGACTTTCGATGGCAATGGCACTGCTGCAACCGCTCACCGATGGGTAAGGGAGATGGAACCGATACTCGAGATCAGCGAGTGCCGTGAGGATCAGAAGGTGAAGTTTGCCACCCACTCCTTTACTGACTCAGCACTATGCTGGTGGGACAATATTGTCCAAGCTGAGGGTTCCAGGGCCATCGGAAAAATGAAGTGGTCCGAGTTGAAGAAGCTAGTAATTGAGGAATTCTGTCCTCACAGAGAACTCGATAAGGTCGAGAGGGATTTCCTGCAACTCGACACGGGAACCATGACACACCAGCAATACACTACCAAATTCAATGAGATGGCGAGGCTGGTGTCGGATCAGGTGACACCGGTATCTCGAAAGATTAACCGGTACATTCAGGGACTGCCAGCTGATATCCGCAGGCACTTGATTACTGCCCGACCAAGCACCTTTAGGTCGGCAGTAGACTTAGCTGGGAGGCTCTATGACGAGAGGGAAGTGATGGTGGTGGAGTCAAAGAAAGCCGGTGGTGACCGAAACTGGAATGGAAAGCGGTTCGGGCGTGGTGGCTTTACCCCGAATAACAAGAAGGCGAGAAGGGATGACCGTAGGGTGGGGTCATCAAGCTCGGGACCCAAAAGATGTGACAAGTGTGGTAAGGAGCACGGTGGTGAATGTAGATGGGGGTCAAACATCTGTTTTAGGTGTGGGAAATCCGGTCATATGGCTAGAGACTGTAAGGCTGTGAGGTGTTTCAACTGCGGTGAAGTGGGGCATATGAGTAAGGATTGCAAGAAGTCGAGGGCTGAGAGTTCCGGGGGAAAGAAGGTGGCAGGGACTGAGGGGCAGAAGACGAGTGCCAGAGCTTTCACTATGACCAGGGAGGAGGCTAGGACGGACCCCGATGTTGTGTCAGGTACGTTTCTAGTAAATCAAACTCTTGCTTCTGTGTTATTTGATTCTGGTGCTAGTAAGAGTTTCATTTCTGCTACTTTCTGTGCTAAATTGCCTGTTAGTAGTAAATGCATTGATGAGCCCTTTGATGTAGAAACCGCTATTGGTAAGTCCACTAGAGTTACGGATGTGATAGAGGACTGTGCCATAGAGTTAGAAGGTCATAGGTTTGCTGCTAGATTACATGTGATGCCCCTAGGTGGATTTGATGTAGTACTAGGGATGGATTGGTTGGCAATCTATGAAGCGAATATAGTATGTCGAAAGAAGATGATTAGATTGACGGCATCTGACGGAAGTCTGGTGACAATATACGGTGATCGGGTAACGATGATTCCGAAGGTGATTTTGATGGTGGTGGCGGGGAAGTGCATGAGGCGTGGGTGCAACGCCTACCTATGTTATGTGAAGGATGTGGAAACGCCAACACCACAACTATCCGACGTTCCAGTTGTGTGTGAGTTTCCAGATGTGTTCCCGGAAGACTTATCGGGATTGCCACCTTACCGCGAAATCGAATTTCAAATTGACTTGATACCCGGTGCCCAACCTGTTGCTAAAGCACCGTATCGATTGGCTCCGACTGAGATGAAGGAGTTGATGGAGCAACTGCAAGAGTTGCTTGACAAGGGCTTCATTAGACCGAGTATCACTCCTTGGGTGCCCCGGTCTTGTTCGTGAAGAAGAAGGACGGTAGCATGAGGATGTGTATCGATTACCATGAGTTGAACAAGCTAACGGTAAAGAATCGGTATCCGTTACCGAGGATTGACGACTTGTTCGACCAGCTCCAAGGTGCCAGTTGGTTCTCGAGAATAGATCTTCGATCTGGCTACCATCAATTGAAGGTAAAGGAGCAGGACATTCCTAAAACAGCTTTTCGTACGCGTTATGGACACTATGAGTTTCTCGTTATGTCATTTGGTCTAACTAACGCGCCAGCTGCTTTTATGGATGTGATGAACCGAGTGTGTCGGCCAATGTTAGATAAATCAGTGATTGTGTTCATCGATGATATCCTGATTTATTCGAGGAGCGAAGAAAAGCATGCCGGTCACATTCGGGAAGTGTTGGAGACTTTGAGAAGGGAGAAGCTGTATGCTAAGTTCTCCAAATGTGCTTTTTCGCTACGTGAGGTGCAATTTCTGGGTCACGTGGTAAATGCAGAGGGAATCATGGTGGACCCAGCAAAGGTTGAGGCTGTGATGCAATGGAAATCACCAAAGACGCCATCCGAGATTCGTAGCTTCTTGGGATTGGCGGGCTATTACAGGAGATTTATTCAAGACTTCTCCAAGATAGCCTCACCTTTGACTATGTTGACCCGCAAGAACGTGAAATTCGTGTGGGGTCGAGAGCAGGAGACTGCCTTTGAGGAGTTGAAGACGAGACTAACACAAGCTCCTGTCTTAACATTGCCTGAGGGAAATGAAGACTTAGTGGTCTATTCAGATGCATCTTATTCTGGGCTAGGTTGCATGTTGATGCAACGTGGAAGGGTAATAGCCTATGCATCTCGACAACTGAAAACCCACGAAGTCAACTATCCCACGCACGATCTAGAATTAGCCGTGGTGGTTTTTGCGTTGAAGATTTGGCGGCACTATCTATACGGGACGAAGTGCACAATCTTCACCGACCACAAGAGCTTGAAGTACTTCTTCGAGCAGAAGGACCTAAACATGAGGCAGAGGCGGTGGTTGGAGCTGATAAAAGATTATGATTGTGAGATCCATTACCACCCGGGCAAAGCCAATGTGGTGGCTGATGCCCTTAGCCGGAAGGAAAGGCCCGAGCCGATTCGGGTAAAGGCTTATCAGCTGATTATGACCTCTGATGTGATGACACAGGTTAAGGAGTTCCAAGACGAGGCCTTGAAAGAAGATCGTCTTAACTCCGAAAGGATGAGAGGTCTAGTTACGGAATTGGGTGAGAACACTCTTGGTGTTAAGACCCGATTTGGGCGGATGTGGATTCCTCGATACGGGGATCTACGTGAAAAGATCATGGATGAGGCCCATAAGACTCGATACTCCATTCACCCCGGTGCTACCAAAATGTACCACGATACGAAGAAAGATTATTGGTGGCCGGGTATGAAACGTGACGTAGTGGAGTACGTGAGTAAATTCCTAACTTGCTTACAAGTAAAGGCAGAACACCAGAAGCCTTACGGGAAGATCCAACCGTTGGATATACCCGAGTGGAAGTGAGAGCACATCACCATGGACTTCATCACGAAGTTACCACGTACCCCCAAGGGGTATGATGCTATATGGGTGATAGTTGACCGCTTGACAAAGAGTGCCCACTTCCTACCGATCCGCGAAACGTACTCATCTGAAAGATTGGCGGATCTGTTCATCAAGGAAATTGTAGCTCGTCATGGTGTACCGGTGTCTATTGTGTCTGATCGTGACACTAGGTTTACCTCCAAGTTTTGGAAGAGATTTCATGATGCAATGGGGACGAGGCTACATATTAGTACAGCATATCACCCTCAGACGGACGGTCAGTCTGAGAGGACGATCCAAACACTCGAAGACATGCTTCGGGCGTGCGTGATCGATTTTGGAGGAAGTTGGGATGATCACTTGCCGTTAGCGGAATTCTCGTACAACAATAGCTATCATGCCAGTATTGGCATGCCACCCTACGAGATGCTATACGGTAGGAGATGTAGGACGCCCGTATGTTGGGGAGACATTGGGCAGAAAGAACTGGGAGGTGTTGAGGTGATTGAAGCAATGACTGAGAAATTAGAAAAGATCAAAGCCTTCATGAAGGCGGCGAAAGATAGGCAAAAGTCGTATGCTGACAAGAGGCGAAGACCGATAGAGTTCAAGGTTGGTGACCGAGTCATGTTGAAGGTCTCACCTTGGAAAGGAATCATTAGATTCAGGAAACGAGGTAAGCTAAGCCTGAGATACATAGGACCTTTCCGAATTGTTGCACGAGTAGGAGAGGGGCCTATCGACTTGAGCTGCCAGATGAGTTAAGTGGAATTCATCCCACATTCCATGTATCTCATCTGAGGAAGTGCTTAGCTGATGAAGATATGATTGTTCCACTGGAGGATATTGAAGTAGACGAACGGCTCAATTACGTGGAGCAACTAGTGGCAATCATTGATTGTAAAGAAAAGAGGTTGAGGAATAAAGTGGTTCCCTTTGTGCGTGTACAGTGGAAGCACAGGAAGGGATCCGAATCTACGTAGGAGACTGAAGAGGAGATGAGGCAACATTACCCATATCTGTTTGAGGAATAACAGGTTTCGGGGACGAAACCTATATAAGGGGGGTGGACTTGTAACACCCGTAATTCTTATTAAAAAGAAATAAAAGAATAAAGAGAAAGAAAAAGGAGGAAAAGGAAGTCAACCCCAAAGTTGAGGGACCAAAAGTGTAAAATGATAAAAATCTTAAAAGTTGGTGTAAAAGGGAAGTATGGTCGCCCATACTCACTGCACAATATCTTTGCTTGATTTTTAGAGAGAGAAAGAAGACAGAAGCTTCGGGTTTGAGAAGGAAATTCAGGCAAAATTAGAATTCAAGGTAAGAATTCGTGAAATTTAGTTGTTCTTGACTAACCTTAGCCTCGGTTAAATGCTTATGAGTGTTTCTATGTGTTCAAATATGTGTTTAGAAGGTTTCTAAGTGTTGGAATCGTTTGAAGAAGCTTGGGTGAAGAGTGTTAAGATTGGAAGCAGCAAAGGTGAGTTCTAGACCCCCTTTTTACTCGTTTTTAAAATGATTTGGGGCTGGAAAATGCATGTATGTATGTTTTTATGGATTTGTGTATGAGACCCGTATGTTATGTATTTGGGTATGATTATAGAGTATGTTTTAGGGTGAACTTATGTCTATGTTTGTGTTAAGTTATGCCTGAATCCGTATGTACATGCTTAGAAATAGGTATTATGATGTTTTGGGACTGGAATATGACGTAGACACATGAATAGGCTGCTAATACGACTAATAAGACCAAATAATGGTCATATGACTGAACAGTGGTCGTATGACCATTAGAAATTTTCTAAGCATGGGGTCATATGACTGAACAGTGGTCGTATGACCATTAGAAATTTTCTAAGTGTGGGATCATATGACTAAACAGTGGTCGTATGACCATTAGAAATTTTCTAAGTGTGGGATTATATGTCTGAACAGTGGTCGTATGACCATTAGGAATTTCCTAAGTATGGGGGATGATACGACCGAACAGTGGTCGTATGACCTATAAACATTTCCTAAGTCTGGGGATGATACGACTGAACAGTGGTCGTATGACTAGGAAAATTTTTTAAGTTTAAGGTGAAACGACTGAGCAGGGCTCATACGACTGAACAGGGCTCATACGCCCAAACACTTAGGATTTTTACAGAAATTTTCTGGAAATCTGGTTTATGGGATTTTGACCAGAGTTGACTAGGGTTAATAAATGATGATGTTTTATGAATGTAATGATGATAATTGATTGACCCTTATTACTACTGATTTATTATCAGTATTTTATTATTATTAACAATATTATTATTATTTTAATATTGTTAAGTATGTACTGGCATGACGAAGAATGACTAAGATTTAACGAAGAGTATAATCATTAATAAGTAAAATATTAATGATAATGAGAAATGGAACGTAAAGTGAAAGATAATGAAAGGGGATCATGATGAATGAATGCATGCATTAATAAATGAACGAATGAACGTAAGAAAGGCTTGCAAGCAAATGAATGGAGGTGCACACCCCTGGCAGGTGTTAGCTCAACTGTGATGCGGGTTAGCTACCCCGAAGGATGCACACAGGGTCAATCTTTAAGATTGATAATGAGGTGAGCAACTTTGTGTTGCAACAGACTCGGTTAGCAGGCAATCCGTGGGGTTGCCACTGAGGTGAGCAACTATGTGTTGCAACAGACTTGGCTAACATATTGATAATGAGGTGAGCAACTACGTGTTGCAACAGACTCGGTTAGCAGGCAATCGTGAGATTGCCACTGAGGTGAGCAGCCGTGTGCTGCAACAGACTTGGCTAACATATGATAGAATGAAAGAATGTAATGTGAATGTATGAATGAAATGAATGAACGTACGAAGGAATGTAATGAACATATGAATTAAAGAAATGATCGTACGTATGCAATGAATGTATAAATGAAATGAACGTATGAATGTATGTAATGTATGAATGAATGAAAGTAAGATACATACGAATGGAGAACTAATATGAAAGAAAGAATACGAATGTAAACGATGAACGGCACCCTAACGAAAGTTAGTGAATGAACGACGAGGATAGTAATGATATTATCTGTGTACGTACTTGTGTGACCGCATATAAGTAAAGAAAGGTTTTTCTTGAGATGAAAAGCAAAGTATTTTAAATTATAAAACTAGAACTCACTCAGCAACGCTGACTTTTATGTATTTTCTAGTTGGCAGGTAACAGGTTGCTGAGGATGGCACACGGGGATGGCTACACGGCGGGCAAGACTGACATCCGTTTATGTTTTGACAATACTGTTGTTTTGTAATTCATTCGACTAATTATTTTGTGACTTATGAATTAGAATGTATTGCTTAACAACAGTGTTTTAAATGAATGAAGGGTTTTTGCCAACTTAATTCCGCTACTTAATTTAATAACATGTATGTTTTATGCTGTGAATGACCAACTGTGAGGTGTCCGGGAACGGGGCGTTACATAATATCCATTTCAGATGATGAAACTGAAACTTTCTTAGCAGGAGAAGGCCAAGATCCATATGATCAAGAAGAGGAAGGAGATATTCAATGTCATCCTTATGTTAAAAAATAACAAAAGAAATAGAAGAAAATTAAAATCCGAAAATCGGAAGATAAAGGAATCCAAGGCAATAATGAAACCATAGTCACAAGCCACAAGCCTCCAAAATGGAATGGCCGACAAAGAAAAATAATTTTCTCCAAGACAGTTGTCCGTATTATCATATAATTGAGGATACTGTTTAATTTTCTCCAAGACAGAATTGAATTATTGCGAATATTCGCAGCATAATTCGAGTCCCTTTACTCCTATAAAAGGAGGGTTCGTGTTTAGTTAAGGGCAGACTCAAAAACTACTACTACTTTCCTTTGTAAAATCTCTTTGTAATATTTGAAAGAAATAATATTTGAAGCTTATAAGTGAAGCTCCATCTACAGAATTTTAGGTATTTAATTTTTATTTTATATGATCGCCTCCTATATGGAAGGCTAAGTTAACAAGTGTTGGAGTGCCATATCATGATCTAGCCAAGATATCATTAAAAAAAAGAGTCTGGAAACAAAAATGGTGAAAAATTACAGAGAAAGTATGTGTACGGGTCGTAGTCTACCTGAGATATCATTGTGGTGATCGACCTCTGGGGATCTATGCCAATCGAAGCCTAAGACGGCGTAAGGCGTTTAAAGGTCTAACCTTCACTGATCTCATATTGATATCCTGGGTTTAGACTATGTAAAAAGGTCCCTTTGGTTCATGTTCTCTTAATTCTAACCATAAGTGTTTTCCTTACTCTTATAATCATGTTTATATTTGTATTTATGTTTATGTTTAAAAGGTTTTACTAAATAAACATACCACTAGGGGGCCTAGCAGGCTAACAAGTGGTATCAGATATATATATATATATATATATATATATATATATATATATATATATATATATATATATATATATATATGCATATATATATATGCATGCATGCATGTATGTATATATTTTGTAATAATGTGATAAATTTACAAAAGAAAGAGTTTAAATTGTATTCTAGAAGAAAATATTTTTAAACGAATCTATAAAGTATTCTAAATTATTAAAATGATTTTGTGATGTTAATTTGATAATATTTAAAGTTTTCTAATATTAAATAATTCCACAAAACGAATTTAAAAAAAACTGTAGGGGCCCGGGTCAAACCCGGGACCTCCTCCCCTCCACTCAAGTGATTTACTGGTGGGCCAAGATCCATCTTGTGTTGTAAACCCCATTTTAAACCTTTGAAAACCTTAAATCAGAAAATTCCCAATGTTACATAAACCCAAGAATAAAAAATTGATTCAATTGAACATCAAAACTTTGATGTTAATGAAATTAACCATGGGGCTTTTGTTCCCCATGTAAAATCGATTAAAAGCCCCAATGTAATTACCTGATTCGAAGTGGTATTGTCGATTTCAAGTTCGACCCTAACCCTCGACTGTTCTTAATTGGAAATTGTTGTGAGTGGGTGTTGTTTGTGGAATTGATGCTTACAAAGAGTTGGAAAGGACGAATGTCACATTTCCATTCTGTTATATAGTCCCAATTGGAACCGTTTCAGGTTCATCGGGTTCGAATTGTTTCCCTCGCAGGTTCGGTTGCCATTTGTACCGAATTAAGGCTAGTTTATGTGTGATAAACACACCATTGATTTCGCATTGATTAGTAGAATGCTGTGGCATGATTAATTTGATTAATAACAAGTCTTAAGTGTAGAACTGATTTGAGATTTTTGAGGTATTTCGGTTTCGTGTTTAAAGCCTTGAAATCCCAATTAAAATCAAAATAATTATCATTATTGTGCAAGAAATGAGTTCACGGATCAATTGGAACCGGTTTGGGGGTTCAAAACATGGTTTAAATGGAGTTTTGGGGGCCGCCGGAGCTCGGCCAGAGCTTCCGCCGGAAAAACGTGAGGAGAAGAGGGGGGTTTTGTTAGTCATGTCCCTAGGTCTAGTCTAGTGAGCTTCAATGTAATAGACTTTCATCTTTATAACACATATGTAATGTTTTGTCAATGAAATGAAAAACTCTTCTATGAATGTTTATTGGTTGTTTAATGTAATATCTATTAATATCATTCATTATTACACGCATATATGAACATGTTATATAGGTTTACAACTGTTAGACATAGTTATGAATCGCTAAAGGTTCACGAATGTGTTTAACTAAGTATTCTGATTCAGTCGCACGACTGGACCATGCGAATGGGCCAATCGCACGACTGAACCAGGTGATTGAATCAATCACACGATTGAGTCATGAGACTTACTCAGTCGTACGAATGACTCAGTCATATGACTCAGTCACACGACTGAGCCAGTCGATTGGCTCAGTCGTACGAATGAAAGCTGTAACCTATAAATACCACTTAATTTGTGGAAAAATAGACACTTCGAGAATTGACAACCCTAGCCGTCCCAGATCGCACAGAGCGTCCCTTCCAACTTCACAGAGCGTTTTAGATAATTCCTACTTCATTCTTAACGTTTTCTAATCGTTAGGTTTGATCCGGATAACGTTTTCCCTGATTGGATCGCCAATCAAATAGAATTCCGCGCTATTTGATTCAGTTTCACGTAGAATCACTTAGTACTCCGTCCGTACACGATCCTAACAAGTGGTATCAGAGCCTTGGCTCTTGATTCTTCGTGGATTTAATCTTGTTTTTGAAAAAGTCAATGTTTTTAACCGAAAAGATCCTTTCTTTCTGCTCAAAATCAAGTTTTTACGTGTGCATGTTCTGAAAATTGAGTCTTTTTCGAGTTGCAGCCGTCCAGGGTGTAAAAATTGTGTTTTTTAGGTCAAAGTGTGTGAAAATCTTGATTTCAGCAGTCTCAGTCGCACGATTAACTCAATCACACGACTGAACTTCATTCACCAGTCCAATCGTACCACTGAATTCAATCGCTCGTTCAATCGCATGATTGACTCAGTCGGTCTGTTCATTCGCACAACAACCCTAATCGCCTGCCCAGTCGTACGACTAAGCTCAATCGCACGATTGTGTTTCAGTCGTCCCCTAGTCACCCTCTCTCAGTCGCATACATAGTTTGCTTTTCAAGTTTAAGACTACTTCATTATGGACTCAGAGAACTTTGCATTCTCGGTAGGGAAGGACTCCAGGTTCCAGAACCTCTTACAGTTGGAAAATGAGATCGGGAACCATAATAAACCACCCAAGCTATTGTCTCTTGATGAATTTCCTTAATGGAAACAAAGGTTTGAGATTCATCTTAATGGAGTGGATACCAATCTCTGGAATGCTATTGAAACTGGCTACACTATGCCAGTTGGTGCTAATGGCATACCCCTGACTTTGACTGGACTAAGTGATTCACAAAAGCTTGCATACAATGCAGAGAAGAAAGCCAATGCCATGTTAACCCAATCAATTCCCAAAGATATTTTTCATCAATATTCAGAACATAAGCAGAGCAAAAGGTTATGGGAGGCTCTTGAGAAGAGATATGAAGGTAATTCAACACTAAAGTCACTGAAGGCTAAAGCATTGAAGAAAGAGTTTGATAATTTCTCTTCTATTGGAAATGAAAGCTTGGATGATATCATAGATCGCTTCTACCGTTTAATGAGTGAACTTCACACTAATGGTGTTACAACGTCCAAAGAAGAAAAAGTGGCAAGCTTGGATGATGGGCTACTAGAGAAGTGGGATTCATTCATTTCCACTCTAAGATACAACTCAGTGCTGGAGACTTTGGATATCAATGATTTCATCCTAAAACTGAGAGAAGAAGAGGTTAGACACAAGTACAAGACAAAGAAAGGAGCATACACTCAGGATCCATCTCTCTACAACGTTACTCCTACTCCAACTGCTAAATCCTCCAATGCTCCTCTGCAGACTGCCTTTGTGTCAAATGTATCCTCTGCAACTGGTCAAAGCTCATCTTCTGGTAGTGAGTCTCATGCTTCATCCGGGGTTTAACAAAGTCCTACAGTTGCTCAATCAACGAAGTTAGTGACAGAAAATCTGGGAAAAGTAACTGTGGAAGTGGCTAAGGAGCACATGGACCTCCTTGCTGTGGCGGTTCATTCTTATGATGGTTTGGTTGCAGGGAAGATTGGAAACTGCCACCTGGCTGATGAAGACTACGAGCAGGTGGATGAAAATGAACTGGAAAGAATGGACATAATGTGGGCTCTCGCAAGTGCTGTGCGACGAGAAAAGAAGTTTGTGAAGAAGACGGGACAGAATTTGGTGGCTACAAAAGATACTACATTGGACTTCGACAAGTCTAAAGTCACTTGTTTCAACTGTGGTGAAAAGGCCACTTCAAGCGGGAATGTGTCAAACCGAAGAAGACTGGCAATGGGAACCCGTTCTCATCCTTCAACAACCAAGATAAAAAGAAAAAGACAGCTTCAACTAGTAGTGATTCAAAGGCAATGGTTGCTCAAGGTGATGAAGGACAGGACTGGTCCTTCCGATTCCTATCTGATAGTGAAGCCAACATTGCATCTGTTGAAGATATGAATGAAGACTCAGTGAGTGAGGTTGTTGCGTTTAACCAAGAAAATGACATTAAGTTCTATTTAAAGACTATTGAGAAACTAAAAAGGACAAAGCTATTTTACAAGTCGAAAATGAGTCTTTAAAACAAAAACTTCACAGTCTAGCTAGCTCTTCACATATTCTGAAAAACTTGGTTAAGGAACGCAATAACGGGGAAGGTTTGGGTTATAAGGTAGTGCCTCCACCACATGAGATCCTTTTGAACACCAAACAATGTCCTATTAATAATAATTCAATAAAGGACCATGTGGTGACAACTCCTCTGGTCAGCGATTCGGACACAACAGTTAAACCTGTTCCTCCGGCTGCTGATCAGACAACATCAACATCAGGCACCACTGGTAAATCATCACTGAAAACAGGGTGGAAGAGAATGTTCAAGCATCTAATGGTTGGGTTCAAAATCTGCTACAACACAACCTAAGATTTCCAAAACCACCCAAACTAAACTTGTTAAGCAAGATAACAATCATCTTCAAAGACAAAACATCCATAACGTTAAACAAGTAAAATTTGTCAAGGAAGGTGAAAGTCAAAGGAGTGAGACCAAAAAGTCAGTACCTGAAGTTTACTCACCGCCCCAAAAGAGATCTCCGAGTCCAGTTGAAAGGAGATCATGCTATACTTGTGGACAACGCGGTCACATCTCTTCAAACTATCCACGCTATCAGACACCCAAAATTAAAATTTAACTAGACAATGAAGTTAAATTGGTTTTAAAACAGAGGTCTAAAACACCTGTTAGGTCTAAAACACTTTCTAGGTCTTTTACCTCACCTCAACACCATAGACACCACAGACAAGCCACTGGCAAGTCTGTGATGCCTGAGGTGAAACCTGTCTTTGAAACTAAATCAAAGGTTCAAACAGTAAATCAGTCCTCGGTTTACCATAAACAATCCTTTCACAAGGATGGTTTGTGGAAAGTCAAAACACCTGAAGTGTCTGAAAGCTTGGATAAGTTGAAGATTGAGGTCCCACCTACTGATAAAGGACAGTGGGTCGAGTTCATGATGTGTGATGCCTCGGGGAAACCCAAGCCAGTCAAGGCTTGGGTCCCCCTCCTTAACTAATCATTTTCTATTATGTGCAGGTTGTCCGCTATAGTGCTTCTACCAACACATGGATAGTAGATAGCGGAGCATCCAGGCACACCACAGGAAATAAGTCTCTCCTTTACAATGTCAAACAAATTAAAGGGGACGTGTTTCTTTTGCTGGAAACAAAGAAGGTTACATTACCGCACAAGGAGAAGTATGTAATGAAAAAGTAAGGTTCGATAAAGTTAATTTCGTTCAACAATTAGAAAACAATCTGCTTTCAGTGTCTCAGATTTGTGACAAGGGCTTTAAAGTTATGTTTGACAATCGAAAGTGTTACATTCTGAAGAAAGAGATGGAGATTCCAGAGGAGCAGGTATTAATGTCAGCATCTAGTTATAATGACCTGTACGTTCTAGATATGTCTAATGCTTCTACTAGTGTGTCTACTGTTCAATGCTTTTTGTCTAAAGCTACAGAGAAGGATTCCATCTCATGGCACAGGATAATGGGAAACATTAATCACAGGAAGATGAATCATCTTATTCATAACAACTTAGTTGATGGAGTTCCTGTTAAGAACTGCAAACTTCCTGATTTTTATGTCTCATGCAAGAAGGGAAAGCAGACCATGAAATCTCACAAGTCCATACACGGTCCTAACAAGTGGTATGAGTCCAAACACGATTAACTCACATGGATCAACAAGTCCAAACACGTCAATTCTATCGAGATGCCCCTGGAGCTATTGCACATGGATCTATTCGGTCCCGTCAGCACGAAGAGTATCGCCGGAGACTGGTACTGCTTTGTAGTCACAATTGACTACTCCCGGTTCTCATGGGTGATGTTTCTGAAAGAGAAGTCAGAAACCTTTGAGTCATTCAAGGTGCTCGTTACTACACTGGAGTCTCTCTACAAACTAAAGGTTAGGAAGATTCGGTCAAACAATGGAACAGAGTTCAAGAATCAGTGGATGGATGCTTTCTTCAAAGAAAAGGGAATTGTTCATCAGTTCACCTCTGCATACACGCCACAGATGAATGGAGTTGCTGAGCGGAAGAACAGGAGCTTGATCGAGACTGCCAGGACTATGTTGGAAGATTCAAAGCTGTCAGTCCAGTTCTAGAATGAAGCTGTTGCCCACGCTTGCTACACACTTAATCATGTGTTAGTTGTCAAGAGGCATGGGAAGACTTGCTATGAGTTGCTTCAGAAACGTAAACCTAACCTGGAGTATCTGGAACCATTCAGAGCTTCATGTACATTACTGAAGAAAACTCCAGAAGGCAAGTTTAGTGAAAAGGCAGATCAGGGGATCTTTCTAGGATACAGCATACCAGATAAACGAGTTTACAACAACTCAAATGGTAAGGTCGAAGTATGGTGCAATGTCGACGTTCAACGATTCACCATCCCCCCTGCTGGAAAAGGTCCATCGTCATTCTTTGACTACGATGGCTTTTTCAAATCATTCAACCTTCCTCAAATAGATTCAGACGAAGAGATTGCTACTCAGATGATGCACGATGTTCTAAACACACCGAATCTCGATACTAGCAATCGACCACTTGCGAGTGGTTTATCGGGATCTTCCCCAGCTGATCAGGACGAGAGTGATGACTCATCAGATGATGAAGCAGTAGCTGAGACGGGCATTGAGCATAATGTTGATCAAGAGGAAAGCTCACCAGTTGATAAACATGCATCAGGAAATACTGATACTGAACCTCCAGTCACAAATTTGGTTACTGAAGTTTTCGTCCCTATGACACCTGTGACTAGGATCAGTACGAATCATCCACAGAAGCTAATCATCGGAGACTTACACTTCGGAGTGCAGACGAGAAATCAACTGTATTCTGCTGATTATGCTGCACTTATGGAAAAGGGCTACGTGAATGATGGAGCATTCAAATGCTTTGTATCTCAAGTCGAACCCAAACACGTCAGCGATGCCCTGAAGGATGAGGCCTGGGTCAATGCTATGCAAGAGGAACTGCTACAGTTCAAGAAGCTTGGAGTGTGGACACTCGTTGACCGGCCCAAAGGAATTAAGGTGATAGGCACCAAATGGGTGCTTCGTTGCAAGAAGGATGACCAAGGTGTTGTTATTAGAAACAAGGCACGGTTGGTCGTTCAAGGCTTCAGACAAGTCGAAGGAGTCGACTACAATGAAGTCTTTGCCCCAGTAGCTAGGATGGAAGCAATCCGCATCTTTCTAGCCTACGTATCTTACATGAAGATCAAAGTCTATCAACTAGATATAAAGAGTGCATTCTTGCATGGGGAAATCCGTGAAGAGATCTACGTCAGTCAACACTAGCGATTCGAAGATCCTTATCATCAGGACAGAGTCTACAAGTTGGACAAGGCTCTGTATGGGCTACATCAGGCTCCTCGAGCCTGGTATGAAAAGCTCTCCACCCACCTGCTGAAACACGGGTTTCGCAAGGGTGTGATTGACTGCACGTTGTTCATTAAAGAAAGAGACGGGGATTTACTGATGGTGCAAATTTATGTGGATGACATAATCTTTGGTTCGCGAGACGAAGATCTATGTAAAGAATTCGAATCTGTTATGAAGGCAGAATTTGAAATGAGTGCCATGGGAGAAATGAAGTTCTTCCTAGGACTACAGGTGGACCAAACATCTACCGGTATATTTCTGCATCAGACTAAGTATGTCAGAGACATTCTTAGTCGCTTTGATATGGAAAATGTCACTGCTGCCGGTACCCCACTCGCCACAAATCATGATGTGGCTCTTGATGAGAATGGGGATTTGGTGGATGCCACTATGTATCATGGGATGATCGGATCTCTCATGTATCTCACTGCCTCTCGTCCAGATATCATGTATGCCACATGTCTGTGCTCCAGATATCAAGCAAAACCTAAAGTAAATCATCTGATCGGGGTGAAAAGAATGTTTCGTTATCTGAAGGGTACTCCAACACTGGGGTTGTGGTATCCTCATGATGACGACTTCGAGCTAACGGCGTATAGTGATTCAGATTATGGCGGCTGCAAGATGAATTTCAAGTCTACATCAGCAGGGTGTCAGTTTTTTGGAAGGCGTTTAGTCACGTGGCAATGGCAAGAAGCAGACCTCGATTGCCTTATCAACCTGTGAAGCTGAATACGTTGCTACTGCAAGCTGCTGCTCTCAGATTATCTGGATCCAACAGCAAATGCGGGACTACGGTTTGCAATTCTCTAACACCCCTATCTTTGTTGATAACTCTGCTACCATAGCTGTAACTAAAAATCCGGTTCAACACCCAAAACCTAAACACATCGGCATAAAGTATCACTTCATACTTGACTGCTATGAAAAACAATTAATCGATGTGGTTAAGATAAACACGGATTTTCAACGCGCTGACCTCTACACTAAGCCGTTTGATAAACCCAGATTTTTCTATCTGTTAGAGGTCAATGGTGTTAAAAAGAAAAGTGACATTATCTTAGAAGACACAGACGCGTAGTCCGACACATGTTTAATTTTTCAATTTTCTAATTTTATTTCATTTAATTTCCTTGTCGTATAAAAATCCAAAAACACAAAAAGATTTCTGATTTAGAATTTTAGGGGGAGATTAGTTTATGTTCAGTACTTATTTACTTAAAAAAAGGGGGGAAAGGCAGATAAGCTAAAAGGCAACAACAACAAAGATAAGAATGTGATTCTACACAAATGGAAAGTGATAGTACACAGGTGCCTAGTTACTTGGAACACCAAAAAGATCTGAAATTTATGCAATATTAAGTTTAATTTAAATCACAGAATATTGTTAGTCAGAGAACTCTATGTCTAACAAAATAGGAAAATGATAGTATGCTTGGGTGTTACTGTAATTACACGGAGAAAGTTGATCTAGAGAGGTGCTAGTTCACTATACGATGTCGGTAGATTCAACATAATAGACCTGTAGATATCATTGGTGAACTCAATTTAAACTTAATGGTTCAGCTGAATGTGGGTTCCCATCTTATCACTGATTAACACAATCGAGTATTTCCAATAAGGAATGACGAGCAAATAAACGCCACTAAAAGTGTGCGGATGACCACAAAAGGAGCAAAGCACGAAAAAAATGAAAATAAACGCAATCAAGCTGATAACCTATGTTGCTGGTGCGTGATGTGCAAAAGAAAATAAGAAATGCTCCAACAAGGAGATAGGTTGTGTGCCTCTCTGCTGTGCGATGGCACTGACCTGAGGATAAGCATAACCTAGATATTCTAGAATTCAATGTTGTTTGCTGCCTCTCTGTTGTGCGGTGGCACTGACCTGGGGCTTGGCTTCTCTTTGAAAATTCTAAGAATAGTCTCTTCTTGTCTAAATACCCGTAGACCGCTCAAAAGTCTCCTGAGGAATATTGATTACCATATAAGCATGGGATCCACAAATGTTGGTTGAAATAAAGTAACCTAATGCATCACCAATGTGTGTCAAAAGTCTGTGTATGGATTTAAGTGGACACGAATACTGACAATCGTCGTGGATGCACTGCCTGATGTTGATAATCAATGTGTGTTCCATACCAGATTAAGCATGATTCCCAGTTAGAATTTAGAAGTCTCAGATGAATAAGACACTGTGATATGTAAATATGCTAGTTTCCATTTAAATAAATGTATAAAAGTTCCAAGTAATTAAGTTTATGCCTGTCTGATTCCATAAGAATCTGTCTTGGAAATGATGTTAATGCAAAGAGGCAGTTCTACCCAATCCTAGGAAAATCACAAAAACATGTTTATTTTGTTACTTAGTTTAGTTTTGTTTTAACTTATTTGTAAAGTGTGTCAGTGTCGGACTGTGCTATGTTACTTATTGCGGTTAATGTCACAAAATGAGCTTAAAGTTAAATCTAAAACAAATTGTTTCTTGAAAGATAAAACGATCATGTCTGAGATGATCAGGTGGATAAATGGATCATGTATGAGATGATCAGGTGGATAAATGGATCATGTCTGAGATGATCAGGTGGATAAATGGATCATGTCTGAGATGATCAGGTGGATAAATGGATCATGTCTGAGATGATCGGGTGGTTAAATGGGTCACGTCTGAGGTGATCGGGTGGATAAATGGATCACGTCTGAGGTGATCAACAGGTTTTCATCTAAAAGGGATTATGTCTGAGATGATCAATTGCTCATAATGTTTATCTATTGTTAAACCGAACTAAGGGTCGTAATGGTAAAATGGTCAAAATGTCACAAGTATGACCCATTCGCACGACTGAACCATAAGTATGGACCAGTCCTACGATTGGAGCATACGAATGATAAAAATCGTACGATTGGACCATGTGATTGGACCATGCGATTGAGCCTAATCGCACGATTGGAGGTGACCGACTGTGTCAGACGTCTGAATGAACCTCAATCATACGATTGGAGGTAAGCGATTGGGTGAATCGTACGACTGAAGCTCAGTCGCACGACTCACTCATGCGACTAGGATCAGTCGCACAACTCACTCATGCGACTAGGTTCAGTCGCACGACTGGAGGTTGCCCTAGTATAAATACAAGGTGAATCGGCCATCAGTCGCTCCATTCACCCAAATCGCCTTTCACTTGTACGATACGTCGAATCTCTGCCAAATTTTCTAATATTCCTATTTACCTGAGATTACTACTTTCTAACGTTGGATATCGGTTATACAGGTAATAATCAAGGTGCATCATCGTTTAAACCGGGGATAGACATCAAGAATCACTCACATTTTAACCTAACAGTAACCAAGACTTAAACGGACCAATAAACCATCTAAACTGAACTTTAAGATCAAATTAATGGTAAAATATATTTAGTCGGCCTACTCTGAGTATAATGAGCCTAATTTCAACACTTAACATCAAGTATTCTCAAAACATGATTTTGAATGGACACATAGTCGAATGAGCGACTGGACACCAGGATGAACTTCAATCGCACGACAGGATGAACTTCAATCGCACGACTAAGTGGACGATTGAGCCAATCAGCTGAACGACCGATACGAATGAGGTCAGTCGGTCGAATGAACCAATCGCATGCTCAGTCATACGATTGAACTCAGTCGCATGATTCAATCACCCGAATGAGTTCAATCGCATGAAAGGCAACCGACTGAACTCTGTCGCATGGCTCAATCGCATGATTGACTAGACTGAGTTCTACCAGGTTAACTAGTGCTGATTTGTGTTGTATGGGATCTAATGTCTATATGTCGTGTGTTACAGATTGATGGCTGACAGGTGGACCATCAACCCTAAGCACAATATATGTGCACACTTAGATGCTACGACTCGGAATGGTGCTAAGTTTGCAGAGGTCATTGCTTTTCTCCAGTGCTCCAGGATCTACAGGGAGATTTCCACACCATGCACTCCCTACAGGTCTATTCAGCAGGCCTTCTGGGAGGGTGCATCGGTTGACCACTCACGGGAGCCCTACAGCATCAGAAGTTCCATCTTTGGTGTCTATATAGAGATTACTGCTGAAGACATCAGACGAGTACTTGGTTTGGGTGATGATGAAAACCACCCTACTAGACTTCACCCATTGACAGTTAGAGGGTGCTTCTTGAGGATGAAGTACACTGGGGATATCAAAGCAGGTGTACTGAACGAGAGCCACCTATGTCCCCAGTACAAGTACTTAGCACATGTCATCCTCAAGTGCATAGCTTCGAGGAGGGGTGGGTTCGATGACCTATCAGACCAGATTCAAAATGCCTACGTGGCACTGGTTCTGAACCACCCTTTCAGCTTCTCGAACATGAAATTCTCATACCTGATAGAGAATCTAGAGGCTAAGGGTAAACAAGGATTCTGTATGTACCCAAGATTTCTCCAAATGATCTTTGATGAGAAGCTACCAACACTGCCCAAGGAGAGCCACGACGCGGTGCAGTTGGAAATCATGGATGATACGACACTGGGTCGTATGAGAGTATATAGAGGAAAGCAGGTCA
The DNA here is from genome assembly GCA_024085815.1 of Flaveria linearis. NCBI lineage: Eukaryota > Viridiplantae > Streptophyta > Magnoliopsida > Asterales > Asteraceae > Flaveria > Flaveria linearis. Next base: position 82,801,832 of record CM044003.1, read on the forward strand.
AACCCCCAGTGAAGAGACCGATCGAGCATTTGGCAAATGCTGAGTACGTGGCGCCTGGGAGGAGAAAGTGGCACCACGAGGAGAGTGACTCAGATGTTGAGCAAATTGCTCTTCCATCTGACGACTCCGATGATGATGGTGATACGGGCGGAGACTCAGGGCCTGCTACTTCACAGGGCCCCACTAGACAGTTCACTCATTCACCACCTACACACCCAGATGCCACCACTGCTAGTTTTCACCAGGATTTCTATCCGTCCGATGATGAAGAAGAAAGTTGTGAGGAGCCTCTGACGAGGACTATGGGTAGCAAGGTGATTGCCACAGAGAGAGGCATGAGGGCGGTTGGTGGACGCCTAGTGGAGTCCGGGGATGCTGCTGCTGAATCAGATCCCTCATATGCCCTGGACCCGCTCAGTAGCCAGGGGGATCCTCTGTATCTAGAGGCAAGAGGAGGAAGACTATGGCACACCCCTACGGCAAGAAGGGGAAGAGGTTGAGATTTACATTGACATCATCCACCAGCACAGCCACTACCTCAGCCACACCATCCACCACTACCACCACAACTGCTACAACACCTCCAGCCACCACCTCTACCACCTCACACACCACTACCACACCTGCTCCACCACCAACTTCATCTATACCAGCAACAATCTTCACCACTACCACCACCACCTCTCCCAGTCATCAAGCCGGCCCATCCCCCTTCCCCACAGGATCATCCCTCCCTCCTATTGGAGTGGAGGAATAGCTTGCAGCACTCAACAGAATGGTCCTGAAGCTGTTAGCTGCGGATGAGGAGAAGGCAGCCAGACTTCTTTAGCTTGAGGAGCAAAATGCCTCTCAAGCGCATCAGATTGCCCAACTCCAGGAGCAAAATATCTTGTCGACTCAGAAGATTGAGGAGTTGGAGTCTGCTAACAAGAATATTCTGCTGAAGCTGAAGGGGTCACAAGCTGATCCTCTAAAGATAGGGAGGGAGATGATGATGACGATGGAGATGATGAAGAAGATGATGAGAGTGATGAGGATGATGATAATAGTGGTGATGATCAAGCCAAGGAGAGGCAAGATGATGATGATGATGATGATTCTGCTTCAAATGCTGCTGATCCTGGTCGGGAACAACGTACAAAAAGAAGACAAGACCATGGATCTACAGCATCTCCTCCATCATCACCTACTACAGGTGCTACCGAGCAGATCCAAGGCAAAAGTATAGATTAGATGTTTTATTATTTAACTTTTGTACTTGAATCATCTTCTGCTAGTTATGTAATTAATGTAATCATTGAGTATGTAATGTTAATTATCTTGAATATATACTAATGATCGTTATGCTTCATGTCTAAATCAAACAGATCTAGCATTTTAGCAAGATGAGTACGATGCTACTCCCCTCCAACAGATCAAGTCTTAACTTACCATGATTCTTGATCTGCAGGGGATCGTCAGAAGGTCTATGAGTTATACTCCTGAAGAAGGGGAAATAATTCACGACCTAACTGATGAGCAGTTTGCTGAGATGTTCAGGCTGAATCCAGATGAGATCATAAAGGATGCGCCAACCTTTGATGATGCTAGTGATGAAGAGCTCAACGATGTTGAAGAAATAGAGATTGAAGACATCACGGATCAGCATTATCCAGAATACACTGACTGAGAGGGAAATATGTTTCCAGATCTGGTTAACACTCTCGACAGTGATGTTCTGTAGAATCTCAGTAAGAAGGAGAAAGAAGCAGAAGCATCATCCAGCTAAGCCCAGGCCTCGACGCTGATGTTGATATCAGAAAGGCTGAATGGGCGGCTTGCTTCGCCGAGATCCGAGCCCAGCGCCCGAAACTGCAAAGCAAAGCTCCTACACCAAGCTCTACAAAGTAAAGAAGAACATGACGGTGTCAGAGAAGATTATAGCATGGGCTCACTTCGAGGATCTTGGAGTTTATGTCGTGAAGAGAAAGAGGGGAATAGAGTACTTCAGATTCCCTCACGATCTGAAGACTCACCCCGGGTTTGAGCTCAACCAGCTGGCACGACTAAAGCTTCTATATGCTAACCCTAAGAAGATGTCCGGCTGGTTTGAGGCTACCCTGAAAAGGGAGTACAGGACTAGATAGGTGAACTTCAAACCTCAGCAGGCTACTAGGTACCTCAGGAGGTCTGAGGTGAGTCCCATCACAGGTCTACCGAAGATAGCCCTGAAGTGGCGACCTCCGCGCACAATGTCCCGAATTCCACTGAGGGAGATGCCACAGGACTTTACCCCACACTTTAAGTGGTGGTACTATGATTGGCGCTCGGGAGAGGCCTTCAGCATTTTGGCTAAGGAAGGCGCGGTGGACACAATAAGGGTGTTTGACCCCATGTGGCTTATCAACTTGTCAGCGTCAGATGTTTATACGCTATACAAGTGGACATTATTTTTTGGCATGCAGGATATAGTGCAAGCACTACAGTTTCAGTATATCATACGTCTATGCTTCGCATTGAATATCCATGCCGGGGTTTCGAAGGAAGAACAAGTGAAGAGATTTGAAGAGTTCAAGAAGGAAGTCAAAGTTTAGATAGATCTAGGTCCAAGGGGGAGTTTGTTAGTACACATGTCCCTAGGTCTAGTCTAGTGAGCTTCAATTTAATAGAATTTCATCTTTGTAACACATATGTAATGTTTTGTCAATGAAATGAAAAACTCTTCTATGAATATTTATTGGTTTTTTAATGTAATATCTATTAACATCATTCGTTATTACACGCATATATGAACATGTTATATAGGTTTACAGCTGTTAGACATAGTTCTGAATCGTTAAAGGTTCACAAATGTGTTTAACTAAGTATTCTGATTCAGTCGCACGACTGGACCATGCGAATGGGCCAATTGCACGACTGAACCAGGTGATTGAATCAATCGCACGATTGAGTCATGAGACTGACTCAGTCATACAAATGACTCAGTCGTATGTCTCAGTTGCACGACTGAGCCAGTCGCTTGGCTCAGTCGTACGAATGAAAGTTGTAATCTATAAATACCACTTAATTCGTAGAAAAACAGACACTTTGAGAATTGACAACCCTAGCCGTCCCAGATCACACAGAGCATCCCTTCCAACTTCACTGAGTGTTTTAGATCATTCCTACTTCATTCTTAACGTTTTCTAATCGTTAGGTTTGATCCGGATAACGTTCTCCCTGATTGGATCACCAATCAAATAGAATTCCGCGCTATTTGATTCGGTTTCACGTAGAATCAGTTAGTACTCCGTCCGTACACGGTCCTAACAGGTTTGGTATAAATAAATTACAGTTTGGTCCGTGTGGTTTATGTATTTCTTGATTTTATCCCAGAGCTTATGTTTTAGTTTAAACCAAATTGCAGTTTGGTCCCCGGAGTTTTAAAGTTTTATTATTTTATGCACAAATATTTAATTACAAGTTTTAAAATAATAAAACTTATATCATTTTTGTTTAATTTCTAGATTAACACTTAATACGCTTATTATTATTATTGGTATTATTATTCTTATTATATTTATACTTGCTATTTATTATTGTTATAATTATTGTTATTATTATTGTCATTATTATTATTAATATTTACTTAATTATTTAATAATATCAAACTTATAAGGATACTAAAGGAATCAAGTTACAAGAAATTAAAAACCATGCCCCATATTTGTATTAATGATAAAATAAACCCTTACAAGAGATAACGACATTAACAAACATTTAAAAATTTTCGAAAGGTCACAAAAAGTTAAAGAATAAGATGAAGTTTTAGGCATCCACCTCCGTACCTAATGATGAGTATGGTTGGCATAACAGGTCAAACACGACACAATAAGACACGACATGATAAGACACGATAATCTATTTGCTAGACACGAACACGACGCGATAGCTTATCGTGTCATTTTTCAAACACGAAAACGAATTTGTTAAGAAGCAGGTTACACGAAATGAGTTGTTTAGAAACCTGTTTCGCAAACATGTAATTTTTTAATTTAATAAAAAATAGCACTAATATTAGATCTTTAACTTTTAGTTCTCAAATAATCTTCTAGTAATTTTTTAGAAAAATTGAAAACAAAAAAATTAAACTTACAAGTTGCAAACTATGGTGGTGATGTAGAGTCGCCGACTCATCGGGCGTCGGGATCAATGAGATCAATGGCTTATGATGGTTAATGGACAGGATTCGAATGCTGATGGTGGTGAACGGATGTCAGGATTCGAACTATGGTGGTGGTGATGGTGAGTAACCGAGCGTCAGATTCAAACTATGGTGGTGGTGATGGCGTCGCGATGGTGGCTATGAGCTGGGCTGTGGCAAACTGTAACTGGTTTGATGAAGGACTGTTGGATGTTAGGTCGGAGGTTAGGATGTGGTGATATGTGCCGATTTTTGGCTGGTCCCTTCAAGGCTAGAAGATAGCAGGGAACGATAGTCGATGAGGATGGAGATTGCAATTGTAGGAGGGTTTCTTTGTGAGCAGAGTGGTAGTGGGTTATGGAGGTTAAGGGTAAGGTTTATTTTACTTTTTAATAATATGTATATTTAATTTATTAAAAAAATAAAAAATATAAACAAGTTATTATCAGGTCTTGACAGGTTCACAGTTTAGACATGAGTTTTATCGTGTCTTAACATGTAGACCTGTTTAAGACATGAAACCTGTTAAGCCCAAACACAAAACCTGTTAATTTCATGTCATGTCGTATTAACATGTTCATGTCAAAAATTTTCAGCCCTGATGATGAGTTAGAACATCTTTAGAATGAAGCAAAAGAGGTTGCTCAACTAACTCCCTTATCTATAGAGCCTCTAGCTGCTAAGAGACCTATCATGTCTTGGGTATATTGTCCAAACCCAGACAGATGCAATGTCACAAGAGATCAAGGAGGTGAACAAGTATTCTTCTGGCAGAACATACTTAACCTACCATAACATGATCTCTTGGACATGAGGAGATACTATAAGAGCCTGAAGAATCCATACTAGCTGATGAAGATAGGAATGTCTCTTATTCTGATGATGGTTGTTAGCAAGTGAATGATTAACCTTCATAGTAATATTCATGTTTTGGTAGCATCAACCTAATGAGAGTTTGTAAGATCAAGAGGTTTATCTTAGAGGTTGATTATAACCAAAGACTCTCAGTATGCGCTGAAGTAAAACGAAGTACTTTGGAAGATTTGACAACGCATAAAGATAAAATAAGTAAGTGTCAAATCTTTTGAAGCCAAAGACTAGAAAATTTCCGAAGGTAAAAGTGAAGTCTTCTGAAAGTTGAAGACAAAGTCTTTTGAAGCATAAAGACTGAACTCTTTCGAAGACTAAGAAGACATGTTCCACTGACACACTTTTGACAAAAGTTGAAGACCTTTCCGCTTTACCTTTTTACATTTTCAACTGTATATCATGGTATCTTATCTGTAACTTCCTACTTTAGGGTTTTTATTCATATTGTAATACAATAGGATATGAGCTATGGCATGTCATAGTCATATGTCAAAAGACAATATGCCTTTTGACTTTACATCAATCATGTTGTCTAGATTAGTGTCCAGCTGGCCTTCAAAGTATGGTAGGTTGTAGGATGTAGCATAAAGTAGCTCATGTACCAATCTTTAGGACTAAGCTTAATAACACTTGTAAAATACTTGAGAGCAATATACATCATCTTAAAAACCAATCTTTGTGTTCTTGAGTTTTCTTACTTGTTTGTTCATTTTTTCTTTGTCTGGTTCCCTATTTGATCTAGTAAGTCTTTAATCTACAACTGTGAGATTGTTACGAACCATTACGACGGTCCTGGAGACTTTTTGTGTAATTTCATATATATGATTGATTGTTTGTGTAATCATATATATATATATGTATATATATATGTATATATATATATATATATATATCATACCTTAGGTGTTACAGACATTTCACCACCATTATCGCTTGTCCCCACCAGCGCTAGCCCTCATCATCTTCAGCTCTTTAATGAAACATCACCACCATCTTACCAACATCATCATCATTGGCATTATTATCATCATCATCGTATCATCACCGCCATCAAACATCCCTATCACCATCATCTGCACCTCCACCATCACACTATCACCATCATTTCACCAACTATCCTTCCTTTTCCCCTACAATAGTGTTGGTGGTTAGATAACAGTGCATTAATAGAGGGACAAGCTAATTTAGGGTGGTACGTTGATCGTGTGTGGGTGTTCAATGGTTTGGTGTTGGTTTAGATATCGATTAGGGTACAGATTTCTTGTAAACATTATCAAATTGTTTTGAAGAATAGAGGGACAAGCAAATTTCTCATGATCAATGCTTAATTAAGGTTCAGATGACTGGATGTTTAGTGATGGCTGGAACCAGAAGGGTTGGAAGCAGAAGTTGGAGTGGTTGGTAAGATGGTGGTGGTTGTGCTTATATGGTGATAACAAGTACATGGTGGCTAGATGGTGGTAATGATGGAGATGGTGGCCTATGGGGAAAGGGAAGGTTTGGGTTTTTTTAAAGTTGTAGTTAATTACACAATGGTCCCTGAATCAGGAAAGGGTATATTAGTTATTTTATTTAGAGTAAATTACTATTTGTATCCCTAAGCTTTTTCAAAATAATTAGTTGCATTCCTAAAGTATAAAAATGTCATTATGTCCCCTTACTTTCATTTTTTCATCTATTTGAATCCTTAAGGCTGACGACGCTAGATTTTCTATTAATATTTTATGAAAAGACTAAAATACCATGTCAATTGAAATTTGAAAACATATCCACCCACCCACCTCTTTCTCTCTCTCTCTCCTCTCTCTCTCACACACACAAACATAAATATATCACCCTTATTACCTTCTCCCCCACCACCACCACCATCATTATCACCACCGTAAAAGCCTTTATCCAGAATCCAACCCACCACTACCACATAACACCTTTCACCAGCTAATAACCACCATTATCATACCATTCATCCATAAATCCAAATCAAAAAACCCCAAATATTAAAAATGTAAAGAGAGAGATATACAAAGTAGAGGGAGAGTGTTTGGTGATAGTTGTGTAGTGAAGGGGAGGGCTTTGGTGGTGGTGACGAGGAGGCTTTGGTGGTAGTGATGGGGCGGGATGCGGTTGTGGTGACTGGGCGAGTTTCGATGGCGATGGGGTGGTGGTGACTGGGCGAGCTGCGGTGATGGTGACGGGTGAGGCTAGGGGTTAGGCTCTTGTGCTACTGGTGAACTGAGCTTTTGATGATGGTGACAGGAGGTTGTGTTGGTGGTGATGGGAGCTGGTGGGCATAGTGACTGGAGCTGGTGGCGACCGGAGCCGGTGGCGGTGAGATCAGAACCGGTGGCGGTGGCGACCGGACTGGAGCCGATGGCGACCAAACCGGAGCCGATGGCTTTGGGACTGGAGCTTATGGCGGTGGCGACCGAGCTCGTGGGAGTGGTGACTCGTGCTTGTGATGGTTGTGACAACAGCTGGTGGTGGTGGTGGAGAGTGGCTATGGTGGTGTTGGTGTTGGGTTGGTGGTGGTGACGGAGATTAGGGAGGAAAGAGATAGCGTATGCGTATTTGTAGGTGATAAAAGTCGTTTTTTTATTATTTTAATTTTTAGGGGTAAATTAGTCTTTTCAATAGAGGTTTTGATAGTAATATTAACGACATTAGTCATCTGGGCTCAAATGGATGAAATATGAAAAGTTAGTGGGCATAGTGACGTTTTCAGACTTTAGGAATGCAGCTAGTTATTTTTAGAAAAGATCAGGGATGCAAACACTAATTTACTCTTTCATTTAAAACTCAAGATAAATTAACATAATACTCTAACTTGTTACTTAAAACTCTTAATACCTAAACCTGTTATTTCAAATAGGCAAATTGGATTTAATAATCCAAACTATTATTTATTAGTCGATAATAATCCATACTATTAATTTAACCGGTAACACTCCTAACTTTCACTTTTATTACTAGAAACATCCCGATTATATAATTTATAACTTTTTACATTTGATTTGGATTTGATTCCAGACACGATAATGATTATGAATGAAATGAAGAAACATAGTAGTTAAATTGAGCATAAAATAAATACAAATTAAACGTAAAAGTTTGAAAATTATGTCTCTTAAACTGTTTGTAAGGTCCGTACCGGGAACGCCCACAGTGAGTCTTTCATAGCATAAAACATTTCTAGACATGACATTTGCAGCGGAATTCACAAAGTTTTCATATAAATTAATATTTTTGTCAAAACCTCATATTGTTTGCTTTAACATCAGAAGTATAATGATATGAGCATCGTTCCTAATAATTGTGGATGGCAGACTTAGACTACCACTGTAGCTTTCATATCCATGCTCGCATCTCCTCAGCATCATTGATTAGCAGCCAACTATTATACCTACAAAGTCAGTAAGACTTAATGAGTTCTAGTTTAATAATAAACTACTTTACATTCATTAAAATCATTTCCTTTTACATACGTGAGCATACATAAATGCATACACATCAATATATTCATTTCTTTATATTTTATCATTATTTCATTTCTTTCATTTATTCATCATTATCTTTCACTGCAGTGGATCGGTGCCATGTGCTAGACCCTCAATATCATGCAAGAAGCTGGTACGGTGTCGAGGCTTTTAAATAAACCCCCAAACTTTATGCACGAAGCTGACTACTGTATCGGGGTAGAGCGACAAGGATCTCATACCATTCATGGTCAATCTCAAGGATTAGACCCCTTAAGCGCATCCTCATAGTCTAGCTAAGCCATACTTCAGTTGAACTAACAAAAACATGGTTATGCACCTCTATGCATTTTGCTTGCAAGACTTTCATTCATTCATTACGTTCCATTTTTTGTTTCGTTATCTTTCACTTCTGTTAATACTTTAATTACAGTAATATGTAGCATACCAAGCAAAGATTTATCATAAAACTTAATCATTTGAAAACGGTTAGAACATGACAACATAGCACATAACACAGCAAGTTACGCGAGAACTTAAGCCCACGCGACAACATACCCTCACGCAAAAACTTTCCTATAACGCAAGAACCTCACCAAAATAAAACCCTGCAACAAAAGCTATTAATTTGCGTGAAAACTAGCATATCACGCGAGAACTTAATGATTCGTGCCTAAACATAGCTTAATCGCATCTAGGGCTCAAATAACATACTAATCTCCATAAAAAACATCGTCATAAGTATAAACAAGTATTTTAGTACGCATAATAGCCCCAAAACGTAAAAACTTGCGTAAAAAATGGCTAACTCATCATTAAAAGATTATAACACCCAACCAACTTTCCCGAGAGTTTTTCAAATGGGACTACAAAATCATGCATTATATTCATCAATAACCGTTCTTTGATACATAACACGGATCTTTAAACGAGTTACATATTTTAAACACCTCGAATCTTCACTTTTTCTCTCTACTTCGCGTCTTTCTCTTTCTAACAGTAGAACTTTTCGCTCAATGATAAGGCAAAACAAGTGACTCATCTATTGATATGGTCCCCAGACTTATCGCCTGCGAATTTCGGGTGTTACAAGAATAAGGGGGATAAACTTGTAAGACTTCCGAAATTTCCAAGAGAAAACATAACGAATTTTGACGTTCGTAAGGTTCCGTCGCATCGCATGGGGTGAAAAAACTCGTTCATTAATTATAAACCAAATGAATAGTGAATTACTCTGGTTTCAGACATTCTAGTTAGTTTCTCTCTTCTTGATTTGAAACCATGGTCGTCAACATTTACAAAAAGTAGGTAAAAACATTCTCAAGAAGTAGTTCAAATCGTTTTATCACTATGAGTGTCCTATATTTATAAAAGTTTACTTTGAAGCCATATCTATATTAACATAGTAGTAGAAAACGTATCAAGTTCTAAGTTGGTGGCAGCAAATTGATTTTTGCTTGGGTAAAAATGTTGAAAGGCACCAAATTGCTAATAGCTTATAAATTATAAGGATCTTTAGTGAACGTTTAATATTTTCTTCATCCTTATATTTGCACCTACATATTTATACCGAAGATAAATTTGGTCCTTGCAACTAATGCTCGAGGTGGATACGTGTAGGAGTTACTCAATTCCTTTCATCCTTGATATCATTTCAATTTATTACTACACTTCAAAGGCTATATCTCTAAACACACTATGACTGTTTTTAGTCTTTTAAAATTTCTTTAAAAATATCCATGGTTAGAAGCTTAAAACGGTTTAAGCCAATGTATACATTATTGCTTCTTGCCTTCTTTTCCATAACATTTAAATCCCGTATGCAAATTCCAATAGTTTTCCCAAGGTTAAATAACTTATTCATGTGTACGTTACACACTCATACCTTAATGTCACAAAGCATGTGTTTCGTCGCATTTATGATAACAGGTAACTAGTTTTGTCTTCCCTTAATTAGACTCATCAGGGAGTGTGAGCCTCACCCTAAATCACCAACTAATATGATGTCACAATGAGTAGGACTTCAAGTCATATATACGGCACTTAAAATATTATTTAGAGCACTCACATGCATGGATTAAGCATCCTTCTGAATAGACCATATTATTGATGCATCATGATCAGAGTTAGTTAACAATGTGTATCGTCATCAACTATTCACAAATCTCCCATACCTCTTGATTCTCATCTATACTATCTTAATATACATTGAGAAGGGTAAACATGTCATTTCACACAAATCTCTTAAAATTAAGAGATGTACAAGTTGTGTTGCATACTTTACAACTCATCTTCATCTCCATCATCTTCATCTCACAACCAACAAAAAGAAAAGGAGTTCGCAGAACAAAATTCGCAGATCTGGAGAACCGCCAAGACAAAGAAGAAGGTCGCAGACCTTCTTTTCTTCTGCAGATCTGAACATGGCATCGAATAAGCTTCTTCTTGGGCATTGGTGCTACTCAAATGGGCGAGCATTTTCAAATGGGCGATCATTTTCAAAGGCACACATCTCGATCGATTTATACACTTCAAAACGTGAAGAATTACTCTATACAACTTCACGAAGGTTGAGGATTTCATCTACCATACGTGAGTGATGCTCTTCTCTTCTTATTTGTATCTGTTTAATGTTTTGGTTTTGCTTGGATTTAGGGTTTATTGTGCTTAGAGAATTGAGAATATGTTGGTGTTCATGTATGTTGGAATCAAGTTAGGGTTTTTATTTATGTACGACATTGGGTAATCTTTTTGATACTTTACCAATTTGGTGTTCATGTATGTTGGTGTTCATGTGTGTCGCTTGGTACTTTACTAATCACGAAATTGAAGCAGATTAGCTAAAACCTATCATATAATGATTGATTTAATTGACCAACTGAAAGGCTTCATGGTTCATACCCAACAATGAGCGGTTGTAGTTCATTCCGTTAGGTGGTGGTATTTGACCGGTCTCGATCTTGAGCCGCTGCACTTCTACTCTTAAGGTTTCATTCAAAGCTGTCAAAGGAAATTAATTTTGTTTTAAGAAGAAAAATAAATAAATATGATAATTAAAGTGACAAACATATTACCATCTCTGAGTTTTGCCTGTTGTTCCATAGCTTGTAACCGCAGCTTGAGCTCCTTATTCTCAGAAGTTAGACCCGTTGTATCCCTCTGCATCCCAAATATTAATGTTTATTGATCTGAGAATTGAGATCCCCTAATGTGTATGCCTTTTATATTTGTTTTCATTGGGAGTCAGATTTCTTTTTTTAAACTTGTTATTGTTATCTGTTTTAAATTTTAATTTGATTTAGGAGAATTAAAGAAACCCCATAGTTATGCCTTTATCTTCTTCTTCTTTCAAAAGAATTATTATTTCGATTCTGGATTGATTAATTTCTACTTGCAACCATTGTTCCATGGTTTTTAATTGCTTATTATTTTTAGTTAGGTAGAAATTTGATTAATTTTTACTAACAGGCTTTTATTCATGATAGGAGTATGCAGGTTTAGGGTTGGAGTAGGTTCAAAAAAGCCTCCAACCTACCAGTCTCTAAAAACCTTGTTCACTTGCTCATTACGATAGCTACATGATAGGAGTATGCCCCATCATGTTTGTGTATTTTTGCAGCTTGTTGAATTTAGTTTTAGCCACCATATTTGTGCATTCTAAATTCCTAGAATCCTGCATGTATTTTTTTATTTTATTTCTATTATTTTTGTTTGTTCAGATTCAAACGCATTTGATATCTGCTTAGTAATTTATAATGCGATTGAGTATGATTATGAAAAGCGTATGCAGGTTCACGCAACCTTGTACTGAAATTGATATGTTTAGGAGGTAGTGAACATTTAAATTCCTTATGTCCACTTTTATCCTTTTTATTAGAATATCACCAAGTCTTATCCTTTTAATTTAATAAATTTTAGACTGATGATGCTCTATTGTGTTTGGAAGATCAGGGTGTTTGTCAGTTGTACCCAAAAGGCCCACATCTTGGTATGTTATCCTTTCTTTTTCTGTTAACTATTGTTGCGTCCACAATTGGCAACATCTTATTGATAATGTAACAGCATGGTAAATTCTCTTTAAAAGTTGCATGATATTTGTCACGTACATACATGCTAAGGTCACCCTCATATTATTAGATTTCAAGAAGGAACTGAGATCACTGAACAGGGAACTGCAACTGCACTTTTTAAAGCTAGCACATGTTTTAATAAATTAATAGAGTGACCGTCGCATATCCAAAATTAGCAGCATGTTTAATCATTTAGCAGAACGCTAAATTCCCTTAAATTACATAATATTTATCACTTGGACCCATACTAAGGTCACACTCATATTATCTAGATTTCAAGAAAGAATTGAGGGCACTAAACAGGAACAGCAATTGCATGTTTTAGAGCTAGCTGATGTTTTAATAGAGCGACCGTCACAATATGCAAGGAGAGTGGAAGATATTTATCTGATATTAAAAATTTTGCATCACCTTCTGAATTCCTTACGTCCATACCAGGTATATAACTCTCCCAATTTATTTTGACTTTTTTTTATTATTGTTAGATATAATTACTTACCTCAAATAAAACCTTTTTAGGCAAGAGCAACACTCATTCACATACTCAAACTTCAGATACAAAGAAGAAAGCAAGCTGTGGAGGACATCAATTTGAAGCCAATTTGAAACATTACTTTCTCAACAATGGATTCAACAAGCCAGAGGTTACATAATACTTTCTCAACAATGGATTCAACAAGCCAATTTGAAGCCAATTTGAAACATTACTTTCTCAACAATGTATTTTAGGCTGCTTATTCCATTGTATCCGTTTAGAAATGGATTCAACAAGCCAGAGGTTACATGATACTTTCTCATTGATTTTGAAACATAAATAACTTTTTAACCAGTTTGACCCGCAGACTTTTGAAACATAAATATCTTGCTGACCTGGCTATTAAGGACCCAGGTATGATCGATGTTGATTCTTCATGGAGCTGCAGACAAAGTTACCAATCCCCATATCAGCAACGTTTGTATAAGAAGGCTGCAAGCAAGGACAAAACTTTGAAGATATATGATGAAAGTTGTTATTGCATTTTTTTAACATGAATCTAATGGGAGAATACTTTGAAGTATTTCTCATTGCATGGCTTGATTCTCATTGCTCTATTAGATAGATTTTTATTGTAGCAGTTGTCGAGGAAACCCCGTGCCTAAGCGCTAGGTTCGCCTCTGCACACAGGATTGAATTCTTTGTTCTTTGCTTTACAAGATTGGATTCTTTATTATTTGTTATCAAAATAATGTTAATGACTTTTATTTTCTTATTCGTATCTTTGTTATTATTTAATTGATATCCGTAAGGCTTAAGACATAAATCAACTACATTGATGCCACGATAAGAAAATCTAATAGATGTACAATATAATATATCATGATTCATTTAGAGGTGTAAAAAACGGTTTGAAAAAAACACCAATGAGCCGGTTTGGTAGCCCCACACTAAACCGGTTTAAAATTAAAAACCGGTTTCCAAGTGGTTTGACAGGTTTAAGTATTCAATGAGCCAAACCAATTTGTAACCCGAACCAGTTTGAAGAAAACCTGTTTGACTCCATGACAAAAAAAACCGGTTCGGTTTAGAACCCGAACCAGTTTTGAGAAAAAAACGGTTTTCACCTCTAGATTCACTAGAGGATTAATAAGCTAAAAAACGGATACGGGGATGTTAAATTGTTGTCGCCGCCGCATTGCGCGGGTGCCCTACTAGTTCTAAATAAAAAGATGATAATATAGGTGCGTAGCTTTTAATATGATACACCAAAGCGCGTATAGATTAGCATAGATTAGCAGTATCAAGGTGTGTAATCAACTTGTTTCTCCAAGCAGTTAAGGATTCTAGTCTCATAATAATACACATTGATATAGATTTATGAGTATCTTAAAGAGGAATTGTAAGTTAACCATTTCAATGCATGTATCCTCATTTTCACTTATAATAAACAAGACTTGTGTAATTAGACAAGATTTCGGCTAGAATATTCATTTCAAAATCCAGAATGATGATAAAGTGCATTAGCATTTACATAACCTAGTGGATCATAAATAGAAAAAAAGTAAAAAAAAAAAATCATGAAGCTTGAACCACATCACCTGCAAAATTCTCTCGGGCATCCTGAATCACTTGTTCAGACACATCCAACAATTCTTCAACCTCAACTTCTTTAGCCGCGCATGCTTCTTCGACGTCACTAGCTTAACCAACTCTCAGCATTTGCCTCTCCATCCTCTCTTCCTCATGGTATCGTTTCCACTCATGTACCCGCCTTTCCCAGTCAACCTTCAACCCCCTTCTTTTCATGGTCTTGCTCACTCAGCAACATCAAAACGTCCTGATATTGAATGTCGTAAATTTTACTGTATTTCTTCAGGTTTTTCAGAATTTCTTCCTCTTTCTCTCGGCTCAACAAAGATGGTGGTCTTGGCCTCCACAACAACTGCAACATAAGTATATCAAACGGTTTGCTTCACGTTTCAAAACCGGTCCGGTCCTGTCCGGTCCGATCCATTTACATAGCAGGGGTTATTTGTGTAAATTTCAAAGTGACTACTTATCTAATTACTCAAATTTACAAAACACACCCACCGTATTTTTTTCTATTATTTATGATATTTTTATTTGTATATTTTAAAATGCTTTTAATATTTTTGTAAATTTTTTATTTGTACTTTGGTTTTTTTGTTGTTTGAGTATTCTTTTTTATTTTAATAATTATTATTTAAATAATCACCATGTAAATATAAAAATAATACGTCCATTATAAAGCTTTTGTTTTTTATAAACGACATTCTAAAATAATTTATTTTTAAAAAAAAATTAAATCTTTCGCTTCAATACAAATTAGAAATTTTTATTTTTATTTTGTTTTTTTTCGTTATTCTTATGTTATTATCTAATAAAACACTCTTAATTAAAGCTTTTAAATTTTTATAGCGACTTCCCAAAATCATTCGTTTTTCAACCTTTTTTCATATTTTTCATTCTTTTTAAATATTTAATTCTATTATATAGTACAAGATAGAAATCCTAACTTGATAAAAAAGTTAAGAATTTAAACAAATTAGAAACATAGCCGTTACAAAAACAACCATTTAGAAATATAGTCATTTCAAATATATATTATATATTACTTATAGTCGTTAGCAAAAAAAAAATGTTCAAAAAATAAATGATTTTAGAAATACGTGATAATTGAAAAACAATAATTTTAAGCAAATGAATGATTTTAAAAAAGAACAATTTAAAAGATACATTTATGAAAAAAAAATCTTTAAGAAAAGAATTTATGAAATGAACGATTGTAAAGAAAAACGAAGTTAAGAATGATTGTATAATTCAATGAAAGGTTTTAAAAGGATCAAAGTTTTAAAAATAGTATAACTTGTATTGTATAGTTTAATGAAAGATTTCTAACGAATGATTTTAAAAAATATTTTATAAAAATGATAGAAAACCAAAATAATAATAAATTCTCTAAGTTGTATTGTATGATGAAACAGAATACATTAAAATGGTTAAAAAATTGTAAATTTATTTTGAAGAACTAATGATTCTGGAGAAGATATATATGAAAAAACAAAAGATTTAAAAAATCATCTTTTTATAAAAAAACTTTTTTAAGTGTATGTTTTTAATATAGAGTAAATTACCATTCGCATCCCTGACGTTTTCCCATTTTAACCACTTGTATCCCTGCAGTTTCAAAGTCTCGATTCCCCCCCTAACGTTTCCTTTTTATCTCCATTTGAGTCCAAACACTAACGGCGTTAGATTTTTCTGTTAACTTTTATAAAATGACAAAATTACCCATATTATTAATTCACATATCCTTCATTCTCACCTTCACCCCTTATCATTTCTTCCTCTCTCTCTTTCTCCCTGTTTCTCTTTCTCTCTTTCTATTTTTTCTCCACATAGCCTTCAGTCGATGGTGATGGGGGGCTGCGATGGTGTTGATGGGGGCTGCGGTGGTGGTGATGGGGGTCGCGATGCTGGTGATGGGTGGTTGCGCTGGTGGTGATGGGGTGGTTGCGCTGGTGGTGATGGGGTGGTTGCGCTGGTGGTGATGGGGGTCGCGACGGTAGTGATAGGGTCGCGATGGTAGTGATGGGGTTCGTGATGGTGGTGATGGGGGGCTGTGGTGGTGGGGGGCTGCGGTGGTGGTGACGGTGTCTGCGGTGGTGGTGATGGGGTGGTTGCACTGGTGGTGATGGGGTTGATGGGGGTCGTGATGGTAGTGATAGGGTGGTTGCGCTGGTGGTGATGGGGGTCGCGACGGTGGTGATAGGGTCGCAATGGTGGTGATGGGGTTCGTGATGGTGGTGATGGGGGGCTGCGGTGGTGGGGGCCTGCGGTGGTGGTGACGGGGTCTGCGGTGGTGGTGATGGGGTGGTTGCGCTGGTGGTGATGGGGGTCGCGATGGTGGTGATAGGGTCGTGATGGTGGTGATGGGGGTCGTGATGGTGGTGATGGGGGCTGCGGTGGAGGTGATGAGGGCGACAATGTTGGTGATGGGTGGCGACAGTGGTGGTGATGGCGGGTGCGATGGTAGTGAGGGGGTCAGGGGATCGTGATGGTGGTGATGGGGGCTGCGCTTGTGGTGATGGGGCAGCGGCGGTGGTGGTGATGGCGGCTGCGATGGTGGTTATGGGGTCGCGATGGTGCTGATGGGCGTGATGGTGTTCAAGGCGAGCATCCGATCGGAGATTCCTGATGCAGAGATTATCGCTCTGACGCTTGATCTGAGCTCAGTTCGCTCCATCAGAAGCTTCTTTTTGGAGTTTCAAGCTCTCAATCTGCTTCTCAATCTCCTAATGTAATATTCGATTATACAATTTCTTCATTTCAATTTTGTTTTTCTCTCGATACTATCTCGGTAAGTTTGTTTGAGGAATGCAATATGAGGAGTTTGTTATTATTCAGTTAATTTGATCATGTGTATGAGTTTGATAATTAATTAGGTCATTTTCTGCTGACAAATTTGCTGATGAATGATATGATCGAGACCACGAGAACGACCGGTGTTCAAGGTCGAATAGTGAACGTGTCGTCGGGTATTCATACATGGTGGTTGTCGTGGTTGTAATGAGGGTTGTGGAGGTGATGATGAGGGTTTTGGAGGTGGTGATGAGGCTGTGGAGGTTGTTAGGGGTGTGTTGGTAATGAAGAAGAAGATGTTGATGAATGGTCCCACAAGGTTTTTTATTTATTTAATTTAAGGGGTAGTTTAGTCTTTTCAATAATAATTATAACAGAAAAACTAACTGTGTTAGTTATCTTGACTCAAATTGAAACAAAAATAAAATGATAGACACTCAAATGATGATAACATAAAACGTTAGGGGGCACATGACAATTTTGAAACCATAGGGATGCAAACGGTTAAAATGGAAAAACGTCAGGGATGCAAATGGTAATTTACTCTTAATATATAATTAAAAACTTATTTAACTTGTAGTTTGTTTTTAATAATTTAAATAATTACATAAATAGCCGTTCAATGTTAAAAAAACTTTTTAACTTTCAAAACAACCCCTAGAGTAAGAAAGACTAAAATATCATTGCACTTAACTGACAAAACTAATAAAGTTAATGGCTAGCGTCCAAAACTGTTATAAGATGCAAAATTAGGGTCTGATATGTCAAAAGATTACTTTTTGGCTAATAGGATTAAATGACCCTAACCCCATGGGCCAAAATAGTAATTTACTCTTTTATATATTTTTTTAATTTGAGGAAATTATAGTTATGTATATGTTATATAATCAAGAGCCATGCAATCATTTTAATTTATTAATTATATATACATATTAAAGACTTTGGTTGGTGGCTACAGTGCCACGGACCGAATAAAAACCCTAATCCCACACATGCAGAGCTTTACAGCTGGTGTGTAGCGATGGTTGCCGCGGTGGTGGTGCTCCGATGGTTGCTGCGGTGACGACGGTGGAGGTGGAGGTGGTGGTGGTGGCGATTGCGGTGGCGTGGTGGTGGTGTTTGGTATCGGCGATGGTTGCGTTGGTGGTGGTGTAGCTATGGTTGCCGCGGTGGTGGTGCTCCGATGGTTGCGGCGGTGACGACGGTGACGACGGTGGAGGTGGAGGTGGTGGTGGTGGCGGTGGCGGTGGTGTGGTGGTGGTGTTTGGTGGTTTCGGATGATCCGGTGAGCATTTGGACGACCGAAAACTGCTTATACTTCCGGAATCTCACCCTCAACCTCAGGTTTGTATCTTCTTCTTCTTCCTTAGTGTATATATAGCCGTTGTGATCTTTCTTTTTTCAAATTCAACCCTCGAAAAGTTTCCATTCTTCCCCAATTTCATCGACCCATCACTCTATAACACAATCTTTAATGCCTTCTCATACGTATCATCTCAATCTTTCAGCCAAATGCTTGATCAAGGTTCAAATTAGAAGACGGGGGAGAAAAAGATTGCAGGGGTGTGTGTTGATTTATGGGTTTAGGGTTTTGTTTTTGGGTTTTTAATTTCTAGGGTTTCTGCTGGTGGAATTGTAGCTGAATTGATGTAATACGATTTGAAGCCAATTGATGCGATAAGCAGAGAGGTGCAGTTATTTGTGGCTCTAGGGTTTTGGTTATGGTGGTGGAATTTTGTGTGAATAGGTAGATGGGGACTAGGGTTCCGGCCTCCATACCTTAATTATTTGATTGAATTTGAATTATTGTTTTGAAATTCACTAATTAGTTGTTCTAAACATCTGATCAAAGTAAGGATTTTTCAAAAGGGTATGGAGGATTTGGAGTAGGTGAGTAGGTGGTGTTGGATTGAATTATTAAGATTCCATTTCTATGTAATTGAAATGGAAGATTTCAGTTTACCTTCAAATAAGGGTGTTGAGTTTGAGAAAGATTAGGGGTCGAGGAAGGATGGCTTAGGTTTCTCGCTTCTCATATGATACAATTCTAATCGAAAATTAGGAGAATAACCTTTTGTGAAAGTTGGAACCAAGGCAATTAGCCTATGAGGCTGCTGAAGTTGTCATGATCTCTTGGATAAATTTATTTTATAAGTATGACCTTCATGGTGGATTGGTCGCTGAAGCTTATTTCAAATCCTTTTCAAAAATCAAATTGTTTTCTTGGTTTGGGTTTATATGATTTGATTTTGATTTTGATTTTATTTTTGATGTCTTGTAAATGCTCTTTGATCCGAACATGGCTATGGATATGATGAAGAAGAATCTTTCAATGATCATACCCCAGGTATGCTGTTTTACACTGTTAATCAGTTTTTTTTCCAGCAAAAATGCTGTTTATGAGATCTGATCATACTCCTCTCCTCTTCCTTCTTGGGCAGACTCTCACTTTTGCATGGGTTAACTTCTTCATTTCCGGCTTTGTAGCAGGTATGTTTACTCTTTTCTTTTGTACAGTATGTCTTGATACCTTAATTCTAGTGGTAAGATTTCTGCATACCAGTAGTTCTGCCTCCTGCTATATAGATCGATCAAAATTGATATTGGTTGGTGCCTTTACTTTTATCTAATGTTGTGAGAATATAAATACATATGTTTGTTTATCCAGCAAAGATACCTTTTCCACTAACTCAGAGATTTAGATCCATGTTACAAAATGGGATTGATTTGAGTACCGTTGATGTTAGCTATGTTAGCAGTCGTTCTTGGTATGCCAATATGTATTTATAAAGTTGGTTTTTTTTAAATAAATTTGTAATACTAAGTGAGTTTACTATCGCTAAATGTTTTGTGTCTTTCAGGTACTTCCTTAATCTGTTTGGATTGAGAGGTTTGTTTAGTCTCATTCTGGGAGAGGAAAATGGTTAGTATGTGCTTTGAACTTCTAATTTCTTATTAGTTAATAATATATCTTTTCAGTTATTAGTCACATCCTTAGTTTTAGTTAGCTTCTGTTGGGAGTTTATTCACACCTATTCTTGCCACTATTTACAGCTACAGACGATACACAATGTATGATGCAAATGAGTGGATTTGGCTTTGATCCATCCAAGGTACACATATTTGAATGGTTCTACTATCACAAGGATGCATATAAAATTATAAAGCTAATTATGTTGACACGAGAGTTTTAATTGGTCGTGAAAAACATGGTTGATTTTGGAATCTCTTTACTTTAAGTTATAGGAGTGTGAATTAAGGCATACCTCAAGTAAATTAGTTCAAATTTGAGATCCACTTGGATCCGTCTAACCCATTATATACTTCTTGGTGCAATTGGTTTTGAGACAATAATCTAGCATATGCCCAATTGGAAATTGCACATCCTGGGTTCACTCACACCTGTTCTTTACAAAAGAGACTTTATTTACTGACCTACCCTGTAGTGAATTTTAAGGTTTCTGTGGTGCTTCACATTTCCCTTTTTTCCCTTCATCAAGGAATTTCTTATTTGGTCAAATCCATGTCTTTCAGTTAAAACATGTAATATGCTTCAACAACAAAGCTCTTTTTATAGGATGACGCCTTGGTGTCATCCTGTCATTTTGCATCATGAATGAATGAATATTGATCTTCTTTCCCTTAAATCCGCAGAGTTTGGGTGCAAAAAAAGATGGTCTAGACATAGTCCAGCATGATTGGGTCCTACCAAAATTTGAGCAGCGTGCCGAAGCTGTGCTTAGAAAACGCCTCAGCAGCTAAATTACTATGTATGCAGTGTTGATGAACAACTGGATCTCCTCATGGTGCTGACTGGTGGTATTTTATGATCATAAATCCTCTCTTATTGCATTCTGACTTTTCTTCTGTCTTTACAAAGAAGTTATTCTCCGACCGTCGGTTCGACCGATTCAACCGGTCCGGTTACCGGTCCGACCGCCGGTTCAACCGGTTCAACCGGTCTGACCACCGGTTCACTGTTAAACCGGTTTTAAGCACCGAACCAGACCGGATTGGAGTCCGGTTCCCGGTCGGACCGGTCAGACCGACCGGTCCGGTCCGGTTTTCAAAACACTGGTCACAAGAGTAAGCACTACCCTTTGGTCGTTTGAGCAGCTCCCCGAATCCCCAATTGAGTAGAATCAAGCAGGTATGTTTCTTGCTATTTGTTTATTTGTTTTGCTAGTTTAGGGTTACGTTAAAACTCGAATAGCCGCGACAACGCGCGGTAGAACAAACTAGTTAATATAAACTAATGATTACGAAGAAAAATTAAAAAATCAATTCATTACCAACCATTAAACCATTAAAACCACAAGCCCAGCCAACCTAACTAGCCTAGCCCGTTTGGTTTGTCGTTTCCCAAAACTTTAGTCAACGTGTTGGCCTAGAATTTTCATCAATGCTGGTGAAAACATGCCATGAACACCCTACCGCTAATTATTTTCTTGCTTATTTAGTCATTAACTTGTAACAACATTTATGTGTGATGAAAACACAAAAAAAGTCTATATATATATATATACATATATATGTGTATATATGTATTCATATATATGCGTATATATGTATACATATATATATGTGTATATATGTATACATATATATATGTGTATATATGTATACATATATATGTGTATATATGTATACATATATATGTGTATATATGTATACATATATATATGTGTATATATGTATACATATATATATATGTGTATATATGTATACATATATATGTGTATATATCTACTACTATATTAATAAGCAACTCTTGTGGGCAAAAAGGTAATTTTACACAATCTCTTAAAATTAAGAGATGTACATGTATTCATGCACAAGGTACAAGTTACTTTGCTTTTGATGTACACTCTGCAAACGCTTGCTGACAAAAAGCTTAAAAGCCTTCGACCACCCCAAAAGAAGCACTTTCAGATCCAATTTCAAAATTCAAACAAACAAGCAGCATCGTTCTCCGTCGCTCACATCCCCCGATAAGGTATCTTCATCAATGTTTACGTTTATCTGTGATTATTGGAAGTTAATGATCTTTAAAGGGGCTGATTTCAGTTTTCTTGTGGTGCGCGTGTGTAGATAGAGCTTGGGAAGATGCTGCTGGAGTTAGGGCAGGGGCATTTGTTTGAGCATTGGCCCGGTCCTGGTGTTGATGATGATGATAAGAGGGCGTTGATTGATCAGGTGAGCGTTAATTGCTTATTATGATTGTTAATCGTGGGTTTTAGGTTAATTTTCTAATTGCCTATTTGGTAACCCTAAATTGGGAATTTTGAATTGAATGACATTTGGGTCAAAAGACGAAGTTCCGTTGGCCATCTCTGTTCACAGGTCTGTTCGAATGCAGAAGACCTTTGAGCAGAAGACCTTTGGCCATCATATATTTAAATCTTGTACCATTTTGGTAGGTCATAACTTTGGAGACGAAGGACTATTTTACCTTGCAGAGAGCTTAGGTTACAACCAGGTTAGATTTCTAGATCATGTTCATTTTTAATCTGCATTATGTGTCTCATAGCTTCTTATACAATGATATTTGTTATAGAGAATGAAGTTCATCAGCATAAAGTTCATTTTGGTAACTTCCTGGTTTGGGACTTTGATTTGCTATCCATGCCATTCATACTTCCCAAAAAGTAGTAACTGCATTATGATTTACAAGTGTCACCGTTGACTAGTGTTTTAAACATCTGAATTTAGTTCTGAAATCATATTGAGATGGAGAGAGTGCTATGTTAATTTTTAATGTGAATAGCACAAGATCATACTACAATTTTTAATGTTAATTTTTAATGTGGAAAGCAATAAGCGTATAAGCAGTTGCAATAAGCAACAACAGATGCACTTAGTGGTGTGATTATGTGTTTACTTATGGGTGAACTGTTGTTTCTGGTGCAGTGGGTGGATAAGGAAGGAAAGACACCTATGATTTTGGCTTCTATGAGTGCACATACATATGATGTTGCAAAAACGTTGATAGAATTGGGTGCCAATGTAAACGCTTACGTCCAGGTGAGCTCTTTCGTGTGATTTAGAGTTTGAAAATCGTTTTTCTTGTGTTCATGACTTCATGTACTTATGGATATGTGATGCATTTATATAATATGTAATTGGGTGTTTCATCAGTTACAAAGATAGAAATATTTGCTTAAAGCTTATGATGCCTTTGAGTATGTATATGATTTATGATTCTATAAATCAAAACTAATGTTGTCTGTGGTCGTTTAGTTGTTATGAAAGTTTGTTTCACTTATTCACTTTTGGTGACAAAATTCTGCAGGGCGTCATGCTGGATCTCCTCTGCATCATGTAGCAAAAAGAGGCCTAGAGCAGATGGTTAAGCTACTGCTTTCACATGGGGGTGTGTGATTCTTAGTCGAAGTCAACAGTGATAGTATTGCATTGATCACTTTCATTACGGTTCACTTGCTTGTTTAAAATTCCTTACACTATATTTTTTAAATTTTAATTTATCAACTAATGCATTGGTGATGAATGATGACTGTCAAACTGCACTTGATGTTGCAAGAGTTAAGGGATTTAGCAACGTTGTCCGTGCAATTGAGGTACATACACAGTTTACTTCACACATGATTCTTATCAGTCCATTTTTTATTCTCATATTTGATGTCGCCATCTTATGTTTACTTCATAATGCAAATCTTGTAGAACCATATCTGCTTATTCTCTGGTTGGCTGCAAGAGCTATATAAGCCAGGATTTCTTGAACTACTTGCTCCTCAGCTACTTTCTAGAAAAGTGTAAGTATTGCATTTTTATGCTAACTTTGTGTGTTGTATAGAGGATTTCTGAGTGATCAGATCAGTTATTAAGGTGCCTGCTATATTAGGGATTTGGGGATTATTCTGAGTTAAATATGTTAAATGTTCACTCAGTTTTTTATAATCTAAATTCTTCATGTTTTGAGCTTAAATGGTTGTATTTTGTGTGATGCGTGTGGTCTTGTGGGTTTAGAATTAGGGGTGTTGATTTTGGGTTATATTTTTCTAAAACAGCCACACAGATTTAACTGTTAAAACGGGTCAGAAGTCCCCCTAGGGTATTTAACGTGTTTAAAACATTAATTGTTTTGTTAAAATATAAATAGAATGTAATAATGTCGTTTTATTAAAGATATTTAACATAGTAGATTTCAATGAATAGATGACAAGAAGTGTTTGTGGATTTTGGCCCTACATGATCCAAACTACCTGTTCTAACCTGAACCTGTTTTTTTGCTGGGAATATATTCTTAGATTTTGATAAAATGTAGAGATGGAAAATTGTTGGGTTGGGAAACAAGTCAACATGGTTCGTATTAAAACACGTTGTTTTCGTACGGGTCAAAACAGGTTGAGTTGTGTCTGGTTATATGAGCAGGTTGTGTAATCGGTTAAAATGAGTCATTTTTGTATGGATCAATACGCATTGGTTTGGGTTGACCAAACAATTTTTCCCTTCACAGGATTAGTTTCTTCTAAATAGTTAATATTCAAGAATGATTACAAGAATAATAGTCTTTCAATACTACTTTAAAGGTGATTTAGGAGTTTTATGCATTATATACTTTAGCTGATTTTTGACCCATTTGACCCGATTCCTTTTAGCTATCAACCCATTGTTAAGTAAATGAATCGAAATGGCAACCTCCAAATTGACCTCTTTACTTTCTGAGGTTGGATTGAACATTCAAGAAATTGAACATTCAAGAAGCACATGCTTTCTCCACTGCTGATGGCTTCTCATTGGATGTCTTTGTTGTTGACGGTTTTGGCTATTATGATTTCATAAAGTGTGTACCGGTTGTATGTTTTGGTCTCTACTCATACAATTGCATTATCAGGTGAATATTATTAAGGCTGCATGCATAATGCTTTCTTACTATAACAAGTGTGTATACTTATCTGAATTGACCCGTTTGAAACAAAACATTATAATACGCATTCTTACTATACCAATGCTTGCTATACCCACTATAACGTTTACCAACAGGTGTGTTTGATTTGAATTATTTAGTGAAGTGAATATGAATGTGCATGTTCATATAATTTGAATTATTTTGTGTTCCATTGTAGCATGTGATCGTTAATAGTTTATGTGATACTAAAAAGGTTTTGATTTGAAATTGTTATTGACAAATCATTAACAAGGAAAATAATAGTAAAAAAATAAAACTGAAAATTTGCTTATTTTTGAAAATTATCTACGCATCTTACAAGCTTTGACTTCGATAAACCATTGGCTATTTTGAATCTTGAGTTGTACAATATTCCCGATGCTTTCAATAAGAAAAATAATTGACGTATAATATAATATATTACAAGAAGATTGATAAACTAACAAAAAATGAGTATCGCATTATAAATTGTTGTTGCCGCCGCCGCAACGCGCGGGTCTCTACCAGTGTATACATATATATGTGTATATATGTATACACATATATGTGTATATTTGCCATAGATGTCCAAGAGATTAAGAACGAGGGGAAGAATCGACGAGGAATCTGGACTAGAGAGGAATCTACATATATATGCGTATATATGTATGCACATATATGTGTACATATGTATGCACATATATGTGTACATATGTATGCACATATATGTGTACATATGTATGCACATATATGTGTACATATGTATGCACATATATGGTTACATATGTATGCACATATATGGGTACATATGTATGCACATATATGGTTACATATGTATGCACATAAATGGGTACATATGTATGCACATATATGGGCACATATGTATGCACATATATGGGCACATATGTATGCACATATATGGGCACATATGTATGCACATATATGGGCACATATGTATGCACATATATGGGCACACATGTATGCACATATATGGGCACATATGTATGCACATATATGGGCACATATGTATCCACATATATGGGCACATATGTATGCACATATATGGGCACATATGTATGCACATATATGGGCACATATGTATGCACATATATGGGGACATATGTATGCACATATATGGGGACATATGTATGCACATATATGGGCACATATGTATGCACATATATGGGCACATATGTATGCACATATATGGGCACATATGTATGCACATATATGGGGACATATGTATGCACCTATATGGGCACATATGTATGCACATATATGGGTACATATGTATGCACATATATGGGCACATATATATATGGGTACATATGTATGCACATATATGGGCACATATGTATGCACATATATGGGCACATATGTATGCACATATATGGGCACATATGTATGCACATATATGGGCACATATGTATGCACATATATGGGCACATATGTATGCACATATATGGGCACATATGTATGCACATATATGGGCACATATGTATGCACATATATGGGCCCATATGTATGCACATATATGGGCACATATGTATGCACATATAGGGGACATATGTATGCACATATATGGTGACATATGTATGCACATATATGGGCACATATGTATGCACATATATGGGCACATATGTATGCACATATATGGGCACATATGTATGCACATATATGGGCACATATGTATGCACATATATGGGGACATATGTATGCACCTATATGGGCACATATGTATGCACATATATGGGTACATATGTATGCACATATATGGGCACATATGTATGCACATATATGGGTACATATGTATGCACATATATGGGTACATATGTATGCACATATATGGGTACATATGTGTATATATTTGTACATATGTGTATATATGTGTACGTATGTGTATATATGTGTACGTATGTGTATATATGTGTACATATGTATGTGTATATATGTGTACATATGTATGTGTATATATGTGTACATATGTATGTGTATATATGTGTACATATGTATGTGTATATATGTGTACATATGTATGTGTATATATGTGTACATATGTATGGGTATATATGTAATACATATATATGTATATATGTATACATATATATATATATATGTATATATGTATACATATATATGTATATATGTATAGATATATATATGTATATATATAGGTATATATATCTATATACATATATGTATATTATATATACATATATATATGTATATATATGTATATGTATGTATGTATATGTGTATGTATGTATGTATATGTATATGTATTGTGACAACCTTAAAAATTAAGGTTAGACAACTTTAAGATTTTTACATGTTAACCATTAAGTGACTAACTCTTTTATGGCTTGTGTATATATATTTCATGTGTATATGTATATTATATGTATGCATACTTGCATGCATGAGGATTAAGTATGCATACGTATAGTTTTACGTATGCATGTATAAGTTAGGTTATCAAAATGTTGTTTGATCAAAAATACTTCAACATTACAAGATCAAGTGAACCATGTTACAACCTAACAAAACAACACAATACAATGAAACATCAAAGATACTTTGACATCAAAACAAAACTAAGCAAACCTTAAACACCTAAACATCAACCCAAGTAAAACTTAAAGCCTCACCCGGATCATTAAGTTAACAACCCATCTGATTAAACACTTAGACTTGATTAAACCTTGCATTAATGATGACTCATGCATCTCCTTGCTCGCCACCTTGCACAACACCAAACCAACTCCCTTGCTCGCCACCTAAGTCTAGAAGTCAACTAAGCAAACCTATGACACACCACCTCACTAAGCTAATACCTAGGACCATCATTACCTTTCCTCTATTTGAAGCTCTCGGCCAAGCAACCCCAACTGCCACCTTTCCATTCACTCTCTCGGTTTCTATAAACTCAACCATCCACAACCGGTGGTTATACCATTAAAACCCCCAGGAAAAAGGTACGACGTGGTGACAAGTTTATGATTAAAGAAGGAGAAAACTTGGAAATAAAAAAAAATTGATTTCCCCGATGACAAAGAAAAAGAAACTAAAAGGCAAAGGTTGGATAATGATCAGATAGAAACTGCTCAGCAGACCCTTAAAAAGCTCAAGGAAATACAACAAGGAATCCGGAAGATCCCGAAGGATGTTACGGAATTAAAGACACCCAAGAAAAATATCTTTACAAAGATATGGAACAGGGTTTACAAGAATTAGAAGTTACCCTTAATCTAACTTGTCAGAATATAAGAATAAGAACTTAATGATATATAAATCTTTTGTGTTTGAAATTACTATCAGTTATGTAAAAATTGTGTTAAAATTTTAGATTCTTACGTTTTAATGTTAATCGTAATTCACTATAGTGGATCATGCCGCCAAAAAGAAACACTCAACCTGTACGAAGAACAGCGCGAGTTAGACGACCCAGAACTAGACTCTGAGAGGAAACTGCTGTAAACAATACTACAAACAAGAATGACAGGATTTCTCAATTAGTAGCTCAGCAAATAGAAGCTGCAATACCTACATTGATAGCTCAGCTACAACAGAACCTGAATTTTGGAACTACATCACATAGGAACGAAGGTCCAGAAGATGCCAATACAGAGGAACGACAAGAGAATGGAATTAATGGAGTTACAAAGGGATGCTCTTACATGTCATGTAGGCCCCGGGAATTTGATGGAAAAGGAGGAGCAGTACAAGCACTGCGCTGGTTGGATTAGATAGAATCGGTGTTAGAAATCAGTAATTGTACCAATAATTACAAAATACCGTTTGCATCACATTCACTTAAAGAAGAGGCACAATCCTGATGGAAAATGGAAATGCAAACAAAAGGAAGGCATGTCATGAGCAGGATAAGCTGGGAAGAATTCAGAAACATGGTAATTCACAAATACTATCCTGATAATGAAATAGAAAAATTGGAAACTGAGTTCTTAGCATTAGAAATGAAAGGAGCAGCACATCGAGAATATACTGAGAGGTATAATGAACTCTCTAGATTAATACCACATCTGGTAACCCCCGAAGCTAAAATAATAGGAAGATATATTTGGGGATTAGTACCACAAATAAGAGGATTAGTGAAATCTACAATGCCTAAAACTGTAACGCCCCAAATTTCTATCGGATGTATACCAAATTAGCAAATGATAACGCTAGCAATATTAAGGACTCAAACTTTGAGAGATAGGATCAAGTTTACATGTTGAGGGCCGAAATTAAATGTTTGTGGAGTTGAGGGATAAAAATAGACAATTCATGAAAACCATAAAAATAACCCTAAGCCCCCTTCTTCCCCAAATCAGCTGCTATGATGTTAAAACTAGCTTGGTAAGGGGGTGGCTTTCCTAACTGTTTTTGGTGTGACATGAGGTTGGTGTTAGCATAAAGAAAAAGAAGTGATGATGATATATAGAATGGTGATTGATGATAATATCTTGATTATGTTGAACGTGGTTTGATTATGTTATGGTGAAAGGATATGGTGATGGATATGGTTACACAGTAGCAACTATGGTTAGAGGATGTTGACAGCCATGATTTAATAATGACATTTGTACGAAGATGGGGATAGCGTTGAGTTATAGCTTCATAATATGTGATTGCTGTTACTGGACGACCAAGGGGTCAGGTCATAAGTTTTCTTTTAGACGTCTTGGAGATGAGATTAAAACTAGACGATTTAGTGAGGGTTGACGTAGAACGCTTTGGTATGGTTAAACTGGACGACTTAAGATGTTTAAAGCAAGATGACCTAGATGACCAAGGTGAGTTCTAGATCCCCTTCTTTTATACACGCTTTACTGTTTTGGGGACGACATGCATACCATATGATTTATAATTAAGATTATACTTTAAATAAATCGTTATATGATTTAATAAGTATCAACTTTGAATTACGTATATGTATTGTCTATAGATAGAATGATCTAAAGGAATTACCTTTGAAATTAGTAAGTGCTAAACGTATTCTAAATGTGTGTGTTTAAGCATGGAAAATGTATGTTTTAATGGCCGTATTGTATGTTTATTAACATAAGTAGTTTTAAAGTTAAAATGCCCTTACTACGTTTATGATTGATGTTTTTTCTAAGTCTTGCATGGTCTAAGGGGCACGAGATGGAATTGACGGTTAAGAAGTCTTGGAAATGGTGCTTGGTTCTAGTAACTAGGCCTATTACGAGCCTTATGGTAGATTATGGACAGTGAGCCATAGTTGCCTTAAGAACAACGGGCAGTGTCTTTGTGACCTGTCACGGGATAGTTGTTACAGCTATACGAGCAGGAGTGGTGACGATCACTCGTGGGGTTAACGTGACCCCGGAAAAGGTGTTGTCGGTCTATGGACAGAGAGCCATAGGGGCAACAAGGTTGTCGGTCTATGGACAGAGAGCCATAGGGGCAACCAGGGTGTCGGTCTATGGACAGAGAGCCATAGGGGCACCCGTATGTTACAGTATGCTTTGTCGGCTCATGGGCTGTAACCATGGGGGCAGAGAAGAGAGATGGCCCTTAGAGATTTGCATGCTTGATAAGTAAAATTAATGTGACAAGTTGTGTAAGAAGTAAAATGGTTATAGTATGCTATGAGTTAAGTAATTTCATATTTTAAAACTAAAACTAGAACTCACTCAGCGAAGCTGACTTTTGTATGTATGTTAGACTGTTTGGCAGGTAAATCAAGTTTTAGGGCAGGACCTGGTTCGGAGCTTCTTGGAAGGGTGAAGACTAGCATCCTGTAAAGATTCAACCAGCTTTTATGTTTTGTGTAATAATAAAAGAGTAAATTTCGTTAAGACAATGATTTGTAAATTAGGAGATTCTAGTACAAATCCGGGTTTGACTCTAAGTTGGTGCTTTAGTTTTATTTATATAATTAACATTTTCATATTTCCGCTGCTTTAATGAATAACACTTTATCCGTTTTGAACTAAAAATAAGGTTTTATGTAAAATGGCCAATTTTTGAGGTTTCCGGATTCGGGGCCTTACAAGTTGGTATCAGAGCCAAAGTTTAAGAGATTTGGGGAAAAACTATTTTGTAAACCTAAACATAAACAGAAAATAGGACCAAATAAAAGGATGCCAGTCCAAGAAGCTCCATGCCAAGTGGTAATGAAATATCTTGTAAATGCTATTCTGATAGGTAGTGCCTTGTTACAGAAGTTAGAATCAAGGATAGGGTATGATAATATTAATTGTTGTGCCTACTTGAATTTATGTGACCTATACGTGCATAGAATAGGTATAGTAGGTTCTTGTGTTAGTGTGGTTCAGGATAGGAGAGTTTAGGATATGAGAAGTTCTGTAAGTGGTTAATCACAACTGGCCACTGTTATTAAAAACTTACAAAACTTGTCATGATCTGAACTTGCCTTGACAGACCATATTGACATTCTGAATCTTATAGGAAGTAGAGAGATGACACCAAAGAAAGCGGTTCCATTTATGGCCACTTGGAGGAACACTACGGGAAGGCTCCTATTAAGGCAAAAGAAGCAACAAGCAATGCTGCGAAACCGACAGGAAGGTTAACCGGAAAGCCAGTGAGAAACCGATTGGGGAGAAGATCAAGTTAGAAACGGAAGCCGAGGAGCCTACTACTGACCGAACAAAGCTGAGGGAAACAGTGAAGGAAGCTATTGCCCAAGAGGTGCACCACTATCTGACGTTATGCCCACCTTGCTTGCGGAGGTTGTGGAACGGGCCAAGGGTGACCGATACTAAAGATGCGGTAGTGGTGATAAAGTCAACATGGCGTCAAAAAAAAGAGTTTTATGAAAGGTGTAAAGGTCTTAGTAGACAAGGGTGCAAGGCTTGTTTGGTTCACGCCAGATGTGGTAAAGCGAGAATGGAATGTTGACAGATGTGTACGAGGTGTGTGATTCCCCGATGAGACCATTAGAGACTTGATAGCGATACCAGCAAAAACATATAATAAAGTTCTAGACTTCGTAACTAGGAATACATAAGTGTTGTACCCATGGGCTAACTCACAAGTGAGAAGAGTTAACGGTTTAAGTTACAAGATCTCCAGGGGAGTAGGTTTCTTCAGACGAGTATTTCTTTGCATGGTGTTTCAGCAAGGAATTACTGATAGAGATGAAAACTTACAATACTCATCATGATCTGGACCATTGCCTTGAACGATAACGTTACTATTCCGAATCTTGTAGGTAGCTTAAATGATTGAAGAGATGTTTTAAGAAGGTAAAGCGATAATGTAGGAGCTACCTTTAGTAAAGCCATTTGGATGGAAGTGTCTGTAAATGACTATAAAATAGTAATGGAAAGTTAGGGTCTTCTTCTGGATTGCATGTTACTACCCTAATTGGACGTAATATGGTCTTGGATATGAATCGACTAGTTGCATACGGAAATGATACTGCACAACATGGAAATATGACCCGTTGGTTTGTACATGATGGTAGTATGGTCATGACTTATGATAATTAGAATTGCATGATTTCAGGGATGATCCTAATAATGAGATATAAAAGTTTATGAAACAAGGTTGAGGAGCATATCCTATGTAAATAAAAGATGCTAAGGGCGAAGTCTTAAAGTTGACAGACGTAGCTATAGAGCGTGCCTTCCTAATGTGACCCGGAGGACCCTCTCGGAGTTAGAAGAAAGAGTTTCAGATCGATTTGTCATCTGGAACGCAGCTCGTAGCCATGTCACTGTACTGATTGTTACGTAAAGAATGAATGAGTTAATGATATAGCTTTAAGACCACCTTAATAAAGGCTTCGTCAGATTGATTATTTCGTCAAGATAATACTTCGGTGTTGTCACAAAAGAAGATCGAAGAAGGTAGACGTGTGAGGACCGCAGATGGCTGAATAAGCTGATGATGAACGGTAAGCAACTATGACCTTGAGTTGACATACCATTCCACCATTTGCGAGAGGCAAGTTGGTTTTCACAGATCGACAGTAGGTTGGATCATCAACAGCTACAGGTTGAAGAGCATCACACCCTAAAGATAACATTCCAGTCACGGTTTGGATGCTATGAGTTTCCTCGCAGTATTTATAGAATAAATGAATAGGGTTACTGATCAATGTTCAATGGGTTAGTGATAGTGATTATAGAGGACGTACTCATCAACTCCAAGAGTAAGGGAGACCATTCATGTCACATCCACGAGGTGTCAAGGACAAGATGGAAGATAATTTATGAGTAACATTCCTAGAGTGAATGTTCTAGTCATGTGAAGTATAATTCTTGAAATCATGATAGAATTGATAAAATTGAAGCAGTAATGTAAAATGTTCCCCAAGGATGATGTTAGAAATCTATAGCTTATGGAAGTGACGGATTACTACATACAGTTTGTTTAGTACTTCTTGAAGATAATCTTGCCCTTGGTAAGGTTCACAAGAAATCACACCAAGTCTGAGTGAGAAGTTAGTTAATAAATATGAACATGAACTAAATAAGGAAGGTTAACATGAGCCTTGGTGATAATGTTATCAGTAAGTGTCAAAAACCTAGAACCATGTGTTCCATACAAAGATCTAACTGAATATATATGTATATATATATATATATACATATATATATATATTCAATACAACATGGCAGAACAATGGTTATGTTGTTCACAAGGTTAAATACAAGATAATAATATACTTACTCATGAATTAGGGTTCGTAGTCATAATGCTTACATTAGTGATACGGATTTACAAGACAAGAACGTTAGGATATCTGAAGGTTTCAAAGGCTACAGTTAAACGACAAGAAGGGGATCAGATCTACTATCATGTGTGTTGGGAGCAAGCTTGTAAGCACTATAAGAATCCATAGGTGATTGAGATATTACAAATCCAGACTATCAAAGGACCAACAGGTTTCGAGGACGAAACCTAAATAAGGGGGATAGACTTGTAACGCCCCAAATTTCTATCGGATGTATACCAAATTAGCAAATGATAACGCTAGCGATATTAAGGACTCAAACTTGAGAGATAGGATCAAGTTTACATGTTGAGGGATGAAATTAAATGTTTGGGGAGTTGAGGGACAAAAATAGAAAATTCATGAAAACCATAAAAATAACCCTAAGCCCCCTTCTTCCCCAAATCAGCCGCTACCCTCTTCTCCCCCTCCCCAACCGAGCGATCCCCTTCCCCCTTTCCGGTGACTGCGGTCGAAGCTCGGTAGGTTGCTCCGGCCATAGTGACGACTGAACCCCTCTCTCTCTGACCGCTTCTTCACCTTATCCGGTCTGAACTGATTTTTAGGTTGAATGGGGATTCAAGCAGTAGGGCTGCAACAAGGTTCATGGTGGTGGAGCTTGGTGGATGTGGGATGTTGGTGGTAGTCGATGGTGGCTGTGGGTGGTGCCGCGGTGATGAAGCCGCAGTGATGGTGTGGTGGTGGTGCGACACAGCAGCCGCGCGACCATGGCTGTGGTGGTCGTGGTTATGGAAACCAACCACAGGCGAGGTTGGTGATGGTTGTTGGTTGTAACCGTGACTGTGGTTGTTGGGTGTCGATGGTGGTCGCGATGGTGATGGTTGTGGCTACTGAGATCGCGTTGGCGGTGGTTGTTAGCCGCGGTCTTAGTGTTGTTGGTAGTGGTGGCTGATTGTGGCTATGGTTGCGGATCGGTTGTTGTTGTGGGTGTGGAGCTATTTGGGTGGCTGTTGGTGAGGGCTGCTGAAGTGGTGATTGGCCGATGGTGATGGCTATGGTGGTCGTGACGATAGTGTTGAGACCTGGTGATGGTGGTGATGTTAGCGGTCGATGGGTGTTGGCTGTGATTAGGGCTGCGGTTGTTGCAGCTCATGGTGGTGGTATGGTGGCAGTTTGTGAATCTGTTTAAGGGCTATTTAAGGTGGTGATATGATGATAGCAACGGTGGCAGCCTCGAGATGGCAAGAATACTCCTATTCATGTAGGTCTCTTGCTTATGATGATGATCCTTATGGTGATGATTTATTATAATGATGGATAGTTCATTTTATGATAGTTGATGCTTAATTAATACGAATGATGATGATAATGACAAAGAATATGTTTCATGGTGATGGTGGTGCTGATTCTTGATGGTGGTGCTGATTCTTGATGATGGAATTGTGATTAGAATGATAATGTTACATGCTGCTACGATGTTAAAACTAGCTTGGTAAGGGGGTGGCTTTCTTGACTGTTTTTGGTGTGACATGAGGTTGGTGTTAGCATAAAGAAAAAGAAGTGATGATGATATTTAGAATGGTGATTGATGATAATATCTTGATTATGTTGAACGTGGTTTGATTATGTTATGGTGAAAGGATATGGTGATAGATATGGTTACACAGTAGCAACTATGGTTAGAGGATGTTGACAGCCATGATTTAATAATGACATTTGTATGAAGATGGGGATAGCGTTGAGTTATAGCTTCATAATATGTGATTGCTGTTACTGGACGACCAAGGGGTCAGGTCATAAGTTTTCTTTTAGACGACTTGGAGATGAGATTAAAACTAGATGATTTAGTGAGGGTTGACACAGAACGCTTTGGTATGGTTAAACTGGACGACTTGAGATGTTTAAAGCCAGATGACCTAGATGACCAAGGTGAGTTCTAGATCCCCTTCTTTTATACACGCTTTTACTGTTTTGGGGATGACATGCATACCATATGATTTATAATTAAGATTATACTTTAAATAAATCGTTATATGATTTGATAAGTAACAACTTTGAATTACGTATATTTATTGTCTATAGATAGAATGATCTAAAGGAATTACCTTTGAAATTAGTAAGTGTTAAACGTATTCTAAATGTGTGTTTAAGCATGGAAAATGTATGTTTTAATGGTCGTATTGTATGTTTATTAACATAAATAGTTTTAAAGTTAAAATGCCCTTACTACGTTTATGATTGATGTTTTTTCTAAGTCTTGCATGGTCTAAGGGGCACGAGATGGAATTGACGGTTAAGAAGTCTTGGAATGATGCTTGGTTCTAGTAACTAGGCCTATTACGAGCCTTATGGTAGATTATGGACAGTGAGCCATAGTTGCCTTAAGAACAACGGGGCAGTGTCTTTGTGACCTGTCACGGGATAGTTGTTACAGCTATACAAGCAGGAGTGGTGACGATCACTCATGGGGTTAACGTGGCCCCGGAAGAGGTGTTGTCGGTCTATGGACAGAGAGCCATAGGGGCAACAAGGTTGTCGGTGTATGGACAGAGAGCCATAGGGGCAACCAGGGTGTCGGTCTATGGACAGAGAGCCATAGGGGCACTCGTATGTTACAGTATGCTTTGTCGGCTCATGGGCTGGAACCATGGGGGCAGAGAAGAGAGATGGCCCTTAGAGATTTGCATGCTTGATAAGTAAAAATTAATGTGACAGTTGTGTAAGAAGTAAAATGGTTATAGTATGCTATGAGTTAAGTAATTTCATATTTTAAAACTAAAACTAGAACTCACTCAGCGAAGCTGACTTTTGTATGTATGCTAAACTATTTGGCAGGTAAATCAAGTTTTAGGGCAGGACCTGGTTAGGAGCTACTTGGAAGGGTGAAGACTGGCATCCTGTAAAGATTCAACCAGCTTTTATGTTTTGTGTAATAATAAAAGAGTAAATTTTGTTAAGACAATGATTTGTAAATAAAGAGATTCTAGTACAAATCCGGGTTTGACTCTAAGTTGGTGCTTTAGTTTTATTTATATAATTAACATTTTCATATTTCCGCTGCTTTAATGAATAACACTTATCCGTTTTGAACTAAAAATAAGGTTTTGTGTAAAATGGCCAATTTTTGAGGTTTCCGGATTCGGGGCCTTACAAAAACTTTTCAGGATGCTGTAAGTCTGTCAGGAAGTCTAACTGATGAATTGATAAGAAATGGATCTTTAAGTAATCAAAAATTAGGGAGAAAAGGAAATGGAATGACAATCACTCGGGAGGGAATTTGGGACCCCCAGAAAGAACCTACAGACAGAAGGTCGGCAGTGGTGCAGTACCTGTCAAAGATATCACCATGGAAAATGTATGATAGTAAATTGTTATAATTGCAAAAAGAAGGGACATATACGACGAGACTGTAAGAACCCCACCAACCCTAAACCAGTCTGTTATTAGTGTGGAAACGAAAACCATTTTTGTAATGAATGTCCACAATTGAAGGGCAAGGCTCCAGTCAAACAAAACAACCTCCATGGAAGAGCTTTCATAATGCAAGCTGAAGAAGCTCGGCATGAACCAGAAGTAGTAACGGGTACGTTCATTATCAACAATAAGTACGTAATAGTATTATTTGATACAGAAGCAACTCGTAGTTTCATTTCAAATACATTTAGACCGTCACTTAATCTAACTTCTGAGAAACTAAAGCACAAATATATGATAGAGTTAGCTGATGGTAAAATAATTGAAGCTGCTAAAATCATTCTTAACTGTACTTTAATCCTAGATGAATATTGTTTTGATATAGATCTAATTCCTATTGAACTATGAGGTTTTGATATTATTGTAGGTATGGATTGGTTAAGTAAGAATCATGCAAAAATTATGTGTGGTAAAAGGATGATAAAAATTCCTTTGGTTAATGAAAACAGAACAGTATGTTTGTATGGAGAAAAACCTACGGGTGCTATGAAAATAATTTCCTGTAAGAAAGCACAAAAATTTTTAAGAAAGAAATACTTAGCTTTCCTGGCCCATATAGTTGATACAAAACTAGATAAGATAAATCTAGAAAGTGTTCCTATTATCAATGAATATCCTGTTGTTTTCCCTGATGAGTTACCCGTTTTGCCATCCCCTCATCAAGTAGAATTAAAATAGAATTAGTACAAGGAACAGTCCCTACTGCTAAAGCACCATATCGTTTAGCGCCAACGGAAATGAAAGAATTAATGAATGTGACAACCCTAAAAATATTTTATTATTATATATATTACGTCGAAAAATTTTCTTTATTATATTACGTTACAACTATAAGTTATATTTGGAATACGTATTATGGGTGTACGTATGCATGGGTACATACATGCATATATATATGTGGAAACCTTACGTATGCATGTTGCATGCATATCTATATATTGATAGTTTACATATGTACGTATGCTTATATGCCCGAAATCCACACATACGTGTATATATACACAAGTGTTGACGTGGGCATGTTTACTTACATACGTGTACATGGAAAATTGTTGTAATACAAGCATAAATGTTTGGTATGTATATATATATATACATAGCTCACTTATATATGTAAATACTTACGGATATATATATATATGTATATATATAAACATATCAAGATTCAACTAAACTAAATCCTAAAATCGAAAACTAAAACCTAGCCTAAGAACTAAAATCGAAAACTAAAACTTCAAAACCACCACCATCGAAACTACAAAACCCCAAACCACCCTCCCTTATGCCTCGGTTTTTCCATGCATTCACACCACCTTACACCTAATATTCACACTCCCAAGGTCAAACTCTAAGTCCTACTACCCTCTAGCTATGTTGTTCCATTCGATTTCATCTCCAAACTGCCAACCTTACTCCCTCGGTTTTTCTTTTCTGCCATTCACACCTTAAAGTCCACTCCTAGTTACCATCTTACACCTACTCCTTGGATGTCTCTCTAAACCTCCTCATGTACACATGCCTAAGCTTTGGTACAATGAACCCAATAAAAAAATAGATAACTTGCTAAACTCTTCTAAGTCAAAACCTAGTACCTAGCTAAGACTCCTAACTAGACTTAAACACTTGATGTGGCAACCTCTCGGTTGAGGGGCTTGAGAACCCGCCACCTATCACCTTGCCACTTGATGAATCACTACCCAAACCACCTCACACATTGCTTTAAAGCCTCGGGTTTTTGGAACATGCACACCACAAAACAATCACCTCACCTTGTACCTCCCTCTCAAGAACAATCAACAAACCACAATCATCTCACATCGCAAGCACCAACCACCACCTTCACCCGGTCACCACCATCTTCAGCTACTTTCTGCATCCCTCTCCCTCGGTTACAAAGCTAAATATCATCACCCTTCTGTCCCAAAGCCTCTCACTCTCGGTTACAACATAACAACAACAAACAACATCACCAACAACAATACCCGACGACCACCACACCAAACAACCACGAACCACGCACCACCAGCACTTACCATCACCATCCACGACCTTCACAACCTTGTCTTGGGTTCAAGAAGCTAAAACATCATCAAGATCATCATCCAAAGGTGATAAAAGGTTTTTGTTACATATATGTTACAAAACATATATATATTCATATTTATTGGTATTTAAACACCAAAACCAATTTTGAAAATTATTATTTCATTAATCATAAGTAATGAGTTATAAAAACTCAGAAACTTATGATAAATAGATATATTTGGAATTTGCAAGGATTAAACCTTGTAAATGTCTAAGGAAAATTAAATAAATATTAAGTAACTGCAATTGTGGGAATAAATATTGAGAAATTCTCATATTTATACTGAAATATTAAACTGAAAGTTTTGACAAAGTTTTGATAAATAAATAATTTATACAAATTATGTTATAATGGAAAATAGAAGAAAATATCAAAAATAGAAAGAATTTCGGGAAAATTCTGATAAATTCATAGAATGATTCTTTTGAGGTATAAAAGCCTCTGGAATTATTTTAGAATTTTATTCCCTATCATAATAAAGATATTAATTTTTATATGTTCTGTAGTAAATAAATCATAATAAATAATTAACATAAATAATAAATTCTGATAAAATCATATATGCAATATTAAATCAGAGACTAGAGAATATATGATTTTCATAATTTTTGGAGAAGTATGAGTATCTTTGCTAATGTTAGCAATTATTGTAAAAATTACAGAAACTGGTATATTATGATTTGGACTTTGAGATAATTATATGATGTTCGGTTTTGTATAGTCTTCTGTAAAATTTTGGGAATTTATGAAGAACAGAAGCTATTTTTAACCAATTATAGGAATATTATAAAGTTTATAGAAAATAATCTTTTTGGATTTGGGTGTTATAAAAATTATGAGACGTTACTGATTTTTGGGATAAGGTTCTATAAATTTTTGATGATTTTTGGACAGCAGTAGGTATTTTTGATAAATTATGTGGAAATTTGGACTAATTATGTATAAATAATTTGTGAGAAATTTTTGTGGTAATATTATTGGTAGAACTTCAAAAGATACTTACATCAGAGATTCTAAAAATTTTAATGAAAATATTGTCTGACACTGTGAACTGTTTTGTTAGGTTCAAGTGAGAAGACACGGTGAGTTCATAACCCCATTTTCAACCGTTTGGTATTCAATAAAGTTTTGAGGGAAAAAGTATACTGTTTGGGTTGATGTATTATTTTTGAAAATATTTTTGTTGCTTACTGTCATTTGCGATACAACCATTAGTTCGAATGAGGAACCGTCCGATAATGTTAGTAGCGCTACTTAGGAGAATATTTGTGCCAACCGGATGAGGGTTGCTACTATTTTCCGGCATCTAACCGAATGGGGGTTAGGATGTAATATTATCTGATTTTATGAATTATTTTGTGACAGTATGATTGTGTTGTGAGCAGGTTTGGTTGTAATTGATACATTAACAAAATAAATGTCTGGATTAAACCTATGTTCTCACCAACATTTTTGTTGACTGGTTTAAGTGTACTTTTTCAGGAAATGAGTATCTCATTTGATTTCAGCTTTGAATTTCATGATGGATGGGGTGACGTTGCGGGAAGGGTCTGTGTCACGCTGACCGTCAATATAGCTTACGGGAGCGTGTATGTTGACGCGCATTTTCATAGGTTTTAGACATGCTGTAATTTAGTGTAAACAATTACATCAAATTTTGTAATATTACTTAAAAGATGTAATTCCTCTAGTATAAATAAAAACATGTCTGTGTTATGTTTCTATTATAAATGTGTTTATTTACTATAAACAATACACTCTGATAAAAGCTAGTCACATTCCACCCGTATCGTTCACGCTTCCGCCGGGATGTGACAGGTTGGTATCATAGCCATTGGTTATAGAGAATTAGTTATTTTTAAGGAAATAACTAGACTATAACCATAAGCTCAAATATATCATTTTATGATTTTATGTGAATTATGTGAAATTCTATGATTTTATGATTAAGATTTTAACAAAATTTTGATAAGTTATTTGACTAACTCTTTTTGTGAAACATTGTAATAAATTGTGCAGTATAAATTCAGATAGTTATCGTTATGAGACCGATCCTTCCGAAGGTTCATACCATAACGGCCCTAAAGAAATAACAACTGAACTGGAACCTCAACAGGCTATGGATGTTACCCCAACAGAAATGGAGAATAAGACAAAATTTTATGTTAGACGTGCACCAGTACACGTGGGAGGATATACAATTAAAACTCCTAGGAAAAAGATACTATGTGGACACGGACTTAAAGCTAAGCAATCTGAGGATTTAAAAAGACAACCTTCTGATTCTCCTAAACATGAAAGTAAGGTTACTAAGAGACAAGAGTTGGATCAGGTAAAGACAGCCCGACAGACTCTTAAGAAACTTAAGAAAATACAGCTGGGAATTTGGAAAATTCAGAAAGATATTAAAATGCTCAAGACACCCAAGAAAAGTATGTTCACCAAGATCTGGAAATGACTTAGCAGAAAATGAAAGTTTATAAGAATAAATGAAATAAGAGCTTAATTGAAATATGTACTTTTGTGTTAACATGTTTATTTGATCTATGTTAAATAATTTTGTGTTAAGATATTTATTTGCAATACTAACATTGAAATTCACTATAGTGAATCATGCCGCCAAAAGAAACACTCAGCCTGTCAGGAGAACAGCTCGAGTGGGACGACCCAGGACCAGACTTGGGGAAGAAACACCCGTGAACCCTGATACCACTGAGAATGATAGGATATTTCAGATAGTAGCCCAACAACTGGAAGCTACCCTACCTACTTTAATTACCCAACTCCAACAAAATCTGAATATTTGAACTACCTCAAACCCACCAGTAAGGCCTGAAAATATTATCCCGGAAGAACAACAGGAAGAAGAGATTCTAAATGGAATTTCAAAAAGATGCTCCTACAAAACTTTTATGTCCTGTAGACCTCGGGAATTTGATGGAAAAGGTGGAGCAGTACAAGCTTTGAGATGGCTAGATGACATGGAAGGAGTCCTGGAAATCAGTAACTGTGCTGAAAACTTCAAGACACTATTTGCTTCCCATTCCCTTAAAGGAGAAGCACAATCTTGGTGGAAAATGAAGGTACACACTAGGGGTAGAAATGTTATGAATAAGCTGAGTTGGGAATAATTTAGAAATCTAGTGATAGAAAAATATTGTCCTTACAATGAGATAGAAAAACTAGAGGCTGAATTCTTGGCACCGGAGATGAAAGGGTCTGCACACCGGGAATATACTGATAGGTATAATGAACTATCTAGATTAGTACCACATCTGATAACCCCGGAATCAAAAAGAATAGGAAGGTATATTTGGGGATTAGTGCCACAAATAAGAGGATTAGTGAAATCTGCTAGAACCAAAACCTTCCAGGAAGCAGTAATCTTGTCAGGAAGTCTGACAGATGAAATGATCAGGAATGGATCATTAGGGTGGTGTTTGTTTTGTTGTAAAAGAGCTTCTAAAGCTCTTTTGTCTGCGCCAAAAAGAGGGGGCAGATGTTTCTGGTCTGCAGAGTGTTTGTTTTTTTGAAGACGTTTCATTAAAAAACATCTGCGTGACCTCTTCTTGGAGAAGAGGTGGACTAAAGTCTTCACACATCTTCTCACCTCTTCACATTTCACCCCTACACATCTTCCCCAAATTACTTCTCCACCTCCATTCCACCGTCTGCAGAGTGTTCTCTGCTCCAGTCGCCACTCCCACTCCACCGTCGCCACTCCCACTCCGACCCACCGGTGAAATCTCTTCCGGTGGGCTACCGATTCCGACCCACCAATGAAGAGCTCGTGAATCACTACCTACGGTTGAAGTTCAATGGATTTGATAAGGAAGTGAGCTGTATTCGTGAAGTCGATGTTTGCAAGAAAGAGCCTTGGGACTTACCCCGTATGTCCTTTTCCTTTTTTGTTCTTTTCTTCTGTTTCCTTTTTCGATCATATCCCGAATCAGAATCTTGTTGATTTTGGGATAAATTCGATGAAAATTTAATGTGTTTTTGGACTGAATTGACTGCAGATTTGTCGGTGATTGAGTCGATTGATAAC
Organism: Flaveria linearis; assembly: GCA_024085815.1. Classification (NCBI taxonomy): domain Eukaryota; kingdom Viridiplantae; phylum Streptophyta; class Magnoliopsida; order Asterales; family Asteraceae; genus Flaveria; species Flaveria linearis. The sequence continues at coordinate 82,845,438 of CM044003.1, forward strand.
GAATGGTTCTTCTTTTGCCCGAAAGATCGAAAGTATCAGAACGGTCAACGATCTAATCGTGCGACGGTGTCGGGATACTGGAAGGCTACTGGAAAAGATCGAACGATTAACACTAGCAGAGGGAATAATAACATTGGGAAGAAGAAGACCCTTGTGTTCTACACGGGTCGGGCCCCAAAAGGGGAAAGGACCCATCGGGTTATTCATGAGTATTGTGCTACTGATAAGGATCTTGATGGCACCCATCCTGGACAGGTGTGTAAACTTTGTTTAAATTGTGATTTTTGTATGAATTTTGAAGTTTTGATTGTTGAAAAAGATGGGAGTTTGGTGTTTGATGCATAAAGTTTGAAGCTTTGAGTGTGAATTGGTGTTTGATGCATAAAGATTAGGGTTGAAGACTTGAATGGTTGATTACATGTTTATATGAATTTTAAGGTTTTGATTGTTGAAAATGGTGGGAATTGTATAACTCTTTTAACAATTTATTCTAATTTTAGTTTATTGTGACAGTTTATTTAATTTTCTGTTTATTTTAACTTTTTATTATTTTCAGTTTATTTTAGCAGTCTGCAGACGTTACAGAACAAACAGTCTTCTTAATACAGGCTGCAGAGGTTTGGTCCACCTCTTCTCCTACAGATGTCTACAGATGTGGTCTGCAGACTGCAGACGTTTTACCTCTTCAGAAACAAACAGCACCTAGGTCATCAACAGGTAGGAGAGAAAAGGAAATGGACTGAGAATCACCCTGGAAGAAGATTTGGAGAAAGCTCCCAGAAAAGAGTAGCCCGACCTCCACCAAGGAACTTTTTGGGAACAACTCAACGGAAGAAAGTAGAAAAACCACCACAGTGTAACATATGTCAAAGATATCATACAAGGAACTGTATGATGGTGGTGTGCTACAACTGTAAAAGGAAGGGACATATTTCTCGAGACTGCAAAAACCCTACCAGCACAAAAACAGTCTGTTTTCAGTGTGGAAGTGAAAATCATTTCCGGAATGAATGTCCACAACGAAAGGGTAAGGCTCCAGTTAACCAGAACAACCCTCGTGGAAGAGCATTTGTGATACAAGCTGACGAAGCTCGTCATGAACCAGAAGTAGTTACGGGTACGTTCCTTATCAATAACCAGTACGCTAAAGTATTATTTGATACAGGAGCAACTCGTAGTTTTGTTTCACATACTTTTAGACCATTACTTAGTCTAACATCTGAGAAATTACGTGACACATATGTGATAGAATTAGCTGACGGTAACATAACTGAGGCTGATGAAGTCATTTTTAATTGCATCCTGAATTTAGATGAATACTGTTTTGATATAAATCTGATACCTATTAAGTTAGGTGGATTTGATATCGTAGTAGGAATGGATTGGTTGAGTACAAATCATGCTGAAATCATTTGTGATAAGAAAATGATTAAGATTCCTTTGATTAAGGAAGACAAAATTCTCTGCATATATGGTGATAGACCAAACACACTGTGAAACTGATTTATTGTGAAAAAGCACAGAAATGCTTAAACAAGAATTGTTTAGCCTTCTTGGCTCATATAGTTGATACAAAACTTGGTAAGGAAAATTTGGAAAATGTTCCTGTTGTAAATGAATATGCTGATGTTTTTCCTGAGGAACTACACGGATTACCACCTCCTCGCCAGGTAGAATTTAAAATAGAATTGATACCAGGAACAACCCCTATTGCCAAAGCACCTTATCGTTTAGCACCAACTGAGATGAAAGAACTCATGACTCAGTTACAAGAACTATTAGATAAAGGATTTATACGTCCTAGTGTATCACCTTGGGGAGCACCAGTTCCATTTGTCAAAAAGAAAGATGGAACCTTTAGAATATGTATTGATTATAGGGAACTTAACAAGGTTACCATAAAGAATAGGTAGCCTCTTCCTAGAATTGATGATCTGTTTGACCAACTACAGGGATCTAGTTATTTCTCGAAGATAGATTTAAGATCTGGATATCATCAATTAAGGGTACAAGAAGATGACATTTCTAAGACTGCATTTAGAACTAGATATGGTCATTATGAATTTCTTGTAATGCCATTTGGGTTAACCAATGCTCCAGCAGTATTTATGGATCTAATGAATAGAATGTGTAAACCTTATTTAGATAAATTTGTTATAGTCTTTATAGATGATATCCTAATCTATTCTAAGAATAAGGAAGATCATGAACAACACCTAAGGTTAACTTTGGACTGTTAAAAAAAGAAAAGCTATATGCAAAATTTTCAAAATGTGAATTTTGGAAAAGAGAAGTACAATTCCTTGGGCACATATTCAACCAGAACGGAATTCAGGTTGATCCAGCAAAGATAGAGGCAGTTAAGAAATGGTAAATTCCAAAAACTCCAACTGAAATACGACAATTCTTAGGTTTAGCAGGATATTACAGAAGGTTTATAGAAAACTTCTCAAGGATAGCTCAACCGTTAACAGAACTGACTCAGAAAGATAAAAAGTATGTATGGGAGAAAAACAAAATGAAGCCTTTGAACTTCTCAAGAGTAAATTATGTAGTGCTCCCGTATTAGCTTTACCTGAAGGAACAGATAATTTCATAGTATACTGTGATGCATCTTGTCAAGGCTTTGGATGTGTTTTGATGCAAAAGATAAAGTGATTGCATATGCATCCAGACAACTTAGAGGTAGTGAAACAAATTACACCACTCATGATCTAGAGTTAGGAGCTGTAATATTTGCACTAAAGATCTGGAGGCACTATTTGTATGGAACTAAGTGTATAATATATACGGATCACAAAAGTTTGCAACACATCTTTGACCAGAAAATGTTAAATATGAGGCAAAGAAGATGGGTAGAGTTACTAAGTGATTATGACTATGAAATTAAGTATCACCCAGCTAAGGCAAACGTAGTTGCTGATGCCTTAAGTAAAAAAGAAAGAACAATACCTTTGCGGGTACGAGCAATGAAAATGGAACTACGTTCAGATCTGTTAAGACAAATCCGGGAAGCTCAACAACAGGATCTGCTGAAACTAAAAGGAAAATGAAAGATTTGAAAGAAGAAACAGATGAAATTCTGAAATTCAAAGGAAGAATCTGGATACCCGACAACAACATGATTAGAACAACTATACTGCAAGAAGCTCATAAATCAAGATATTCTATACACCCAGGAAACAATAAAATGTACAAAGATTTGAAAAGCCAATACTGGTGGCCAGGCATGAAAAGATAAGTTGGAGAATTTGTGGAACAGTGTGATGTCTGCTCAAGAATAAAAGCTGAGTATGAGAAACCTTCAGGATATCTGCAACAACAAGAAATTCCAGAATGGAAGTAGGATCAAATTACAATGGATTTCATAACTAAGTTACCCAGGACCAGAAATGGATACGACACAATTTGGGTTATAGTAGATAGACTAACTAAGTCAGCTCATTTCTTACCTATCCGTGAAGATTACAAGGTTGAGAGATTAGCAAGGATTTACATTAAAGAAATTGTGTCCAGACATGGAATACCTGTATCCATAATATCAGATAGAGATAGTAGATTTACTTCTAGGTTCTGGCAAACTTTACAAAAAGCCTTAGGAACTCAAGTAAACTTAATTACAACATATCATCCACAAACTGATGGACAAAGTGAAAGAACAATACAAACCCTGGAAGATATGTTAAGGGCTTGTGCGATAGACTTTGGTGGAAATTGGGAGAGTCACTTACCTTTAATAGAATTTTCATACAATAATAGTTATCATTCTAGTATCGGGTTAGCACCATTTGAAGCTGTATATGGAAGAAAATGTAGGTCACCTCTATGTTAGAATGAAATAGGTGATAGACAACTTACAGGTCCTGAACTAATCCAAGAAACCACAGATAAAATCACTGAGATTAAAAACAGGCTGAAAGCAGCTCGTGATCGATAGAAAAGCTATGCAGACAAACGAAGAAAACCATTGGAATTTCAAGTTGGAGACAGAGTTTATCTAAAAATATCTCCCTCTAAAGGTATCTTTCGGTTTGGAAAATCCAGTAAATTAAACCCTAGATACATTAGGCCGTTTAAGATCATTGATAGAATTGGTCCTGTAGCATATAAGTTGGAATTACCACAGGAATTAAGTGAGGTACACAACACCTTTCATGTGTCCAACCTCAAGAAATGCCTAACCAACGAAACCCTAGAAGTACTAATTCAAGAAGTCAAGGTAGATAAGGAACTGCATTTTAAGGAAGAACCAATAGCCATTGTGGGAAAAGAGATAAAGAAATTAAGAAGAAGTAAAATTCCCATAGTGAAAATTAAACGGAATGCAAAAAGAGGACCAGAATACACCTAGGAAAGGGAAGATGAAGTCAAGAAGAAGTATCCCCACCTGTTCAGAGGTAATAATTACTTAAGTTTTCCACTGAATTTCAGGACGAAATTCTTTTAACGGGGGGAGAATGTGACAACCCTAAAATTTTTTTATTATTATATATATTACGTCGAAAAATTTTCTTTATTATATTACGTTACAACTATAAGTTATATTTGGAATATGTATTATGGGTGTACGTATGCATGGGTACATACATGCATATATATATGTGGAAACCTTACGTATGCATGTTGCATGCATTTCTATATATTGATAGTTTACATATGTACGTATGCTTATATGCCCGAAATCCACACATACGTGTATATATACACAAGTGTTGACGTGGGCATGTTTACTTACATACGTGTACATGGAAAATTGTTGTAATACAAGCATAAATGTTTGGTATGTATATATATATACATAGCTCACTTATATATGTAAATACTTACGGATATATATATATATGTATATATAAACATATCAAGATTCAACTAAACTAAATCCTAAAATCAAAAACTAAAACCTAGCCTAAGAACTAAAATCGAAAACTAAAACTTCAAAACCACCACCATCGAAACTACAAAACCCCAAACCACCCTCCCTTATGCCTCGGTTTTTCCATGCATTCACACCACCTTACACCTAATATTCACACTCCCAAGGTCAAACTGTAAGTCCTACCCTCTAGCTATTTTGTTCCATTCGGTTTCATCTCCAAACCGCCAACCTTACTCCCTCGGTTTTTCTTTTCTGCCATTCACACCTTAAAGTCCACTCCTAGTTACCATCTTACACCTACTCCTTGGATGTCTCTCTAAACCGCCTCATGTGCACATGCCTAAGCTTCGGTACAATGAACCCAATAAAAAAATAGATAACTTACTAAACTCTTCTAAGTCAAAACCTAGTACCTAGCTAAGACTCCTAACTAGACTTAAACACTTGATGTGGCAACCTCTCGGTTGAGGGGCTTGAGAACCCGCCACCTATCACCTTGCCACTTGATGAATCACTGCCCAAACCATCTCACACATTGCTTTAAAGCCTCAGGTTTTTGGAACATGCACACCACAAAACAATTACCTCACCTTGTACCTCACTCTCAAGAACAATCAACAAACCACAATCATCTCACACCGCAAGCACCAACCACCACCTCCACCCGATCACCACCATCTTCAGCTACTTTTGCATCCCTCTCCCTCGGTTACAAAGCTAAATATCATCACCCTTCTGTCCCAAAGCCTCTCCCTCTCGGTTACAACATAACAACAACAAACAACATCACCAACAACAATACCCGACGACCACCACACCAAACAACCACGAACCACGCACCACCAGCACTTACCATCACCATCCACGACCTTTACAACCTTGTCTCGGGTTCAAGAAGCTAAGACATCATCAAGATCATCATCCAAAGGTGATAAAAGGTTTTTGTTACATATATGTTACAAAACAATATATATATACATATTTATTGGTATTTAAACACCAAAACCAATTTTGAAAATTATTATTTCATTAATCATAAGTAATGAGTCATAAAAACTCAGAAACTTATGATAAAAAGATATATTTGGAATTTGCAAGGATTAAACCTTGTAAATGTTTAAGAAAAATTAAATAAATATTAAGTAACTGTAATTGTGAGAATAAACATTGAGAAATTCCCATATTTATACTGAAATATTAAACTAAAAGTTTTGACAAAGTTTTGATAAATAAATAATTTATACAAATTATGTTATAATGGAAAATAGAAGAAATATCAAAAATAGAAAGAATTTCGGGAAAATTTTGATAAATTCATAGAATGATTCTTTTGAGGTATAAAAGCCTATGAAATTATTTCAGAATTTTATTCCTTATCATAATTAAGATATGAATTTTTATATGTTCTGTAGTAAATAAATCATAATAAATAATTAACATATATAATAAATTCTGATAAAATCATATATGCAATATTAAATCACAGAATACAGAATATATGATTTTCATAATTTTTGGAGTAGTATGAGTATTTTTGCTAAAATTACAAATTATTGTAAAAATTACCAAAACTGGTATATTATGATTTGGACTTTGAAATAATTATATGATGTTTGGTTTTATATAAGAAGTCTTCTGTAGAATTTTGGGAGTTTATGAAGAAAAAAAGCTATTTTTAAAAAATTATGGGAATATTATAAAGTTTATAGAAAACAATCTTTTGGATTTGGGTGTTATAAAAATATGAGACGTTACTGATTTTTGGGATAAGCTTCTATAAATTTTTGACAATTTTTGGACAGCAGTAGGTATTTTGATAATTTATGTGGAAATTTGGACTAATTATGTATAAATAATTTGTGAGAAATTTTTGTGGTAACATTATTGGTAGAACTTCAAAAGATACTTACATCTGAGGTTCTAAAAATTTTAATGAAAATATTGTCTGACACTGTGAACTGTTTGGTTAGGTTCAAGTGAGAAGACACGGTGAGTTCATAACCCCATTTTCAACCGTTTGGTATTCAATAAAGTTTTGGGGGAAAAAGTATACTGATTGGGTTGATGTATTATTTTTGAAAATATTTTTGTTGCTTACTGTCATTTGCGATACAACCATTAGTTCGAATGAGGAACCGTCCGATAATGTTAGTAGCGCTACTTAGGAGAATATTTATACCAACCGGATGAGGGTTGCTACTATTTTCCTGCATCTAACCGAATGGGGGTTAGGATGTAATATTATCTGATTTTATGAATTATTTCGTGACAGTATGATTATGTTGTGGGAAGGTTTGGTTGTAATTGATACATCAACAAAATAATTGTCTGGATTAAACCTATGTTCTCACCAACATTTTTGTTGACTGGTTTAAGTGTACTTTTTCAGGAAATGAGTATCTCATTTGATTTCATCTTTGAAGTTCATGATGGATGGGGTGACGTTGTGGGAAGGGTCTGTGTCACGCTGACCGTCAATATAGCTTACGGGAGCGTGTATGTTGACGCGCATTTTCATAGGTTTTAGACATGCTGTAATTTAGTGTAAACAATTACATCAAATTTTGTAATATTACTTAAAAGATGTAATTCCTCTAGTATAATAAAAGCATGTCTGTGTTATGTTTCTATTATAAATGTGTTTATTTACTATAAACAATGCACTCTGATAAAAGCTAGTCACATTCCACCCGTATCGTTCACGCTTCCGCCGGGATGTGACAATGAACCAATTACAGGAATTGTTGGATAAAGGAATTATACCCCCTAGTGTATCACCTTGGGGAGCACCAGTTCTATTTGTTAAGAAGAAAGATGGAACTTTTAGAATGTCTATTGATTGTAGGGAACTCAATAAAGTCACCATAAAGAATAGGTATCATCTCCCTAGGATTGATGATATATTTGATCAATTGTAAAGATCTGGTTATTTTTCCAAAACAGACTTAAGATCTGAATATCATCAGTTAAGAGTACAGGATGAAGATATACCAAAGACTACATTTAAAACTAGATATGGCCATTATGAATATCTTGTAATGCCATTGGGATTAACCAATGCTCCAGCAATATTTATGGATCTAATGAATAGATTATGCAAACCTTATTTAGATAAATTTATCATAGTCTTCATAGATGACATCTTAATCTATTCTAAAAGTAAGGAAGACCATGAACAACACTTAAGGTTAACTTTGGAATTACTACGAAAGAAAAAATTTGCAAAATTCTCAAAATGTGAATTTTATAAAAGAGAAGTACAATTCCTAGGACACGTAGTGAATCAAGATGGGATTCAAGTTGATCCAGCAAAGATTGGAGCAGTAAAGAAGTGGGAAATTCCAAAAACAGCAACTGAAGTATGACAATTCCTAGGTTTAGCAGGATATTATAGGAGATTTATAGAAAATTTCTCAAGAATAGCTCAACCATTGACAGAATTGACCCAAAAAGATAAGAAGTATATATGGGAAGAAAGAAAAAATGAGGCATTTGAACTCCTCAATAATAAGTTGTGTGGTGCTCCTATTTGTCACACCCTCAATTTCCACAAACGGGGTTTTACCGCTAGGCGTGTGACATAACCAGGATCTCAGATAAGCATCAATTACACCAAACGACTCGACAATTACAAATCATATAAGTTGCTTAATAATAATGAAATAAACCAACTTGTATTTAAGTATTGCGGAAGCGAAAACAGGAAAACATGTAACAATAGTTTTGTAACACGCAAACACGTGCCCGATCCAATTTATGTAAAGTAAATGAAATTAAATCTTAAAAACAGTTTGGGATGAATGCGGGATGACATGCAGTGGATGCTGTGCTCCTAAACGTGCCATTTCAATGTCCTGAGAGAAAACATGCAAAAGTCAGTACAAGAATGGTGAGTTCACAGGTTTATCAGAAAACAGCAAGTATCAGCAATGTAATTCCCGGATTTAGTAATCAAAGCATATCATGGGTAGCTATCCCATAGCAATCACTATGTGTATGATGTTGCGACCGAGCTGACATGTAATCAATAGTAATAAAGTATGCCTGGCTATGGATTCCCCACCACAACACTGTAAAACAGGCTGACCGTTCACCCGTTTGACCTCCTGTCAAGCTAGCGCGACTAGCCCGGGCGGGGTATGTCAATCCCAGTAGATCTACTAACAATCACCTTGCTATTTGCATATTAACAGTCCGAAGGGCAAAGTATAACAACATAGTATCAGGTATATGCAGTATTACAAAAAAACCCAATGTAATGTAACGTTTATGAAAGCAGCATGTTCTCTCCCTTAAAAAGAGTATAAAGTAATAGTGAGGCTGTAAACTCACCTGGTATGCCTAACAACTATTTAAAGTTTACTTGGAGAATAAGTGAACTGACAACCTTTAGAGGTTACCTAAATCATGTAAGTACATAAGTACGTGCAAACAGAGAACATGTGGAACTCCAAGCACACACAACCAAAGACTCAAAGTTTCAGAAAAATAGACATGTTTGACCCGGTTGACCCGTTTGACCCGTTGGTGACATTATGAGTTGTAATTCCATTAAGTAACATAATCATTCCTCAAGCATGGTTAACATACATAATCACAATTAATTTCCAGTCCCAAACATGATGTCCTAATTAGTAATCATCATTCAACATCATACTTGATCATCAAGTTCCATACAAGCCAATTAACACATTTTATCACAATAAGCATTCTTAATAAATACTCTAGCATGATCCTAACATCAAGAACATATCCAATTCACAACTTATACCATCAAAATAAATTCTAGTAGTACTAACATTACACGCAAAAGCCAAGTAAATATGCTACACGTTGTAGGTATTCGTTTTCCAGAATCTGCGTTTTCCGGCAGATTCTAGGTGTTCGGAAGATACCGTCAAACACATAACCACCAAGGATTTAGGCCAAGGCCAAACTCCTGTAGGCTCTCCTATGAGTCAATTAAGTATGTGAAAAGTTATTTTAGGTTTTAAGGGCCTGGAGATACTAGAAAAACTAAAAATGTTACAGCAGCTCTCAACCGGAGGGCTGCTGGAGTTAGCTTGCCAAATTGTGCATAACTCCCATTTGAAAATAGCTATTTGGTTAAAAAAATTTTTCTGGAGTTCAGAGGATTCCTAGGAAAAATGTTTGACCATAGGGTTTGGTCTCAGTTTTTATGAAATGAAAATGGCACATCAAACAAGTCAACACATACATTCTGTCCAAGAGGACAGAATTGACCCTTCCAGCCAAAACAAGTAAAACACCAACTTAAACACCTCCAATTGGAGTGTGGTTACCCTTTCTGGAAACTGGACTCAGTAACAAACAATTTGCGCACAAGAAACACATCATTTGGACCTGTTAAGACCTGTTTGTGGCACATATAAAATGAGACTCAGAATCTGTCAGAAAGTTTGTTTCTGACCACACTTCACTAAAATGATCATAACTCACGTTTTACACGTCCAAATTGGACAAGGTTGAATATTTTGAAAACTGGACTCCATGAGGAACATGTTAGACTCAAGAAAACAAGTTTTTGGATTCTTCTTCATTTGGTTATGTCATGATGAAAACAGAGTATGCAATCTGCCAGATATCAGAACGTGTACACATTTCACATTTGTCATACCCCACATACCACATAACGATTTCCCAATACAAGAATCATTTTTAGAGCAGGTCATAGCATCTATTAGAACATCTAATTATCACCATGAACATATCCATAACATCAATACATCAATTCCTTGCAAGATTAACTTATTCTAGTATTTATCCAACCAAACTAACATCATGAAATCATCAAACAACCATCAATTTCATGTAATTAACTTTAATTTAAAATTTGAGTTCATCATGTATCAAACCCATGAATTTAATCAACAAAAACTTATAATTCTTGCATAATCAATATCAAGCAATATGCAAACCATCAAACTAAACTACTAGCATCATCAATTAACCCAAGGATCATCATCAAGAACATCAACATAACATCTAACCCTCGGCTAACCTAAAGAACCCACACAAAACATCAAACTAACCTTTGATTCTTGCAATAGAACACGAATTGATGCTTGTAACTTGTTGTATTGCTTGAATTCGGTCCAAATCACAGCCAAATGCTTGTTCTTGGCTGATTTTCGAAGCAAAGAAGGGTGGAGAAGAAAGAGGCGGTCGAATGGAGGTTCTAGAGGTGTGTTTTGGTTTTTAAATCCTTTAATTATCCATAGTTACCCTTTTACCCCTTATAATTTGTATTCTTATGAAAAGTAAGCTTTAAACTCTTTTAAAAGTGTTTTTAACTAAATTAGAAAGCATGTAAACCCATGGTAACATCTATACATTTGATCTTTATAAAACACAAAACATACGAATTTATACACACGTTTCCACGTTACGCGATTAATTCTCGATTTACATGTAAAACACACAAGCACATAAACATAACGCAATAATCAGATAATCAGTTAAATTATCATTAATTAATCATTATTAATTGTCATTAGGTCACCAATGTTAAACGACAACTAGTGTGTGCTCAAGAGACGTGTATGCAAGACTTAACGAGACTAACGGAGTTTGGTAACGTAAAATTACCGAGTGTCACATTATCCCCATGTTGAAAGAGTTTTCGTCCCGAAAATTGGAACATTGAGTCAACGTACATAGTGTAACATCCCGTATTTTTTTAATAAAAAGTTAATTTTATAAAACAAATAAGTTAAATACGTTGACATTAAATTCCAATAATTACAATAATAATAATAATGATAATAATAATAATAATAATAATAATAATAATAATAATAATAATAATAATAATAATAATAAATAACATAATAATAATAATAATATTTCTATTAATAATTTGTAAGAATTATTAAGATAAACAAATATAAAAAAAATTTGATTTATAAGTCCAGGGGTTAATGTTTTAGTTTAAGAAACTTAAAATAAAATATTTGACATGAAATAATAAACACTTCAACCTCAGGGACCAAAAGTGTAATTCTTTTTATAAACCATCACCACACCGTCGACCACCTCTGTTTCTCCGGTGACTCTCCGGCGGGTCTCGGCGACCCCCAAACACCCAAAATAATCGATTTAAACTCAAATAAAAACTCCCGACCGTATCATAAGGAAGATTCGAACACTATGCCCACAATAAATTGAAATTCGAGTGCACGACCACCAAACCCACCCACCCCATGATCTTCGGCCAACCAACCACCACAAAACGCACTAAAACACTAAAATAATCTAATTAATCGAGTATAAAGGATCGGTAGCTGTTTCTAATCAATTCCCATTCTCAAATTCGTCTGAGAATCACACAAACCCACCATCGATCACCACTTATATCACGACCTGCAACTAACGAGTTCATCATCATTCGAGCATAAAATTGATAAGGGGCTTTTAGTCCCGATAATCATTCGAAGCTTTCCTCGAATTTAATTCGATTTTCATCAACAATTGTCCATTGTTTGGATTCAAGACGAACCGCAGTGTGTTCATCGATTGATCATCACCAATTCGTCTTCAATTCAGGTAATTGAATACATGTTTACACTCAGCTTCACTTAGGGAACAAAAGCCCTATGCTTAATTCCATTAACAATTGCGAATCGATGGTCAATTGATCAGAATTCGAATTAGGGTTCATGGAATTGGGGGGAAACCTTTGGGTTGTGTTTAAAATCATTTGAAACCAATTCATACCGCTGCTGCGGCCTTTGGTTCACTGGTACCCGGTCCACTTGCGATTCATGAGGTCCCGGGTTCGACCCGGGGACCCTCATTTATTTTTTTAAAGGCTTATTTCGAATTTTAAAAATACATAAAAATACCTAAAAATTATACAAATTATTTTATAAACTCTGTTTATTTTTAAAACCACCAAATTAATTTCCTGGAATTTATTTTAACATAAATTTATTTATTTTATTATTATCTTTTAAAACAAATGATTTAATTAGTCTAATTTTTATAAATGGATTTAATATTATGTATTATTAAAACATTACATATTCAATAATACAATTGGATTATTATCTTATTTTAACCTATTAATTATCATTTGTTTCAAATAATAAACAAAAATCTCATTGATCCAAATGTTACTTTGTTATAAAATATAACAACTAAAGGTTAGATTAATAATTTGTTATTAATCAAAACGTTATTCCAATTAATATTGAATAATTATAAAGCTTTATTTATTATATTGAATCTTATCTGTATTATACTTAAATTCGTTTCTAAATACTTAAATATACATATATAATTCCTCTAATGGAATCAAACCATAATTATTCTTTAAACATATTACTTATTAAAAAACTTAAAACTATTAAAAACCTAATTCTTATCGAACGTTAATCGTATTGTTAACCTTAACCATAAATCTTGTAATATACACATTTAGGTGCTTGTAAAGGAATTCGTTGGAACATCGTTTAATCCTTATTATCATCTTATACACATATACGTCAAGGTGAGTTTATAGCCCCACTTTTACTTTGTACTATTTTTGGGGGAGAGAAACATGTTGTTTTCATAAACGTTACATTACATTGGATTTTTGTGATACTGCATATACATGATACTATGTTTGTATACTTTGCCCTTCGGACCGTTAATACGTAAGTAGCGAGGTGATTGTTAGTAGATCTACTGGGATTGACATACCCCGCCCGGGCTAGTCGCGCTAGCTGGTCAAACGGGTAAACGGTTATCCTGTTTTACTGTGTTGTGGTGGGGAATCCACGACCGGGGCCTACTTTATTATTTGATTGCATGTCAGGTCGGTCGCGACTTCGTACACATAGTGATCATTATGGACTAGCTACCCATGATATGCTTTGATTACAAAATCCGGGAATTTCATTAGTGATACTTACTGTTTTTTGATAAACCTGTGAACTCACCAGTCTTGTACTGACTTTTGCATGTTTTCTCTCAGGACATTAATGTGGCACGTTTAGGAGCACAGCATCCACTGCATGTCATTCCGTGTTCATCCCAAACTGCTTTCAAGATTTAATTTCAAGTACTTTACATAAACTGGATTGGACGCGTGTTGCGTGTTCCAAAAACCGCTGTTAAATGTTTTCCTGTTTTCGCTTCCGCAATACTTAAATATATTTGGTTTGTTTCATTAAAATTAAGCAAATTATATGATTTGTAATTATCGAGTCGTTTGGTGTAACTGATGCTTATCTGAGATACTGGTTATGTCACACCCCTGACGGTAAAACCCCGTTCGTGAAAATTGAGGGTGTGACAGATTATCCTGTTTTACTGTGTTGTGGTGGGGAATCCACAGCCGGGGCCTACTTTATTATTTGATTGCATGTCAGCTCGGTCGCGACTTCGTACACATAGTGATCATTATGGACTAGCTACCCATGATATTCTTTGATTACAAAATCCAGGAATTTCATTACTGATACTTACTGTTTTCTGATAAACCTGTGAACTCACCAGTCTTGTACTGACTTTTGCATGTTTTCTCTCAGGACATTAATGTGGCACGTTTAGGAGCACAGCATCCACTGCATGTCATTTCGCGTTCATCCCAAACTGTTTTCAAGATTTAATTTCAAGTACTTTACATAAACTGGATTGGACGCGTGTTGCGTGTTCCAAAAACCGTTGTTAAATGTTTTCCTATTTTTGCTTCCGCAATACTTACATATATTTGGTTTGTTTCATTAAAATTAAGCAACTTATATGATTTGTAATTATCGAGTCATTTGGTGTAACTGATGCTTACCTGAGATCCTGGTTATGTCACACGCCTGACGGTAAAACCCCGTTCGTGGAAATTGAGGGTGTGACAGATTGGTATCAGAGCATTAGTTATAGCAAACTAAAATGAACTTTGCATCTCATTTGCATTGCATTTTAGACTATAGCTGGATTTGCATTAGTTACACACATAGATTATTAAGCTGTGCTTACTTAATTTGGTTGCCTGAGAACTTTTGCTTTAACATATCCCTGTGAGCTTACGACTGTAGGGATGGTGACTCCGAGTTGCTGTGAGTCACGAGAAGGGTTACTTATGAATTTCCTGCTTTTGGTTACCTGAGAACTTTTGCTTTAACATATCCCTGTGAGCTTACGACTACAGGGATGGTGACTCCGAGTTGCTATGAGTCACGGGAAGGGTTACTTATGAATTTTCTGCTTTTGGTTACCTGAAAACTTTTGCTTTAACATATCCCTGTGACACATAGACACCCGTATTCTGGATTTCCTAGCAAAAGGCCTTCGGGCTAAGGCAAGCATATCGTATAAATCTCATTGTGAGACCAGTTATGCTTACCTGGGGATTTCTAGGATAAGTGATAAACTATGGTCAATACACAGGTCTCTAAGGCAAATGGGTCAATTTACCTTGACATCTTCTAATACTAAATCTGACCCTAACATGGTTATGCCTGAAATCCTGAAAGTATGAAGGATAGGCAACTATCAATAAACATATTGTGCTTATATGCTGGGAGTTTACTTGTTACTATATACTACTATTGGAATACTAATGGCTCATGGACATGAGGACATTATACGAATCAGGCTTGATGAGTGTTGGCAATACTATGATGTTAACTTGGGGTAAGTGGAGCTAGGGTGACCATGCAAGGTAAATTACCATTACGGGTGCACACGTAATTGCAATTTGCACTGCATGAGAAGCCTGGCAAATCTTACCATGAGGTAACAATTAGGGGTATCACAAGTTCTCTATTCTATACCCTATGTTGTGCTAGGATTATAATTCTAGTAAGACCTCGTTAAGGGTAACAAAACATTACTAACACTTGCTATTACTTAAGTCCTGTCCTACTTAGAGCCTTCAGGGTATTTCCAATCATGACATTGACCTTATCCTTTATGAGACATTCCTCCACTTAGTATTTTAGTAACTAAGGAACTCATTGAATGCTTAGAATGAAAGTGGACTACAGGAAATGTAGAGGAGTGATGATACTCTCTACACATACATTACGTTACTCTTTGAAATGATGCTAAGGAAAATTAGGATGTGATGTAACTGGTTTAAGCATCATTCAAGGTATATCGTGGATGTGGTGGGAACGCTACGGGGAACCCTATATATAAGCATCATCGGTATACTAAGAATGTGCTTAAACTGGGCTACGTGATGATCTTGATGGACCGAAGCATGGGTTATTGGAACTTGATTATGTGATTATATGTCTTATGTGATTCCTCTTATACCTTGAATCTTATTAATACACATACAAATTCTCAAAATCATATTCAAAGGCATTAGTGCCTAAATCACATGATTTCCAAATTTCAAATCTCAAATTGATACAACTTGAAACATGTAATGCTGGAAGAACGTGATGCCTGTATCTCGGGGTGTTCTGTCTAGGCAAGGTATTCGTATAAATCCAAATCAGCCGATGGATCTGTCTACCTTACCTGGGAACCCTTGGGATGAGTATCTGCTTATAGGTACGCATGTCTCCAACAAAGTTGTGGTTGACCTAATACTTTGATTAGTCAACGTACTCGCTTTGATCAAACGATTACACTCGGAACATCTCATTGTTATTATGCCAAATTCCCGTTGTCGTTTTCATGTTGTATAGCTCATATTACCCAATTCTCATAAAATATCTTAAAAATATTTCAAAATGTCTACTCGTCAAAACCGATCCCGATCTGGAAACTCTGGCCGTAAGCCCGAGAGGTCACTGCGGTCATACCAACCCTCCTAACTCATCTGAATCAAGGCGCGAACCCTGCTCAAATCTCTATTCATCCTAACCCTCCACGTGCTTGTACCTACAAGCATTTCAGTTCTTACAACCCCACTAAGTTCAGTGGAACCGAAGGAGCCACCGGATTACTACAGTGGTTTGAAAGCATAGAGAACATTTTCCTAAACACCGAATGGTCTTCAAACTTTAAACCGTTACTTATGGTTCTCAAATCCTCTTAAGGATGTGTCTTATAACTAAGAACATGCAATGCTGTAGGTCGAATTCCTACATCTCGGGATACTTTGCTAATTGAATGTTAACCTTGTTAATTTAAATATCATAAGTGGTCACTCACCTCAATGATCGAATAAACTAATTATAACCTTATTACCACTTATGAGTACGCGTGCCTTAGACAAGGCTATGGTTGACCTCATATCCTAAAGAGGTCCATGTATTCCCATCGATTGTGAATCGAATGTTCACATCTCATTGTGATATCAATCATTTTTTTCCTTGATTTCGTCTTCCCGATTTAAACCATCCAAGATTTGAACACCATCATAACAAATTCTGCCATCTTGAACTTTGATCTTAAGCTTGTAAGCATGATTTTTCCTTTGCTACACTGATGTAACTTGAAATTTTCCGAATTTCTAATTGATATTAATTTCCTTTCGTCATTAAGTCAAACCTCGTACCGCTTGCACCATGGGAGATGCAAGAGTTTGCAAGTCAACCTATGACTAAGAACACTCGCATCTCCTAAATGATACTATCTCATCAAAGCAGGGGAGATTCCCTTACTTTGATGAATCTCTATTTTGATAAATGGTTTCCAGTTGTTTGTTTTGTGAAATTTCATCATCTGGATTAGGGTGACTTCCTTATCTTGAGGACTGACTTCAATTATTCTCATTGAAACTTACATTTCACAAATAACATGATCTCACCAAAATAGGATTGAAACCCGTATTTTGGTAACAAATGTCAACCTTCGATTGTTTTCTTGTTATTATCAAGATAGGCATGAATTCCATACCTTGATGACTAATCTCAATTCTTAATCTTCAACTAACCATGGTTGTAATCAAGTAACGAAAAGCATGATGTAACTCGAAGGGTGAATCAATGTTGGTGATTCGACCTATCAAGCCAAAGCATGATCTCGGAACCTGAAAGGAAACCCAATCGTATTAGGTTCATTTTGATTCCAAGCTTGGAGCACTTAAATTCTTAAACTGACTTCTCTCCCTTTATCCTCATGTTTTGACCTAGCTATATGGAATCATTTATTCCTTATCTATCGACTTTCATTTTGAGTTATCATCAAAACGTGATCGTGCGATGGTAGCCTTCCTAAACAATCTCTCTGCTGAAGATATTATCAACTTATGTTCACGACTTTCTAGTCATACAAATGTTCTCAGCTGTGCTTATGGTTTGTTGAACTGTGTATGTAAACTTACTTAGATATTGCTACCTTGCAAAACATGTATACAAATACCTTTCCTATTGTTCGCGTCACTCCTTGAATCGCTTTTGAATCCTTAACCTTGAAAATCATTAAAATTCTATCTTGGATTTGAACAACAAGACTTGTTATTATCCTCATTGCGATATGGACATAAAGGTTCATAAACCTTCGTAACTTGTAGCCATGGGTTTGGCATAAGAGAAAAGACCTAACTTGGCATGTGCCCAAGTGTCTTACCTTACATATGACAAAACCATGTTCCCGTAAAATCTCATGTTTAACTTTCCTTTCAACTAAAATGCTTCTTAACTTAGAGGTCATCATGACAATTGGTGCATTATAGACCGATTGACTAAAAATTCAATTCGACCCATTATCTCACAACGTCGAGAAATTAACCGGTATCTGTTTCAAATATTCGTATATCGTGGTATGACGATAAAACATCGATCGTTATTTTTAATGATTGATTCATTTTCTGTTTTAATAATATTCTTAACTATCGTCGTGAACTCATTTCATGATCTTCGCATAGCGTATTATTTTTAAACCGATGGTTGGTCAAAGAAGAAATACATATTCACAAGATATGCGTTAAGGTCATTTCATATGGTGACGTCTGGGATTCTTAAATTCCGACGGATAACCTTTCTTATCATTGCTGGTCTTTTAATGATTTCTAGACATCACCTTACCACGAAATTATATTCTGGAAGTTGTTATCATAAGTCTAACATACCATGGTATCTCGTCATCGTGTTCTAACGTTCCATATGCCAAATGTCAAAGAGAGTCTCGCGATTCTCTGGAAGAGTTCAAATTGGCATACATTATGTCAAGAATCTTGTAAAAGATTCTATGCAAGTGAAGCGTAGTCGGATACCCATTGTCAAAGTCCGCTGGAAATCTAAACGTGACCCAGAATTCACCTGGGAACGCGAGGACCAAATAAAATCCAAGTACCCACATCTTTTCATTTCAGCCTCCTCGTGATTAAAATTTCGGGACGAAATTTCCTAAAGCAGGGGAGACTGTAACATCCCGTATTTTTTTTAATAAAAGTTAATTTTATAAAACAAATAAGTTAAATACGTTGACGTTAAATTCCAATGATTACTATAATAGTAATAATAATAATAATAATAATAATATAATAATAATAATAATAATAATAATAATAATAATAATAATAATAGTATAATAATAAATAACATAATAATAATAATAATATTTCTATTAATAATTTGTAAGAATTATTAAGATAAACAAATATAAATAAAAAAAAATAAAAAAAATAAAAAAATTGATTTATAAGTCCAGGGGTTAATGTTGTAGTTTAAGAAACTTAAAATAAAAGATTTGACATGAAATAATAAACACTTCAAACCTCAGGGACCAAAAGTGTAAATTCTTTTTAAAAACCATCACCACACCGTCGACCATCTCTGTTTCTCCGCCAACTCTCCAGCGGGTCTCCGGCGACCCCCAAACACCCAAACATAATCGATTTAAACTCAAATAAAAACTCCTGACCGTATCATAAGGAAGATTCGAACACTATACCCACAATGAATTGAAAATTCGAGTGTGCGACAACCAAACCCACCCACCCCACGATCTTCGGCCGACCAACCACCACAAAACGCACTAAAACACTAAAATAATCTAATTAATCGAGTATAAAGGATCGTTAGCTGTTCTAATCAATTCCCATTCTCAAATTCGTCTGAGAATCACACAAACCCACCATCGATCACCACTTAAATCGCAACCTGCAACTAACGAGTTCATCATCATTCAAGCATAAACACCTGAAATTGATAAGGGGCTTTTAGTCCCAATAATCATTCGAAGCTTTCCTTGAATTTAATTCGATTTTCATCAACGATTGTCCATTGTTTGGATTCAAGACGAACCGCGGTGTGTTCATCGATTGATCATCACCAATTCGTCTTCAATTCAGGTAATTGAATACATGTTTACACTCGGTTTCACTTAGGGAACAAAAGCCCTATGCTTAATTCCATTAACAATTGCGAATCGATGGTCAATTGATCAGAATTCGAATTAGGGTTCATGGAATTGGGGGGAAACCTTTGGGTTGTGTTTAAAATCATTTGAAACCAATTCATACCGCGGCTGCAGCCTTTGGTTCACTGGTACCGCTCCACTTGCGATTCATGAGGTCCCGGGCTCGACCCCGGGGACCCTCATTTATTTTTTTAAAGGCTTATTTCAACTTTTAAAAATACATAAAAATACCTAAAAATTATAAAAATTATTTTATAAACTCTGTTTATTTTTAAAACCACCAAATTAATTTCCTGGAATTTATTTAATATAAATTTGTTTATTTTATTATTATCTTTAAAACAAATGATTTAATTAGTCTAATTTTTATAAAATGGATTTAATATTGTGTATTATTAAAACATTACATATTCAATAATACAATTGGATTATTATCTTATTTTAACCTATTAATCATCATTTGTTTCAAATAATAAACAATAAATCTCATTGATCCAAATGTTACTTTCTTATAAAGTATACCAACTAAAGGTTAGATTAATAATTTGTTATTAATCAAAACGTTATTCCAATTAATATTGAATAATTATAAAGCTTTATTTATTATATTGAATCTTATCTGTGTTTATACTTATATTCGTTTCTAAATACTTAAATATACATATATAATTCCTCTAATGGAATCAAACCATAAATATTCTATAAACATATTACTTATTAAAAACCTTAAAACTATTAAAACCTAATTCTTATCGAACGTTAATCGTATTGTTAACCTTAACCATAAATCTTGTAATATACACATTTAGGTGCTTGTAAAGGAATTCGTTGGAACATCGTTTAATCCTTATTATCATCTTATACACATATACGTCAAGGTGAGTTTACAGCCCCACTTTTACTTTGTACTATTTTTGGGGGAGAGAAACACGTTGTTTTCATAAACGTTACATTACATTGGATTTTTGTGATACTGCATATACATGATACTATGTTTGTATACTTTGCCCTTCGGACCGTTAATACGCAAGTAGCGAGGTGATTGTTAGTAGATCTACTGGGATTGACATACCCCGCCCAGGCTAGTCACGCTAGCTGGTCAAACGGGTGAACGGTTATCCTGTTTTACTGTGTTGTGGTGGGGAATCCACAGCTGGGGCCTACTTTATTATTTGATTGCATGTCAGCTCAGTCGCGACTTCGTACACATAGTGATCATTATGGACTAGCTACCCATGATATGCTTTGATTAAAAAATCCGGGAATTTCATTAGTGATACTTACTGTTTTCTGATAAACCTGTGAACTCACCAGTCTTGTACTGTCTTTTGCATGTTTTCTCTCAGGACATTAATGTGGCACGTTTAGGAGCACAACATCCCCTGCATGTCATTCCGTGTTCATCCCAAACTGTTTTCAAGATTTAATTTCAAGTACTTTACATAAACTGGATTGGACGCGTGTTACGTGTTCCAAAAACCGTTGTTAAATGTTTTCCTGTTTTCGCTTCCACAATACTTAAATATATTTGGTTTGTTTCATTAAAATTAAGCAACTTATATGATTTGTAATTATCGAGTCGTTTGGTGTAACTGATGCTTATCTGAGATCCTGGTTATGTCACACGCCTGACGGTAAAACCCCGTTCGTGGAAATTGAGGGTGTGACACATAGTAAGTAAACGAAGCATTGTGAGCAACTGGTTAGTTATCCAGCACGTATACGTGCTAAGGTTTCCGAGAGATTCAGAAATAAATCCAAAATAAAGGAACGTAAGGTTTTTAAGGTTTCGTGAGAATTGTGACATTATCCCCTTGTGGAAGGGAATTTCATCCCGAAATTGAAGGAAAAGATATCTTACAACTCTATCTTAGGAATTGGAAATTTGATCATTGAACAGTTGCGGATACTTCTTTTTCATTTGATCTTCACGTTCCCAGTAAACTCTAGTCCACGATTAGAGTTCCACCTAACACGCACAATAGGGATCTTGCTACGTTTTAGGGTTTTGACTTCTCGATCCATGATCTCCACTGGTTCTTTGATGAAATGTAATTGGTCATCTATCTTTAGTTCCTCCAATGGCACGATCAATGATTCATCATATAGACATTTCCTTAGATTGGATACGTGAAACACATCGTGTATCCCCCTGAGTTCTTCAGGTAAATTCAACTGATAGGCTACTGGGCCAATCCGTTTTGACAATCTCAAATGGCCCTACGTATCTAGGGCTTAGCTTCCCACGCTTACCAAAACGTATTACTCCTTTCCATGGCGAGACTTTTAAAAGTACCTTGTCGCCAATCTGGAATTCCAATGGTTTACGACGCTTGTCAGCATAACTTTTCTGCCGATCACGTGCCGCTGCCATCTGATTATGTATGTGTACAATCTTTTCAGTTGTTTCGTGCACCAGTTCTGGACCAGTAAGTTGGCTTTCTCCAACCTCTGCCCAACATACAGGTGACCGGCACTTACATCCATAAAGTGCCTCAAATGGTGCGGCTTTAATTGAGGTGTGATAACTGTTATTGTAGGAGAACTCAACCAATGGTAGATGAGTTTCCTAACTGCTGCAGAAATCGATCACACAGGCAGGCAACATGTCTTCTAGTGTCTGGATCGTACGCTCACTCTGGCAATCGGTTTGTGGGTGATACGCAGTGCTCATATCTAGTCGTGTTCCCAATGATCGTTGTAATGACCGCCAGAAATAAGAAGTGAACCGAGCGTCACGATCAGATATAATAGATACTGGCATGCCATGCAGAGAGACTATTTCTCTTAAGTAAATGCGTGTCAGTTTCTTCATTCGGTCCGTCTCCCGGATTGCCAGAAAATGTGCGGATTTTGTTAAGCGATCTATTATAACCCAAATGGTGTCGCATCCGCTGGGAGTCCTGGGTAACTTCGTAATAAAGTCCATTGAAATCTGCTCCCATTTCCACACTGGGATTTCTGGTTGCTGGAGTAAGCCAGATGGTTTCTGGTATTCCACCTTAATTTTGGAGCAAGTTAAGCATTTTCTTACATATGCGGCGATCTCCGCTTTCATGTTCAGCCACCAGTAAAACTCCTTTAGATCTTAATACATCTTGTCTGAACCTGGATGAACTGAGTAACACGTCTTATGAGCTTCATCAATTACCAGTTCTATCAAATTCCCATACAGTGGTACCCAGATCCGTTCCATGAAGTAACGGATTCTGTCGGTTTTGATCTCCAACTGTTTCTCCATGCCTCGCATGTATTCGGCTTTCAGATTCTCAGTCTTTAAGGCCTCATTTTGAGCAGCCTTGATTTGCACAGGTAGATCAAAATGTATGGTCATCTGTAATGCGCGCACCTGACGAGGTCTTAATGTTTCTTTCCGACTAAGGGTGTCGACTACCACATTAGCATTACCCGGATGATACTTGATTGCACAATCGTAGTCATTGAGTAATTCCAACCATCGTCGTTGTCACATATTCAATTACTTTTGATCGTATATGTGCTGGAGGCTCTTGTGATCCGTATAGATCGTGCACTTGGTTCCATATAGGTAGTATCTCCAGATCTTTAGGGCAAACACTACAGCTCCCAATTCCAAATCATGCGTGGTGTAGTTTTTCTCATGCACCCTGAGTTGTCTAGACGCATAAGCTATGACTTTGTCATGTTGCATCAGTACACATCCCAAACCCTGGATGGAAGCATCATAGTAAACAACAAAGTCATCAGTCCCTTCTGGTAAGGCTAGGATTGGTACAGTGCAGAGTCTGTCTTTAAGCGTGTGGAATGCTGTTTCCTCTTTGCTACCCCACTTGTAAACAGTTCCCTTATGGGTCAAGGCAGTCAAAGGTTGTGCCACTTTTGAAAACCCTTCAATAAATCGTCTGTAATAGCCTGCCAAACCAAGGAATTGTCGCACCTCGATAGACGTCTTCGGTGCTGGCCAATCCTTGATGGCATCAATCTTTGATGGATCCATATGTATACCCTTGTCGTTCACCACATGCCCAAAGAAATGCACTTCGCGCATCCAGAAGTCACATTTTGAGAATTTAGCATAAAGTTGTTCATTCCTCAATAATTCTAGTATGGTTCTCAAATGTTCCTCATGATCTTCCTTATTATGAGAGTAGATCAGTATATCATCGATGAATACAATGACAAACTTATCCAAATAAGGCTTGCAGACGCAATTCATGAGGTCCATGAAAACTGCTGGGGCATTGGTCAGTCCGAAAGGCATTACAGCAAACTCATAGTGTCCATAGCGAGTCCGGAACGCCGTCTTCGAAATATCCTCTTCTCAAACCCTTAAGTGATGATAACTTGATCTCAAGTCAATCTTGGAATAGTAGCTAGATCCTTGCAATTGGTCGAACAAGTCATCGATACGCGGAAGTGGATACTTGTTCTTGATCGTCACCTTGTTCAACTCGCGGTAGTCAATACACATCCTGAAGGTTCCATCTTTCTTTTTAACGAAAAGCACTGGAGCTCCCCAGGGTGAAGAGCTGGGACGTATGAATCCCTTATCTAACAATTCTTGAAATTGCTTAGACAACTCCTGTAGTTCGTTCGGTGCCAGACGGTACGGCGCTCGAGCGATCGGAGTCGCTCCGAGTGCTAATTCAATCTTGAATTCCACCTGTCTGTGTGGAGGAAGGCCAGGTAGGTCTTCGGGAAATACCTCGGGAAAGTCTCTCACAACTGGAATATCTTCGACTCGCCTTTCATCCGTCTTCGTTTCAGTAACAAGTGCCAACAAGGCAAGGTGTCCTTTCCTGAGACATTTCTGAGCCTTCAAATATGATATGATGCCGACCACCGCACCCACCTTATCACCTTCCACTGTAAGAATTTCATCGTCCAAAATGGGTAACTTGATCCGCTTCTCCTTGCAAATGATCTCAGCACTATTCTTGGATAACCAATCCATCCCGACTACTACATCGAAGATACCGAGTGTGACAGGTACAAGGTCTATGCAGAAGGTGTGTCCAGATAAGCCTAGCTTACAGTTTCTAAACACTTGGGTTGCTGTTATCGTCCTACCATCGGCTAATTCTATGGTGTACTCAGAAGTCAGGTTATTAGGTACCATTCCTAGTACTTTGCTAAATTTTATGGATACATAACTTTTATCAGCACCGGAGTCAAATAAAACAGAGGCGTAACATTCATTAATAGGGAATCTACCATATATCAAAATCCAAAACTATCGGTCGCATTAAAATAAACCTTTTGTCTTGGAATGAAAAGGAAGAGAAATTCAAGGATTTAAAGAAATAGGCAAGCTAGAGAATCAGTCCGAATCCGAGGGATTAGCACAAATGTCATGGTTTGAATTTCATCCTAATTCGAGGTAAGAGTGAGCATTCATACGAGTAGAACTGATAGATAGTTTCCACATCAGAGGCTATGTTATATGAAAACCGAGACTTTCTTGCTCAAGTTGTAGAAATGATGACTTATACTGACTTCAACGTTACCACCCGACCAAATTCACCGGACTTAGCATGCACGTCAAATTACAATTACGTGTGCACCCGTAATGGTAATTTGCTTTGCATGATCACCCACGGTTCCTCCTGTCAGGCTAACAATCTTGTCAAGTACAGTGGTCATCATCGATAGGAGTACCAAATATGTAAGTATTATATCAGGGTCGATCAATCAAAGTATACGAAAGGATCAGTAAGGTTCAGGAAATTCATAAGTAACCCCTCCCATGACTCACAGCAACTTGAAGCCACCATCCCTGTAGTCGTAAGCTCACAGGGATACGTTAAAACAAAAGTTCTCAGGCAACCAACTTAAGTAAGCACAGCTTAGTAATCTATGTGTGTGTAACTAATGTAAATCCAACTATAGTCTAAAATGCAATGCAAATGAGATGCAAAGTTCATTTTATTTTTCTATAACTAATGCTCTGATACCACTTTGTCACACCCTCAATTTCCACAAAAGGGGTTTTACCGCTAGGCATGTGATATAACCAGGATCTCAGATAAGCATCAGTTACACCAAATGACTCGACAATTACAAATCATATAAGTTGCTTAATAATAATGAAATAAACCAACTTGTATTTAAGTATTGCGGAAGCGAAAACAGGAAAACATGTAACAATAGTTTTGGAACACGCAAACACGTGCCCGGTCCAATTTATGTAAAGTAAATGAAATTAAATCTTGAAAACAGTTTGGGATGAATGCGGGATGACATACAGTGGATGCTGTGCTCCTAAACGTGCCATTTAATGTCCTGAGAGAAAACATGCAAAAGTCAGTACAAGACTGGTGAGTTCACAAGTTTATCAGAAAACAGCAAGTATCAGTAATGTAATTCCCGGATTTAGTAATCAAAGCATATCATGGGTAGCTAGCCCATAGCAATCACTATGTGTATGAAGTCGCGACCGAGCTGACATGTAATCAATAGTAATAAAGTATGCCCGGCTGTGGATTCCCCACCACAACACTGTAAAACAGGCTAACCGTTCACCCGTTTGACCTCCAGTCAAGCTAGCGCGACTAGCCCGGCGGGGTATGTCAATCCCAGTAGATCTACTAACAATCACCTCGCTATTTGCATATTAACGGTCCGAAGGGCAAAGTATAACACCATAGTATCAGGTATATGCAGTATTACAAAAAAAACCCAATGCAATGTAACGTTTATGAAAGCAGCATGTTTCTCTCCCCCAAAAAGAGTATAAAGTAAAAGTGGGGCTGTAAACTCACTTGGTATGCGTAACAACTATTTAAAGTTTACTTGGAGAATAAGTGAACTGACAACTTTTAGAGGTTACCTAAATCATGTAAGTACATAAGTACGTGCAAACAGAGAACATGTGGAACTCTAAGCACACACAACCAAAGACTCAGGGTTTCAGAAAAATAGACATGTTTGACCCGGTTGACCCGTTTGACCTGTTGGTGACATTATGACTTGTAATTTCTTTAAGTAACATAATCATTCCTCAAGCATGGTTAACATACATCATAACAATTAATATCCAGTCCCAAACATGATGTCCTAATTAGTAATCATCATTCAACATCATACTTGATCATCAAGTTCCATACAAGCCAATTAACACATTTCATCACAATAAGCATTCTTAATAAATACTTTAGCATGATCCTAACATCAAGAACATATCCAATTCACAACTTATACCATCAAAATAAATTCTAGTAGTACTAACATTACACGCAAAAGCCAAGTAAATATGCTACACGTTGTAGGTATTCGTTTTCCAGAATCTGCGTTTTCCGGCAGATTCTAGGTGTTCGGAAGATACGGTCAAACACATAACCAACCAAGGATTTAGGCCAAGGCCAAACTCCTGTAGGCTCTCCTATGAGTCAATTAAGTATGTGAAAAGTTGTTTTAGGTTTTAAGGGCCTGGAGTTACTAGAAAAATTAAAAATGTTACAGCAGCTCTCAACCGGAGGGCTGTCAGAAAGTTTGTTTCTGACCACACTTCACTAAAATGATCATAACTCACGTTTTACACGTCCAAATTGGACAAGGTTGAATATTTTGAAACTACACTCCATGGGGAACATGTTAGACTCAAGAAAGCCAGTTTTTGGATTCGTCTTCATTTGGTTATGTCATGATCAATATAGAGTATGCAATCTGCCAGATATCAGAACATGTACACATTTAACATTTGTCATACCCCACATACCACATAACGATTTCCCAATACAAGAATCATTTTTAGAGCAGGTCATAGCATCTATTAGAACATCTAATTATTACCATGAACATATCCATAACATCAATACATCAATTCCTTGCAAGATTAATATATTCTAGTATTTATCCAACCAAACTAACATCATGAAATCATGAAACAACCATCAATTTCATGTAATTAACTTTAATTTAAAATTTGAGTTCATCGTGTATCAAACCCACGAATTTAATCAACAAAAACTTATAATTCTTGCATAATCAATATCAAGCAATACGTAAACCATCAAACTAAACTACTAGCATCATCAATTAACCCAAGGATCATCATCAAGATCATCAACATAACATCTAACCCTCGGCCGACCTAAAGAACCCACACAAAACATCAGACTAACCTTTGATTCTTGTAATAGAACACGAATTGATGCTTGTAACTTGTTGTATTGCTTGAATTCGGTCCAAAATCGCAGCCAAATGCTTATTCTTGGCTGATTTTTGAAGCAAAGAAGGGTGGAGAAGAAAGAGGCGGTCGAATGGAGGTTCTAGAGGTGCGTTTTGGTTTTTAAATCCTTTAATTATCCACAGTTACCCTTTTACCCCTTATAATTTGTATTCTTATGAAAAGTAAGCTTTAAACTCTTTTAAAAGTTTTTTTAACTAAATTAATAAGCATGTAAACCCATGGTAACATCTATATATTTGATCTTTATAAAACACAAAACATACGAATTTATACACACGTTTCCACGTTACGCGATTAATGCTCGATTTACATGTAAAACACACAAGCACATAAACATAACGCAATAATCAGATAATCAGTTAAATTATCATTAATTAATCATTACTAATTGTCATTAGGTCACCAACGTTAAACGACAACCAGTGTGTGCTCAAGAGACGTGTATGCAAGACTTAACGAGACTAACGGAGTTTGGTAACGTAAAATTACCGAGTGTCACACTATTTTAGCATTGCCAGAAGAAACAGATAATTTTATAGTATATTGTGATGCATCAAGTCAAGGTTTTGGATGTGTTTTAATGAAAAAAGACAAGGTAATTGCATATGCATCTAGACAACTGAGAGGTAGTGAAAAGAACTATACTACACATGATCTGGAAATAGGAGCAGTAGTATTTGCACTAAAAATTTGGAGGCATTACTTGTATGGGACTAAGTATGTAATTTATACGGATCATAAAAGTTTACAACATATATTTGATCAGAAGATATTGAATATGAGACAAAGAATATGGATAGATTTATTAAGTGACTATGATCGTGAAATCAAGTATCATCTAGGAAAAAGCAAATGTAGTAGTTGATGCTTTAAGTAGAAAGGAAAGAATTAAACCATTACAGGTTCGTGCTATGAGAATGGAAATACATTCAAATTTGTTGAATCAAATTCGGGAGGCTCAAAAAAAAGATAGATTGAAGGTCAATGGACAATTAAAAGATTTAGAAGAAGAAAAAGATGGAATCCTGAAATTCAAAGGAAGAATTTGGGTGCCAGATTATAGCATGCTTAGAACAATTATCCTACAAGAAGCACATAAGTCAAGATATTCTGTACATCCAGGAAATAATAAAATGTACAAGGACTTGAAAAGCCAATACTGGTGGCCAGGCATGAAGAAGTCAGTCGGAGAATTTGTAGAAAAGTGTGATATTTGTTCAAGGGTAAAAGCGGAAAATCAAAAACCTTCAGGATATTTGCAACAACTAGAAATCCCAGAATGGAAATGGGACCAGATTACTATGGATTTTGTAACCAAACTACCAAGAACCACAAGTGGTTATGACACAATATGGGTTATAGTGGATAGATTAACTAAGTCAACACATTTCTTACCTATAAGAGAAGATTACAAGATAGAAAAGCTAGCAAGGATTTATGTGAAAGAAATTGTGTCTAGACATAGAATACCTATATCAATCATATCAGACAGAGATAGTAGGTTTACTTCAAGATTTTGGCAAACATTTCAAAAGGCCTTAGGAACGCAAGTGAATATGAGTACAGCTTATCATCCACAAACTGATGGACAAAGTGAAAGAACAATACAAACACTGAAAGATATGTTAAGAGCTCGTGCTATAGATTTCAGAGGTAACTGGGATACCCACTTACCATTGATTGAATTTTCGTACAATAACAGTTATCACTCTAGTATTGGAATAGCCCCATTTGAAGCCTTGTATGGAAAAAGTGTAGATCACCCTTGTGTTGGAATGAAATAGGAGACAGGCAACTTATAGGCCTTGAATTGGTACAAGAAACATCTGATAAGATCACTAAACAGCCCGTGATCGACAGAAAAGCTATGCTGATAAACGAAGAAAACCATTGGAATTTCAAGTCGGAGACAAAGTCTACCTAAAAGTATCACCCACAAAGGGAATTATTTGATTTGGGAAACGGAATAAGTTAAACCCCAGATATGTTGGCCCATTTGAAATCATTTAAAGGATTGGTTCTGTAGTGTACAAATTAGATTTACAGCAAGAACTGAGTGAGGTACATAAAATGTGTCCAATCTAAAGAAATGTCTAACAGACGAGACATTAAAAGTAACAATTCACGAAGTCAAAATAGATAGGAGACTTCATTTTGTGGAAGAATCAGTAGCTATCATAGGCGAAGAAGTGAAAGGATTAAGGAGGAATAGAATACCCCTTGGAATGCAAAGAGAGAACCAGAATTTACATGGGAAAGAGAAGATGAAATCAAAAAGAAATATCCCCACTTGTTCAGAGTCAGTAATCAGATAAGTTCTACTCAACTTTAGGAACTACTCTCCAATGAATTTCGGGATGAAATTCTTTTAATAGGGGAGAATGTCACAACCCTAAAAATTAAGGTTAGACAACTTTAAGATTTTTACATGTTAACCATTAAGTGACTAACTCTTTTATGGCTTGTCTATATATATTTCATGTGTATATGTATATTATACGTATGCATACTTGCATGCATGAGGATTAAGTATGCATACGTATACTTTTACGTATGCATGTATAAGTTAGGTTATCAAAATGTTGTTTGATCAAAAATACTTCAACATTACAAGATCAAGTGAACCATGTTACAACCTAACAAAACAACATAATACAATGAAACATCAAAGATACTTTGACATCAAAACAAAACTAAGCAAACCTTCAACACCTGAACATTAACCTAAGTAAAACTTAAAGCCTCAACCCTGGATAATTAAGTTAACAACCCATCTGATTAAACACTTAAACTTGATTAAACCTTGCATTAGCGATGACTCATGCATCTCCTTGCTCACTACCTTGCACAATACCAAATCAACTCCCTTGCTCACCACCTAAGTCTAGAAGTCAACTAAGCAAACCTAAGACACACCACCTCACTAAGATAATACCTAGGACCATCATTACCTTTCCTCTATTTGAAGCTCTCGGCCAAGCAACCCAAACTACCACCTTTTCATTCTCTCTCTCGATTTCTATAAACTCAACCATCCACAACGGTGGTTATACCATTAAAACCCCCAGGAAAAAGATACGACGTGGTGACAAGTTTATGATTAAAGAAGGAGAAAACTTGGAAATAAAAAATTCTGATTTCCCCGATGACAAAGAAAAAGAAACTAAAAGGCAAAGGTTGGATAATGATCAGATAGAAACTGCTCAGCAGACCCTTAAAAAGCTCAAGGAAATGCAACAAGGAATCCAGAAGATCGAGAAGGATGTTAAGGAATTAAAGACACCCAAGAAAAATATCTTTACAAAGATATGGAACAGGGTTTACAAGAATTAGAAGTTACCCTTAATCTAACTTGTCAGAATATAAGAATAAGAACTTAATGATATATAAATCTTTTATGTTTGAAATTACTATCTGTTATGTAAAAATTGTGTTAAAATTTTAGATTCTTATTTTTAAATGCTAATCGTAATTAACTATAGTGAATCATGCCACCAAAAAGAAACACTCAGCCTGTACGAAGAACAGCGTTGGACGACCCAGAACTAGACTAGGAGAGGAAATTCCTGTAAACAATACTACAAACGAGAATGACAGGATTTCTTAATTAGCAGCTCAGCAAATAGAAGCTGCAATACCTACATTGATAGATCAGCTGCAACAGAACCTGAATTTTGGAACTACATCACACAGGAACGAAGGTCCAGAAGATGCCAATACAGAGGAACGACAAGAGGAGGAAATTAATGGAGTTACGAAGGGATGCTCTTACAAAACTTTTATGTCATGTAGACACCGGGAATTTGATGGAAAAGGAGGAGCAGTACAAGGACTTCGTTCTTCTTTCTTTCTTTTACTTTCTTCTTTATTCCTTTTACTTTCTTCTTTCTTCCTTTTACTTTTTTCTTTCTTCCTTTTACTTTCTTCTTTCTTCCTTTTACTTTCTTCTTTCTTTTTTTTCTTTCTCGTTCTATTTTCTATCTTTATTCTTTCTCTTACTTTGTTCTTTTCTTCTTTTCTTTCTTTCTTTTCTTTCTTCTTTCTTTCTTTCTTTCTTTCTTTCTTTCTTTCTTTCTTTCTTTCTTCTTTCTTTCACTTTCTTCTTCTTCCTTCGTTCTTCTTTCTTCCTTTTACTTTCTTCGTTCTTTCTTTTACTTTCTTCCTTCTTCTTCCCCTTCCCCCTCCCCCCTCTACCATATATATATGAATATATATATATATATATATGTATATATATATGTATATATAACATTACCCAATTTTGACACCTTATTTCAAACACATCAATCTCACAGGGCAGAGAATGGCACAATAAATTGTAGATTACTTGAAAGAAATGATCCTTTAAAATTCTGTAGAGTAGCTTTCCATTAAAAGACAATATATTGAATCCATTTTCCATCTCATGCACTGAATTGACCGTTGTTGCAACATACCTATATAAATATTAACGGAATCGGTGATTAAAAATTAATTTACTTCCACGTACATATGACCTAGTAAAAATCTCACATGTACTATATCTTTTTTCCCATAGGATAAAAAGGCTGCTCACAAGTACATTTACACGTGATTGTAGCACTTAGAGAAACTAGTGAATATATAATCCATTATTTTGCTATAATATACCTCCCAGTAGGATCCCAATCAATATCTGTAGCCATAAAATGCTCTGCATTGGCCATAGTTTCAAGTTCACCGACATTATAGAATGTTAGTTTAATTCTTTGTATTGATTAGAAATAAAGTTTTAGTGTTAAAATGTAGAGATAGCATAGTGTAGGGACCAATTGTGTAAATAGTTAGTTAGTACTTCTAACTACTATAAATAAGTGTTGTAGGGTGTAATTTTGTTTGAACACTTTCAATAAAACTTTCATGACCGTTATGTTCAGTTAATATCATTTGGTATCAGAGCGATTAAAGGCTCTCGATCCATAGTCTTCCTCCTTCGATCTTGATCCATCGTCTTCCTCAACCAATCTTGACCCAATTCCCTTGATCATCCGATTTGAATCCCTTAATTCCAGTGGAGCTCGAAGCTACAATCTCTATTGATTGTGATCAACTGTGATTCCCACCCAATTCGATTTCTTGATTCAATTCGATGGCGGACCACAACAGACAGGTGGTTCTGAAGGACATCAGCGACCCAATTTCGTTCAGGATTCCAATTCTCACGCCGACGAATTACACCTCCTGGGTGATAAAGATGGAGGCGTTCATGGATGCCTAGGGGCTCTGGGATGCCATTGAACCACCCACTCAAGACGCGGTGGATGCCAAGCTGGGGAAGAAGGCCAGAGCCTTCATATTCCAATCTTGCCGGAGGATGTACTAATGCAGGTGGCTGCATTCAAGTCTACGAAAGACATTTGGGATGCCTTGAAGAAGCGCTATATGGGTGAAGACAGAGTTAAACAGGCCCGGATTCAAACTCTAGATCATGAGTTTGAAATGCTGTCCATGGGGGAGTCTGAATCCATAGACGACTTAGCAGGGAGGATGGGAGAATTAGTGTCACGATATAGAGACCTGGGGACAACAGTTGCAGCCTCTAGACAAGAAAGGAAGTTCTTGAGGGCAGCCCCAGATAGGTTCATCCCTATTGTGGCAGCCATAGAGCAATTTTCAGACCTGGAGGCTATGACATTTGAAGAGTTAGTGGGGAGGTTGAAGGCCTATGAAGAAAGGTTAAGGCCAGCCTCTCAAGGGAAGAATTCCTCAGGGCAGTTACTCTTGACAAAGAGTGAATGGCAAGAAAGGGCAAGGAGTGAATCCAAGCCTCAATACCAACGACCCAGTGGATCAGGGGACAACAGAGGTAAAGGAAAGGGAAGAGGAAGGTATGCTCAGGGTAGGGGAGACAAAAACAACTCTGAAGGTGGTGATAAAGGTGCAAATACCACCAAGAAGGGCAAGAGAAGCATGAGATGTTTCAATTGTGACAAATTGGGCCATTTCTCAAGTGAGTGTCGGGCTCCAACAAGAGGAGACCAGGAAGCACACTTGACAGAAACACAAGAAGATCAAGAACCAGCCTTGTTAATGACAAAACTAGATATGGGCCTACTTGAGGAACAAAGTGTGTTCCCGAATAATCTGCTACATGGAGGTGACTCTTACACCTAGTATATTGACAATGGGGCCAGGAACCACATGACTGGCATCAAAACCTACTTCACTGAACTTGATAAGGCCATTACTGGCAAGGTGAAGTTTGGGGATGTGTCAATGGTTGTAATAAGAGGCAGGGGATCCATATGCTTTCAATGTAGCAATGGTGAACACATAGTAGTGACTAATGTCTACTACATATCTGCTTTGAGAAGTAACATACTAACTCTAGTTCAACTGGATGAAGTGGGTTGTAAAGTCTTGATGAAGGATGACTACCTATGGGTCTATGAGAAGAGTGGAAGAACTCCAATGAAGGTAAAGAAATCTGAGAATAGGCTTTACAAAATAAAACTGGAAGTTACACCCCCTATGTGCCTACTCACAGCCATGCATGACATAGCTTGGACATGGCATGCAAGGCTGGGACACTTGAGTTTTGACTCAATAAACAGGATGTCCAGGCACAATATGGTGAGGGGGATGCCCAAGATAAGCCACAAATCACAATTGTGTGAGAGCTGACTGGTTGGCAAACACAGAAGTCAGTCTTACCCCAGTGCAAGCAATTTCAGGGCAAAGACACCCTTGAACTGGTTCATGCTGATCTGTGTGGGCCAATAGACCCACCCACACATGCAGGGAACAGATATTTTATGCTCTTGGTGGATGACTGTTCAAGAATCATGTGGGTATACTTGCTTAAGTCTAAAGATGAAGCACCAGAAGCATTCAAGACTTTCAAAGCCCAAGCCCAATCAGAAACTGCTTACAAGATCAAAGCCCTTAGAACAGATAGGGGGAGAGAGTTTACTTCCAGGAGCTTTGAACAGTTGTGTGACCTGGATGGGATTAAGAAATACCTGACAGCTCCCTACTCTCCATAACAGAATGGGGTTATGGAGAGGAGAAACCAGACAGTGATAGGCATGACCAGGTCTATTCTAAAGGCAATGCATATGCCTTTGGACCTCTGGGCTGAGGCAATAAGACATTCAGTCTTCCTTCTAAACAGGAGTCCAACCAAAGCCCTAGACAACATGACCCCATATGAAAGTCTGTATAAAAGAAAGCCAAATATAAAGCATCTAAGGGTGTTTGGATGCAGGGCACATGTCATGATCCTTAGTCACGTAGTAAAGAAGCTGGATGATAGGAGTATGCCAATGGTGCATCTAGGCATAGAACCTAGTTCCAAAGCCTACAGGCTGTATAACCCAGTGATTAGGAGGATAGTGGTCACTAGAAATATGAAATTTGAGGAAAGGAGACCATGGGAATAGGAAAATGTTGATCCTGATGTATCCAGTCAAAGGTATGCAAAATTTTGCATGTCCTCATGTTTCCCAGGCCCAAATGATGTTGCATCAACTATGCAAACTTCTGATCAGTTGGGTCAGAACCCTGACATGAGTACAGGGAATGAAACTTCTCCAAGTCAAGTACCCAGTCAAGTTCAGCCCAACCCTGAATCAGGAGAAGAATTGGAGGATTCAAGGGGTGCAAGTGAAGGTTGTCCTTTGGGAAGTGAACAAGTTCCCAGATCAACTTATGATGATACCCCACCTAAAGATTTTACAAGCCTGAATGATATGTTCAATAGGATAGAGGTCTTAGGACAGATTCCTTTTGAGCCTTCTATATTCAATGAGTCAGAGTTGCTACTGCTGATAAAAGAGCCAAACAACCATGAGCAAGCTAAGAGCAACCCTGAGTGGAGAAAAGCTATGCAATATAAGATTGATAGCATAGAGAAGAATAGAACTTGGAATCTAGTTAAGTGGCCAAGGGGAGTGAAACCTATAGGAGTTAAATGGTTGTTTAAGCTCAAAAAGAATACAGAGGGAAGAGTTATCAGGCATAAAGCAAGGTTGGTTATGAAAGGCTATGTGCAGAAATATGGAGTTGACTATGAAGAAGTGTTTGCCCCTGTTGCTAGGTTAGAGACTGTAAGGTTAATTCTAGCTTTGGCAGCTGCAAACAAGTGGAATGTTCATCACTTAGATGTTATGACAGCCTTCTTGAATGGGGATTTGAAGTAAGATGTGTATGTGACACAGCTAGAAGGCTTTGTAAACTCTTGCAAGGAGAGGTTAGTGTATAAACTCATTAAGGATTTATATGGCCTTAAACAGGCTCCAAGAGCCTGGAATGAGAAATTACATGATACCTTGTTAGAATTTGGTTTCAAAAGGTGTCCATAGGAACATGCAATGTACAACAGTCAGTCTGAAGAAGGGTCTGTGATAATAGGAGTGTATGTGGATGATTTAATTGTGACTGGTTCAAGTACAAGGATGGTTGAGGAGTTTAAAGCAATGATGAAGTCTAAGTTTGAGATGACAGACCTTGGATTGTTGAACTATTACTTAGGCATAGAGGTGAAACAAGAAGAAAGTGGTATCTTCTTGAATCAATTTGGGTATGCTAAGAAAATTCTGGAGAACAGAACATGTAGGAGTGCAACTCAACCAAAGTCCTTATGGATCCAGGGTTAAAACTAGGGAAAGATGAGGATCAGGATTCTGTGGATGCTATAATGTATTGAAGAGTTATAGGATGTTTGAGATACTTAACTCAAACTAGACCTGACTTGAGTTCCTCTGTGGGTATAGCAAGCAGATTCATGGAGTCCGCTATAACTACTCATTGGCAAGCAATTAAACACATCTTGAGATACTTAAAAAGTACTCTAGATTATGGTATTTGGTATGAATGTGGGAACATTAATGATTTACTGGGCTATAGTGATAGCTCTCATGCACCTACTAAGGCTGATGGTAAGAGCACTATAGGTATGGTGTTCTACTATGGTGGAGGGCCTTTAGTTGGGTTAGTCAAAAGCAAGAAACTGTTGCTTTATCATCATGTGAGGCAGACTTTATAGCTACTACTGCTACTACTCCACAAGCTGTATGGTTAAGAAGTGTGTTGGAAGTATTGACAGGAGTTAAGGCACGTCCAATATTGATACATGTGGATAATAAGTCAGCTATTCAATTAATGAAGAATCCAGTGTTTCATGGAAGATCTAAACACATAGATGTCAGATACCATTACATAAGGAGTTGCGTTGAAAGGGGTTTGATAGTAGTGAAACATATTTGTGGAGAGGAGCAAAAGCCTGATATTCTCACAAAAGCTCTACGAGGCTGAAATTTACTGATATGAAAAGGCTGCTTGGAGTAGGCTCAATAAAAGAATTAAGAGGGTGATTGTTAGTTTAATTCTTTGTATTGATTAAAAAAAAATTTTCGTCTTAAAATGTAGAGATAGCATAGTGTAGGGACCAATTATGTAAATAGTTAGTTAGTACTTCTAACTACTATAAATAAGTGATGTAGGGTGTAATTTTGTTTGAACACTTTCAATAAAACTTTCATGACCATTATGTTCAGTTAATATCATAGAACTCGAGCTGTCCATCGAACCCCTTCAATCCAGCCAAAATGATAAAACGACCAGTGGGTGACAAAAAGAGAGCGTTCGCTTGCTTTGCTTTAGGGTCATGAGCTTTGACACTTTACTACCTTTCACAGAATAGAAACTAACATGGGGCCTTGGATTATCACCATGAATAACTGCAAACCTGTGACCCTTTGGCTCCCATGCAAATGAAATAACCTTATCGTTTTTGTTGTCAAGCTAAAAGACCTCGATCGTATGTCACGCTCTTTCATTCTGAAAAGCTCGAATCCAGTGTATGTGCTCTTTTTGGTTTTTGTGTACCATTCAACTTTAACAGCGAGATATTCCCCGTTACTCTGCCAATACATTTTGCAATCACTGACACTAAATAGATTCTTCTGCCTCAGCACGTACACATCAGAAAGAAACTTCAAAAACGAATCGAATAAAAAATAAATAGTAAGAGATTACTTGAAAATAGGCCAGGAAACCCCAGTAAAGACTCCGGTTCCTCCAGTTGCAAACTCGTCCGCACTTCCCTCAAAATCTCTCATAACTTTTCCAGTTCTCACATCAAATATGTTGAGTACCACCTTCTGATTAAGAGCAAATAGCACAAGTAAATGAAAAAAGTTACTAACACCTAAAGATGAATGGACAGATCAAAAAAGTTTGGTATACAGGTTTTGAGTCAAAGTTAGTAAACTTGGGATGGGTCAAAAGAGTCAGGTCAGGTTGATGTAAAACAGTTAATTGTCCTAACTTATAATTTTTTTATCAAATAATTAGTTTTCAAATACGATATACATTTGTAAATAAATTATTTACGAGGTTCAAAACATTATAAACATACTTTAGATGACTGCCGGCCTGTTCGTGGGATTTTCTGTTGAGTTAATTTGCTTTAATGTATCATTTGACCCCTCAAAACAATAACCCAAATCAACATATTCATATATAAATGGATTTTAATTAGCACCTTTTACAAGATTATATAAAACTGGACAAAGTAATAGACTTTGTTACATGAGTATCTTGGGCGTTGCTTGGTTCATGGCTGCTATACATAACCAGATATTTCTCGCCAGGAGAGAAGTCGATGAGTTTGACCTATAGTAAACAGCCAAATTTCATTATCATATACACAGACATGAAGAAAAATTAGACAAAAATTGCTAGGTGAAAAGGATTACTAATCATACACAACCTGTGGATGAGCATAGCGCATCAGGCGGTTAAATGTAGAAGCACCGCCCCAAACAGCAGCACCCTGGCTATGAACTGTGGCTAAGTAGGTCCCTAATGGAGACCACTGCACAAAACTTTCAGTCCAAAACTGCAGGAAAAAAATAAACTCCAATATGAACATACGTTCATATAAACAAAGAGAAAGGAACAAAATACGAACAAGATAATAGATTTTTATTTACGGGTCGCTTATAAACAGGATCGGCCTTCACTTGTCTTGCATCATTCCTCAGGACCTCTGTATCTGATCCAGCCGGAATAACTAACTGATCTCTGCCTTTCTCATCGGTTAGCCAGTGTTGCAGATTCTCCTGCATTAATAAATCAACATGTTTCAAATATATTACTAATTTACCAACAATATATTAATAATTTTCCAGACATCTTACAGGCATTCA
This sequence comes from Flaveria linearis, assembly GCA_024085815.1. Taxonomy (NCBI): domain Eukaryota; kingdom Viridiplantae; phylum Streptophyta; class Magnoliopsida; order Asterales; family Asteraceae; genus Flaveria; species Flaveria linearis. Next base: position 82,884,922 of record CM044003.1, read on the forward strand.
CAAAATCTGCCAAATAAAACCATTGCATAGATACAAATTTCAGTTCACACCCAAACTCATGACTTTCAACAGAAAGTCCACAAATAAGATATTTAGAAATGATTAATGACTGTTTAAACTTGGCAATAACTGAGCATGCATATTGTAGTGTGCACTAATATAATACCAACAAATGAATCACTCAGAACTGAACACCCTATGATGAAAAGTAACTGCAGTATGTCAAAAATTAACAACTGCTTTCAAAAACTGTAATTAGGCACGTAAAAGTGTACTGTAGCATGGGTGTCTCGTGATGGACTATAAGGAAAATACATCATTAGCACAAAAGCGGCAGATATCACATAATAGTCTAGGCATAGAGTTGTAAATAAATCCAAATACCAACCCCGGGCGTATAATGCTTAATTTCAGGAGGAACCCACTCGTATGGGACTTTCATGAACGTATCGATTTCATCAAACATCTTGACAGCTAAAATGTGTGCTCTGTCTAGATTGTGTCCATTAGTCTTCTCCTTAGCAAGCTCAGCTTCCTAGAAAAATTCAAGACCAAAAAAAAAAAAGTTAACGTATTCATGACCAGTTTAGAAAAGAACTATTGAATTATGACCTATTGGAGAAGGGAATGGGAAAGATACCTGGGAAGTGTTGTACTCAATGAAACAGTAACCTCGCGTTTCATCGGTGTCTTCCTCAACAGGCATCCACAGACCATTTTCCTTAATTACCCCGATTCGGCTGTATATCATACGCACAACGCCTTCAAGCTTCTCAAACTTCTCTTTTGGCACAACAGGCAAGTTATCCACAACAATAATACTGCCAAACCCAGCATTATATTCCAACGAATCCTCCAAGTACGTTAAGATCATCCTCATCATCATCATCATCATCATCACTGAAATTCCAAACACAAAAATAGAACCAAACTGGTAAATAAAAAACATGAATTCAAAACTCATCATAATCAAAGGCACGTGTATATACAAGCATGCATATGCATACTCTTTTACAACAGCCTTTAGAAACGGTATGGTCCATGGGCAAACATGCATGTACACCATTAGTATTTAGCCTAAACAAAATCTACAAATACAAAATATGTACATTCTTTTGATAAATTACACAACCAATAAACCCAAATCAAAATAAGTTTGAACTATATCTTTCGATAAATTACACAAAAACATGGAGAAATAGCAGTGTATGTGTATTATATCTATCTACCTTTTGAAGCCAAAGTCTTCACCGAGAGGGAGACCAATAGAGTTCCAATCAACTGCAGAAAAATCGATGTTCAAACGACCGGCTTGAGCTCGTATGCAGGGCCGGCTTAACGTATTTGGAGGCCCAAAGCAAACCAAAAAATGAGGCCCTTTAAAACTACGGTTATAAACTCTCCGCTTTTATCCGAGCTTGAGACCGGTAATGATAAACTAATAAGTTTACAAATTGATAGAGTTAAATAATTTTTTAAGTTATTTATAGCATGTATATAAATATATTTAGATTAGATTTATTTTTTTTAACTTATCTGATGCTAATGTTTTAATGAATTCTTCATAATCAATTTCTTTTATTTTATTTTTCAATCTACAAAAGAGCTAAAATGCTTAACTTTTCTTACGACATTGTAGATTGTATATAATATATTTTTCTAAGTTATAATAAGTTTGGCAAAAAAACAACAGTTGTGGTTAAGAATTTTAGTAACGATCCTTTAGTGATTTATTTAAAACTTCTTGTTTATTCTTTCCTTTTTTTATCTCTTGATGCACCACGCGGTTTTCAAATACAGTTTGACAGTATTATAATTTCTAAGTGACAAAGACACAAGTTAGTAAGTTTTAACTCCTAGTTGTAGCATGAACAATACTAGATTAGATTCAAGCTATTAATTAAGTAATGTAAATAGAAATCACATTAAACAATAAAGTAATCAAATAAATCAGATTCAAGCTATTACATAATTAAAATGAATAAATAAAAGCAATAAACTAATCAAATGAATTCAGATGCAACACAGAATCACAAAAACACTAATTCAAAGAATCGAAGTCAAGTAATTTAGAAACAAATAAAATCTCAATCCAATTAAATATTCCAAATATCCAATTGAATTGTTGGCCCTATTCAAAGCATAAAGAGCAAATCAGAATACTAAACTGATGAAGGTAGTTTGTCGGATGTCTATTTGCAGACTCTTGTTGCTCGTCGCTCAAATAAAACAAAGAAAATCAAAGTTTAGGTGTCTCCTATCGCAATTGAAAATTTAAAATAGCAATACACAATCACAGAAACTAAGAAATGTTAGTCTAATCGTTGTTTTGATGAATACAAACTGAATATTAAAGTAAGAAAATCGTAATCGTCCCTTGAACTGAAAATTACTGAGTGAGTTGCAACTAAGGATTTATCGATCGGAACAATGCTGCTATTGATCTTGTAAATTGTAATCGTCGTAGGGGCGGCTTGTCCATCTGTCAGGCTTGATTATTAGCGAATCAACGACCCTTCGTTTTTTATGAGAATTTGAGAACGAAGCATTTGCAAATAAAAGACGCACCATAACTGTTTTAAGGCTGCTTAATGTTACTGCAATTTGTATTCACAAGTGGGCTGCTGAATTTTGAGTCCCAGTACACATATACATATAATTTCTTTTTTTAAAATTAGAGGCCTATATTTTAGGAGGCCCAAAGCCCTTGTTTGGGCCACAAATGCTATTAGGCCGGCCCTGCTCGTATGTCTTCCATTGACATTACGTCCGCCATGATTTCTGTAGAGAAATACGATCGCTGACAAATTAGGGTTTACGTATGGTGAACAACCTGAACTTATATAGCATTCTTATTTTCCTTATTTAACTAAACATCATACGTCAATATGGGGTTTGCTCACTTGCTAGAGACTTTTCTTTTTAAATAGGAGGTGCTGGGTTCAAACCCAGACATGATGTAACTTGTTGTAATTTAGGAATAGGAGTATGATAGATGTGTCGTTAAAAAAAACTAAACATCATTCTTATCATTAAAACTTATTCTTGTCTCTTAAAAATCATTTGCATCATATTATTCATTTTTTATTTTTATTTTTTATGTTTATTAGTTTTAGTTATTCTCTTTTTGTTTTTTCAACGCATAAAAGAAACCTATATATATAAGAGTAAATTACACGGATAGTCCCGGGCTATGCACGTAGCAGTTTTTGATCTTTTTGACCCTGTTCTTGATCAAATGTGAAGACAGGGTCACTAGTTTCAATAAATTACAGATGTGGTACTGAATTATATAAAGAATGCACGCTGACAATCCCTGAAACTAACAAAGGGTTAAGTTTCTCTATTAATTTTTTAAGACTAAAATACACCTTCTTTTTTTATCATTTTCTCCATAATCAACACTCACCACCGCCGCCTCTACCCTCAACCCACCACCGTCGTCGCCGCCTCTACCCTTAATCCACCACCATCACCGTCACCGCCTGCACCCTCAACCCACCTTCACAAATGCCTCAACCATTAACCCACCACCACCGTCATTGCCTATTTCCTCAACCCAATTGAGTATGTGAGAGATTAATCATAGCCTGAACCTGGGATAGGTTCAAATAGGTCAATTAAGGAGATCTAAGAGGAAGAACAGTTATGTGATACAACTGCAGTTGAAAAACTTTGAGTGATTCAGATTGTAGAAAATCTATGTGAAGTAGATTGGATTCTATGTGAGGTAGAACATTAGGTTGTGTGAAGTTGTGTGAAGGAGATTTGAAGATCAGCCATTGATCAAACTAGGAAGAAACATGATTCCAGCAACTAGAGTTAGTAAAATTGAGATAAGGTGACTAGAGGTGAAAGTAATAAGACAATAGGGTCTAATTTCTATTAAAAAACTAAGTGATTTAGCATAGGAAACAAAGTGATGTGTGAAGCACTAGAGATCAAGTCTGTGTGATTCATATCAATTAAGAAAAAGAAGTAGTTTGTTGTGTGAGGTAGCAAAGGAAAAGGAGGAAAAAGTAGAAAACTTTACTATTTGTGTGATGCAAAGATAGTCAAGAAGAATATAATTTTACCTAAATTATAAGTTATGATACTTTCTGGGAATTAGAAGAGAATACTTGGCCAAATAAGAAGATATATATGTCATAAATTTTTTATCATTATGATGGCGATGGAACTGATAGGGTGCAGGGAGGTGATATCCGACATTGTCTATAAAGATGAATGAAACCTAGAAATGTTCTTGGAGATTCACAAGATGATGGTTTTAATTAAGACATGAAAATTGGTTAAGAATTACAGTGAATCAACAACAAGGTGTTACTCGGAATTCAAGACCAAGGTGGTATAACATCAAAACAAGGTGTTACTCGGAATTCAAGACGAAGGTGGTATAACATCAAGATTAAAGGCGAAAATGTTAGAAATATGTTGATGATCAAGGTTGTATATGGGTGACCAAGAAAAAAGAAGTTGGACTTAGTTCACATATTGAAAATGTTAGTCAAGGTTAAAACTAGGAAAGTATTAAATGTGTTGGCTGTGAATGGACTGTCATTCTAGCTGTGGTTTCACAATAATTAATATTAAAAGTACTAAAAGAGAGTCATTGTATAGAGTTTAAGGTCTGGTCTTTTGTTCTTCATATTAATATAAAGCGTCGTGGTAGTTCCCATAAAATACGAAGTATTAGATCTTTTTTCAAGCCAATATTCAAACAATATGATGGTAGTGTAGGGACTTTAACATCTAAAAAGGATCAATGAAAACCTCAAGAATAGAGAAAAACATCTCTGTCGAAGCGATATCAGGGGGTTGCATCAATATTAAGCGGGAGAATGTTAGAAAGTAATCTTGATATTCAAGTGTATATACCGGTGAACCAAGGAAGAAAATGGTGGAATCAGTTCACATGTAGAAGTTGTTAGTCAAGGTTAATATTTGGAAAGTATTAAATGTTTTGGTTGTGAATGGGCTATCATTCCAGCTATGGTGCATAGTAATTAAGGTTCGTATAAAATAGAGTAATTTTATAGAGTTTAAGGTGTGGTTTTTGTTCTTCATATTAAAAAAGAGTCATGGTAGTTCCCACAAAATACCGAGTATTATCTTTGTTTTTCTAGGCTAATATTCTAACATAATGATGGTAGTGCAGGGACTTTAACATCTAAAAAGGAAGATGAAAACCTCAAGAACGAAGAAAAAATCGCTCTCGAAGAAGTGTCAGAAGATTAACTGGGTTGTATAAAAAAATCCTTCAAAATTTAATTTATTATATCAAAGTAAGCTATTCAGTCTTTATGTGAAACACTTTAAATCTATACTATTTTTTGTTATCACAACTCAAATTATGTGCATCTAGAAGCACAAGTGAGGATATGGTTTGCTCAATAATTTAGACTCGACTACCATACTTATATTACACCATTGTAATTTTTAGTTCACATTAATAACATGTATAATACATTCATCACTATACTGTTTTGTTTTCATTTACAGTTTCTTATCCAGCAGTCATGTCAAATTCCATAACTACAAACTCACTAATTTACTTAAACAGACCCTGAAAATCCCCAAATTTACACATAAATGTGATACGACTTTTGAACATTTGCTACAACTTTAGTCTTCTTTTTCATATTATCAAATGCAAATTTGATGTCTCTTTTTTATTATTTCCATTACTCAATTAAGCACTTCTAATGAAGTCTTAAGATCCTTCACTACCATTGATTGAAAAGCCAGTCCACATGTTATGTTTCTAGTTCAAAATAACTTATGCAGGACCTAGGATCAAGAAAACAATATTTGAACAACTGTAACCTGAGTTTTTTAAAATTGAAGTTAGGAGGTTTTAAATATTGAAATATATTTAGATGATATTTTTAGCTTTTCTGTCTTATTTCTTTTGACCTATGTTCTTTTAGTTAAATCATTTATTGGTATTCTATCTTCATAATGCACACATGCTTTGTTAATATTCTGGTTTTTGCATAATCTTATTACTAGTTCAATATACTATGCTTATATAAAAGCATTCACACCATATATATCCAAGCAGTCCATATGTTAGGTATACAAAAATACATGTAACAAATCATATCCTTCACAGTAGGGGTGTTCAATTCAGATTTCCAAAATTCGGATATCCAAAATATCCGAATTTTGGATATCCGAAATTTCAGATAGTGGATTTCACTATCCGAATCCGAATTCAAAATTTCGGATATCTGAATTTCGGATATCCGAAATTTCGGATTCGGATTTGGATATCCGTTCGGATATCCGAATTAAAAAAATTGTATTATTCAATAAATTTTATACAAATATTTATAATTTTTATTGAAATATTTTTGGATATTCAAAGTTTTTATTAAAATATCCAAAATATTTTATAAAATATCCGAAATATCAAAAAATTCTCAAAATTTTTAATATTTTGAAAATATCCGAAATATCCGAAATATCTGAAAATTCTCAAAATCTGAATCTGAATCTGAATTTTAAATTTTGGATATCCGAAGTTTGGATATCTGAATTTTCGAATATCCAAATTTTGGATATCCGAATTTCGGATTTTCGGATATTTCAGATTCATATTCGGATATTTTTGAACACCCCTACTTCACGAGATGATATACTTAAGCTTTCAAGTACTTCAATGACACTGTATATTATAAATCTCTTTAAAGTTAAATTCACATATTTTAATGTGAATTACTTAAATAATATGAGGCAAAACTTGGGGTTTTGAGTATGGTGATAAAAAATTTAGTGTTCACTACATAAAAAGATTGCATTATTGTTTATTAGTAGGAGTGTAGTGAGCTTTGTTAACTTTGCTTTACCAACTACTTTAGATACTCTAAACCAAGCTTAACATCAACTTAAATGAAACATAAATAATCAAAAACTCATTATCCTAATAATCCACTCCCTTATATGTATGTATGTTGAAGGGGTATCCATAGTCATCCTCCATTTACAGTATCAATCTTGAAGGTGTATATATAATTAATCTTAACTCAATATCTTTTTATCTTATTGCTATGCATTAAAATGACCTTAAAACCATTGATAAGCTCATTTCATAATATATATAGAAGTTAAGCCAAGGCAACGCACATATATGTGTATTATTGATAATTTTCTTAAAGGAATATTAATACCTGAAGGATGATTGAAAATTTTATAGAAACTTGCTTTACATACAAATCATCATCAAAATAAATGAGGGATTTAACAAATTTTATAGTTACAAGGTGTGGAAACGGTGATCAAGAGAGAATATTTTAGTATTCAATTGATCTAATGCTTGATTTTATATTGTAGTTATTATGGAACAAGTTGACTTTGTTTGTCACACCCTCAAATTCCGGGTCTGGAATCTATCATGGAGGGGTGAGCAAACAGGATCGAACACAGTAGTTACACATGTGATGCAATTATCTATATGATAAGTTTTAGATAATCAATCCATTATTATTCAGAGCGTTAGATATTATACGTAGCGGAAATAAATATATATATTGTTTCTTAACAATACGTCTAATCATGTCTTATCAATAACCAATATGTATCTTGAGCTCTTATATGATCCTACGTGCATGTCCATAAGCTCCTAGTAGATACCTGAGAATACATGTAAATCAAGTGTCAACACAGGGTTGGTGAGTTCATAGGTAAGTAAAACATATTTGATAAACCATCAATTATCATTCAAAGAAGGGTTTATTGTAAAAGTATGACTACTCACTGGTGTCACTTGGTATATGAATAACCTGTCGGAACCCTTTTATAAGGTGAACCCGCTATCCCATATACTTACTACGTACAAGCCCAACAAATCCTTCAAATAGGATTTGCCCATGTATCATAGTTTATCATTAATCATCAACTATCATCAATTAAGATTTACTGTAAAAGTGTGAGTTTAATTTACTCACCGGTATATGAATAGCCTGTCGGAACCCTTTTTAATAAGGTGAACCCGCTATCCCACATACCCACTATGTACAAGCCCAACAAATCCTTCACATAGGATTTGTCCATGTATCATAGTTTAATATCCTTTTCATGTGTATTATGTTATTTATAATAATTCAAATCAGAGGGCGCGAATCCTCTCTTTACATTTATCCTCATATGGGTTGTAAGTGGAACTATAATGGCAAACTTTATATAGTGCACATCTGCCTTCTCACACCAGAACAAGTCATCCCGAATGACAATAAGATCTTTATGCATCTTGGTAAGGACCACATGTCCAAACCTTTGTGGGGGTAAGTCACTCCCCGATAGTACTATCCAAAAGATCCCTGCTAGTTTATAGTCCAGTTTACAGAGAAGGATTTTCATAATAACCATATGTAATCATAAATGTGATCAAATTATTATTTAACATAATACACAAAATAATTTGTAACAACATGTATTCCAGCCCCAAAATATTTAAATGATTAAAAAGGGGAATAGTTAAATATGAACTCACCTCAGTCCTTGTGTGGTGTTGACAAGCTAGTAAATTCCTCCTAAGGAATTATAATTCACATAAGCAAACAAATAAAAATCCATAACCTAATTAAGTTAGATCTTGAACCTGGCACTCAATTGATCTAAGATTTGGTTCTCGGGGATTTGTTATAAACATATAATTAAATCATTTAGTTATTTTGTTTTAATAACTAAAGATTTATATTTCATAAAATTTGATTAGTTTAATAATGATTTTAACATATCATTATATTCTAAATAAATTATAAACATTATTTAACTATGTAAATTTATATTTAATTTTGTAAGATTTTATAAATAGACACAAATTATCAAGACATTATATTCATATAATAATGTTATTTTAATTGGACATATAAATAATAAATAATAACATATTTACATGATAAACATAATATAATTTATCGAATTATTAATTATGTTCAATAATTAATAATTATAACATAATAGGTTATGTTCAATAAATAATATAAATTATCTAATTATTAATTATGTTATCCATATTTACAAATAATAAATTAATAATTTAAATTATTATTTTAGGGTCTTATTCTTATAAAAATAATATTTTATAACATTTGTAATAATTAAACAAATAAATAAATAAGGTTTCTAAAGAAATAATTTTCCAGAAAATAATTATATAACCCCTAAAATAAACAAAGTTTATAAAAATTATTTTTATAATTTTTAGTAATTTTTCTATATTTTTAGAAGGCTCAAAAAGGCTTAAAAAAATAAATGTTGGGGGCAGGGTTCGAACCCTTGACCTCCTGTTCATAATCACACACACAAACCAGTAAACCAAGGTACAAGGCCGCGGTGAGACTCAGCTTTTAATTCTTTTAAACCCAAATTCCAAAAACCCTAATTCCACCAAGAACCCTAATTTGTATCCGATCAAATTGAAGCTCAATTCGATGTTATAATCGATTGAAACGATAGGGCTTTTATTCCCTATAAGAAATCGAGTATGTAGGTAGTTTCAATTACCTGTTTGGATGCTCGATATGTCAAGAACAATCGCAAAACTGGTCGCGACTAATGTGGAATCCAAACAACGATCAAACGCTGATGATAATCCAATTAATTACGTAGGAAGGTTTCAATGATACTAATGATCAAAAGCCCTCTATTGGTGTCGTGAAATAGAACTCAGAAGGTGGAAATCGAATAAGTTGCAGGTCCGAACGAAGATGACAATCGAATAGTGTGATTTCGTGTGTTTCAGGTGCAATTCAATGTACCATTAGTTTAGGAATCTTATAGTCGATCGATTGAATTACTTTAATTGAATTATTGTGATGTTTTAGTGCGTGTTCGTAGTGGTGTCGGCCGAAGGTAATTTATGGACCATTAATCGCAATTCCCGGTTGCTTTTCCATAATTTAAGCACGCACAATTGTTGTCTTTTGTCCCATATTCGATTTGGTGCTTTGCGGTGTAACACCCGTAATTTCTTATTAAAGGAATTAAAAGAATGAAATAGAAAGAAAGGGAAAGGAAATAAAGAGTCTACTTTTTTGGAAGGCCCAAAAGTGCCAAATGGGCAAAGTTTACATTAATTTTGTACAAAAAGGGAGGCATGGCCGCCCATAATGCCTGCATATCCTTTCATTCGGAATTCTCAGAGAAAAGAAAACAGAACTCGATATTTTTAGAGAGAGAAAGCACAAAAGCAGAGAATTCTCGGGATTTTTGAAGAGTAATCTGAAAACTAGAAGTTTTTGGTAAGAAATCTCGAGTTCTTGAAGTTTTAGATGATTCTAGAACCGTATGTGTGCTTATAAATGTGTTTTGTGTGTTCGGTGGTATGTGTGTGTGTTTTAGGTGTTAGAAACAACTGAGAAGTTCAAGGAAGGGATATCAAAACCCGAAGACAAACTAAGGTGAGTTTCTAGACCCCTTTTTACCTGTTTTAAACGTTTTGGGGCTGGAAAATGCATGTAAGTATGTTTTATAAAATTTGGGTTTTTTACCCGTATGATTTGAATGTATGAATGTATGTGTTTATGTTAAGTTTTGCCTAGAATCATGTGAGCATGTTTAGAACTAGGCATTATGATGTTTGGGACTTGGAATATGAATTAGACACATGAACAGGTTACAAATATGTCTGAAATTTGGACTTAGAATAATTAAGTACAAGTTAATGAGTCCAATAGTGCTTATACACCCAAGGAAGTGCCTTAGAAATAGGCTAAGTGGGGTAATTTGTCCAAGCCTGTAATATGTCCAATAGTCCTAAAACGACTAGGCTCATAAGTCTGAAAATTTGCTAAGTATGGGGACTTAAAAGTCCCAACAGGACTCATGAGTCCCACAGTACCCATGAGTCTGAAAACTAAGTAAAGGGTGAAAAGTCTGAATTCTGGGCGTATGACCAGAAAATATTTTCTAAGTATGGGATCGTACGACCAACAGGGTTAATACGACCAACAGGGGTCATACGCCCAGCAGTGCTCATACGCCCAGAGCCTGAAAATTTTCTAAGTGTAGCTGATGCGTCCGACAGTGGTGAAACGCCTAGAACAGGGCTCATACGCCCAAAATACTTAGACTTTTTAACATATTTCCCTTGGAGTTTGTGCAGTAGGGTTTCACCTGAATGTTGACTAGGACGTTATTGAATGTGAATGATGATGTTTGAATGTAATAATATCCTTTTCTTAATATTATAATTAATATTATGATTAGGGATATTATTAAGAGTATGAATAATATTATTTATAATATTATTAGTATTATTATTATTAATATGCTTATTAATAATAATACTGTATGTTTCTATGTGGAATGATCATGATCAATAATTATTATCATTAATAAAGTGAAAGATTAATGATAATGAGGAATGGAACGTGAACGAATGAATGAAAGTCTTGCAAGCAAATGAATGGAGGTGCACACCCCTGGCAGGTGTTAGCTCAACTGTGATGCGGGTTCGCTACCCTGAAGGATGCACACAGGGTCAATCCTTGAGATTGGCATAGAGGTGAGTGACCTGGTGTCACAACAGACTCACAGGAATGTAGGTCAATCTTCGTGATTGGCTTAGAGGTGAGTGATTTGGTGTCACAACAGACTCACAGTATGTAGGTCAATCTTTGTGATTGACTTAGAGGTGAGCGACTTGGTGTCGCAACAGACTCACAGCTTAATTGAAGAGGAATGATAAAAGTACGAATTGAACAATGATGAAGATAATGAAAGTATTACCTATGTGTACGTACGATGTATGATCACCTGTGAAAATGAGGAACGGTTTTTGAACGAAAAGTAAAGTATTCTAACTCTAAAACTAGAACTCACTCAGCAATACTGACTTTTATGTATTTTCCAGTTGGCAGGTGACAGGTTGCTGAGGATGGCACATGGGGGTGGCTACTTGGCGGGCAAGACTGACATCCATTATGTTTTGACGATACTGTTGTTTTGTAATTCATTCAATTAAATATTTTGTGACTTGTGAACTAAAATGTATTTCTTAACAACAGTGTTTTTAAATGAATGGATGGTTTTTGTTAAACTTAATTCCGCTGCCTAAAATTATATTATGTATGTTTTATGCTATGAATGACCAACTGTGAGGTGCCCGGGAAGGGGGCATTACAAGTTGGTATCAGAGCTAAAGTTTAAGTGAAATGGGTAAATTTTCAAATTAAACCTCAACTTAAACTGAGAATGGGACGGAAAGAGGGATGTCAGCCCGAGTAGCCATGTGCCATCAGGTATTGCTTTCTTAAAAATCAACCAGACTTATGTGCGTGTGCTATATGTGATTTATGTGTTCTTGTAGATTTAGATACTGATGTAGTCAGGATAGGAAATGCTTGGGGTGTGAAGAGTAAAGTAAGTGGCTAATCACAACTGGCCACTGTAGTTAGGGACTTACTATACTTGACATAAACTGGGCTGTTTCCTTGAATGATTGTTTTAGTGTTTGAATCTTATAGTGCATAGGAAAATGGCTGGGAAGAAACCTTCTAAGGCTGCTAGAGGTAGAGGTCGTCCGCGTACGACTAGGAACAGTACTAAAGCTCCTGAGACGACTCCTGTGAACCCTGAGGTTCCTAACCAGAATGAAGAAACCGAGAATGCGAGCTTGAATGCCTCAGCTAGGGAGGCGATTGCTGATGAGGTACACCAAGTCCTGCAGGCTGTTATGCCATCTGTGGTGACTGATGTTATTCGTGCTATGAGGAATGAGGAAAGGAAGGAGAAGGAGAAGGAGGATAGGAGAGGGTCAACTGGGAAGGAAAGCAAGGGAGGAGAGGAACGACCAGATCCAGAGATAGTAGTATCTGATGAAGAGGAAGATGATGTGGTAGGGGTGACAACCAAGGGATGCAATTACGGGGCATTCCAGAGGTGCAGGCCCCCGACTTTTGATGGAAATGGCAATGCTGCGGCTGCCCATCGGTGGGTAAGGGAGATGGAGGCGGTACTCGAGATCAGTGAGTGCCGGGAAGATCAGAAGGTGAAGTTTGCCACCCACTCCTTTACTGACTCAGCCCTATGTTGGTGGGACAATATTGTCCAGGCTGAGGGCAGCAGGGCCATAAGCAAGATGAAGTGGTCCGAGTTGAAGAAGCTGGTAATTGAGGAATTCTGTCCTCACAGGGAACTCGATAAATTGAGAGGGAGTTCCTACAACTCGAAGCGGGAACCATGACCCACCAGCAGTACACTGCCAAATTCAATGAGATGGCGAGGCTGGTGCCGGATCAAGTGACGCCGGTGTCCCGAAAGATTAACCGGTACATTCAGGGACTACCAGCCGACATTCGTAGGCACTTGATTGCTGCTCGGCCAAGCACGTTTAGGTCGGCAGTGGATTTGGCTGGAAGACTCTACGATGAGAGGGAGGTAGCAGATGCGGAGGTGAAGAAGGCTGGTGGGGGTGACTGAAACTGGAATGGGAAGCGGTTCGGGCGTGGTGGCTTTACCCCGAACAACAAAAGGATGAGAATGGATGACCGTAGGGTGGGGTCATCAAGCTCGAGGCCCAAAAGGTGTGGCAAGTGCGGGAAGGAGCATACGGGTGAGTGCAAATCGGGACTCAACGTGTGTTTCAAGTGCGGAAAGCCGGGCCACATCTTGAAAGACTGTAATGAGCTGAGGTGTTATAACTGGGCGAGGCGGGCCATATGAGCAAAGACTGCAGGAAGCAGAGGGTGGAGAGTTCCGGGGCAAAGAAGACGGCCGGGACTGAAGGGCAGAAGGCGAGCGCCAGAGCTTTTACCATGACCAGAGAGGAGGCTAGGACGGACCCCGATGTTGTGTCAGGTACGTTTCTAGTAAATCAAACTCTTGCTTCTGTGTTATTTGATTCTGGTGCTAGTAGGAGTTTCATTTCTGCTACTTTCTGTGTTAAATTGTCTGCTAGTAGTAAATGCATTGATGAGCCTTTGATGTAGAAACCGCTATTGGTAAGTCCACTAGAGTTACTGATGTGATAGAGGACTGTACCATAGAGTTAGAAGGCCATAGGTTTGCTGCCAAATTACATGTGATGCCCCTAGGAGGATTTGATGTAGTGTTAGGGATGGATTGGTTAGCAACCTACGAAGCGAATATCGTGTGCCGAAAGAAGATGATTAGGCTGACGGCGACTGACGGAAGTCCGGTGACAATATATGGCGATCGGGTTACGACGATTCCGAAGGTGATCTCGATGGCGGTGGCGGGAAAGTGTATGAGGCGCGGATGTAGCGCCTACTTATGTTATGTAAAGAATGTAGAGACGCCAACACCACAACTATCTGATGTACCAGTTGTGCGTGACTTTCCGGACGTGTTTCCCGAAGACTTATCGGGATTGCCACCTGACCGAGAGATCGAATTCCAGATCGACCTGATACCGGGTGCCCAACCTGTTGCAAAAGCACCGTATCGCTTGGCTCCGACGGAGATGAAAGAGTTGATGGAGCAACTGCAGGAGTTGCTTGACAAGGGCTTTATTAGACTGAGTATCTCTCCTTGGGGTGCTCCGGTCTTGTTTGTGAAGAAGAAGGACGGTAGCATGAGAATGTGTATCGACTACCGTGAGTTGAACAAGCTAACGGTAAAGAATCGGTATCCGTTACCGAGGATTGACGACTTGTTCGACCAGCTCCAGGGTGCCAGTTGGTTCTCGAGGATAGATCTTCGATCTGGCTACCACCAGTTGAAGGTGAAGGAGCAGGACATTCCTAAAACAGCTTTTCGTACGCGTTATGGGCACTATGAGTTTCTCGTTATGTCATTTGGTTTGACCAACGCGCCAGCTGCTTTTATGGATTTGATGAACCGAGTATGCCGGCCAATGTTAGATAAATCAGTGATTGTGTTCATCGATGATATCCTGATTTATTCGAGGAGCGAAGAAGAGCATGCAGGTCACATTCGGGAAGTGTTGGAGACTTTGAGAAGGGAGAAACTGTATGCTAAGTTCTCCAAATGTGCCTTCTGGCTACGCGAGGTGCAATTTCTGGGTCACGTGGTAAATGCAGAGGGAATCATGGTGGACCCAACGAAGGTTGAGGCTGTGATGCAATGGAAATCACCAAAGACGCCATCCGAGATTCGTAGCTTCTTGGGGTTGGCGGGCTACTATAGGAGATTTATTCAAGACTTCTCCAAGATAGCCTCACCTTTGACAAAATTGACTCGCAAGGATGTAAAGTTCGTGTGGGGTCGAGAACAGGAGGATGCTTTCGAGGAATTGAAAACGAGACTGACACAAGCTCCTGTCTTGACATTGCCCGAGGGAAATGAAGACTTGGTGGTCTATTCGGATGCATCTTATTCTGGGCTAGGTTGCGTGTTGATGCAACGTGGAAGGGTAATAGCCTATGCATCCCGACAACTGAAAACCCACGAAGTCAACTATCCCACACACGATCTAGAACTAGCTGCGGTGGTTTTTGCGTTGAAGATATGGCGGCACTATCTATACGGGACGAAGTGCACTATCTTCACAGACCACAAAAGCTTGAAGTATTTCTTCGAGCAGAAAGATTTAAACATGAGGCAAAGGCGATGGTTGGAGCTCATAAAGGATTATGACTGCGAAATCCATTACCATCCGGGCAAGGCCAACGTGGTGGGCGATGCCCTTAGCCAAAAAGAAAGGCCTGAGCCGATCCGGGTAAAGGCATATCAGCTAATTATGACCTCAGATGTAATGACTCAGGTTAAGGAGTTTCAAGACGAGGCTTTGAAAGAAGATCGTCTTAACTCCGAAAGGATGAGAGGTCTAGTTACGGAATTGGGTGAGAACACTCTTGGTGTTAAGACTCGATTTGGACGAATGTGGATTCCTCGATACGGGGATCTACGTGGTAGAATTATGGACGAGGCCCATCAGACCCGATACTCCATTCACCCCGGTGCTACCAAAATGTACCACGATATGAAGAAAGACTATTGGTGGCAGGGTATGAAACGCGACGTAGTGGAGTACGTAAGTAAGTGCTTGACTTGCTTACAAGTGAAGGCGGAACACCAGAAGCCCTACGGGAAGATCCAACCGTTGGATATACCCGAGTGGAAGTGGGAACACATCACCATGGATTTCATCACGAAGTTACCACGTACCCCAAAAGGGTATGATGCCATATGGGTGATAGTTGACCGCTTGACAAAGAGTGCCCACTTCCTACCGATCCGCGAAACGTACTCATCTGAACGATTGGCGGATCTGTTCATCAAAGAAATTGTAGCTCGTCATGGTGTACCGGTGTCTATTGTGTCTGATCGCGACACTCAGTTTACCTCTATGTTTTGGAAGAGATTTCACGATGCAATGGGGACGAGACTACACATTAGTACAGCATATCACCCTCAGACAGACGGTCAGTCTGAGAGGACGATCCAAACACTCGAGGACATGCTTCGGGCGTGCGTGATCGATTTTGGAGGAAGTTGGGACAATCACCTGCCGTTAGCAGAATTCTCGTACAACAACAGTTATCACGCCAGCATTGGCATGCCACCTTACGAGATGCTCTACGGTAAGAGATGTAGGACGCCCGTATGCTGGGGAGACATTGGTCAGAAAGTGTTAGGAGGTGTTGAGGTGGTCGAAGCTACGATTGAGAAGTTGGAAAAGATCAGGGCCTTCATGAAGGCGGCGAAAGATAGGCAAAAGTCGTATGCTGACAAGAGGCGAAGACCGATAGAGTTCAAGGTTGGTGACCGAGTCATGTTGAAGGTCTCACCTTGGAAAGGAATTATTAGATTCAGGAAACAAGGTAAGCTAGGCCCGAGATATATAGGACCTTTCCGAATTATCGCACGAGTAGGAGAGGTGGCCTATCGACTTGAGCTGCCGGATGAGTTAAGTGGAATTCATCCCACATTCCATGTATCTCATCTGAGAAAGTGCTTAGCTGATGAAGACATGGTTGTACCACTAGAGGATATCGAGGTGGATGAGCGGCTCAACTACGTGGAGCAACCAGTGGCAATCATTGATCGTAAGGAGAAGAGGTTGAGGAATAAAGTGGTTCCTCTTGTGCGTGTACAGTGGAAGCACAGGAAGGGATCCGAGTCTACGTGGGAGACTGAAGAAGAAATGAAACAGCACTACCCACAGCTGTTTGAGGAATAACAGGTTTCGGGGACGAAACCTATATAAGGGGGGTGGACTTGTAACACCCGTAATTTCTTATTAAAGGAATTAAAAGAATGAAATAAAAAGAAAGGAAAAGGAAATAAAGAGTCTACTTTTGTGGAAGGGCCAAAAGTGCCAAATGGGCAAAGTTCACATTAATTTTGTACAAAAAGGGAGGCATGGCCGCCCATAATGCCTGCATATCCTTTCATTCGGAATTCTCAGAGAAAAGAAAACAGAACTCGATATTTTTAGAGAGAGAAAGCACAAAAGCAGAGAATTCTCGGGATTTTTGAAGAGTAATCTGAAAACTAGAAGTTTTTGGTAAGAAATCTCGAGTTCTTGAAGTTTTAGATGATTCTAGAACCGTATGTGTGCTTATAAATGTGTTTTGTGTGTTCGGTGGTATGTGTGTGTGTTTTAGGTGTTAGAAACAACTGAGAAGTTCAAGGAAGGGATATCAAAACCCGAAGACAAACTAAGGTGAGTTTCTAGACCCCTTTTTACCTGTTTTAAACGTTTTGGGGCTGGAAAATGCATGTAAGTATGTTTTATAAAATTTGGGTTTTTTACCCGTATGATTTGAATGTATGAATGTATGTGTTTATGTTAAGTTTTGCCTAGAATCATGTGAGCATGTTTAGAACTAGGCATTATGATGTTTGGGACTTGGAATATGAATTAGACACATGAACAGGTTACAAATATGTCTGAAATTTGGACTTAGAATAATTAAGTACAAGTTAATGAGTCCAATAGTGCTTATACGCCCAAGGAAGTGCCTTAGAAATAGGCTAAGTGGGGTAATGTGTCCAAGCCTGTAATATATCCAATAGTCCTAAAACGACTAGGCTCATAAGTCTGAAAATTTGCTAAGTATGGGGACTTAAAAGTCCCAACAGGACTCATGAGTCCCACAGTACCCATGAGTCTGAAAACTAAGTAAAGGGTGAAACGTCTGAATTCTGGTCGTATGACCAGAAAATATTTTCTAAGTATGGGATGGTACGACCAACAGGGTTAATACGACCAACAGGGGTCATACGCCCAGCAGTGCTCATACGCCCAGAGCCTGAAAATTTTCTAAGTGTAGCTGATGCGTCCGACAGTGGTGAAACGCCTAGAACAGGGCTCATACGCCCAAAATACTTAGACTTTTTAACATATTTCCCTTGGAGTTTGTGCAGTAGGGTTTCATCTGAATGTTGACTAGGACGTTATTGAATGTGAATGATGATGTTTGAATGTAATAATATCCTTTTCTTAATATTATAATTAATATTATGATTAGGGATATTATTAAGAGTATGAATAATATTATTTATAATATTATTAGTATTATTATTATTAATATGCTTATTAATAATAATACTGTATGTTTCTATGTGGAATGATCATGATCAATAATTATTATCATTAATAAAGTGAAAGATTAATGATAATGAGGAATGGAACGTGAACGAATGAACGAAAGTCTTGCAAGCAAATGAATGGAGGTGCACACCCCTGGCAGGTATTAGCTCAATTGTGATGCAGGTTCGCTACCCCGAAGGATGCACACAGGGTCAATTCTTGAGATTGGCATAGAGGTGAGTGACTTGGTGTCACAACAGACTCACAGGAATGTAGGTCAATCTTCGTGATTGGCTTAGAGGTGAGTGACTTGGTGTCACAACAGACTCACAGTATGTAGGTCAATCTTTGTGATTGACTTAGAGGTGAGCGACTTGGTGTCGCAACAGACTCACAGCTTAATTGAAGAGGAATGATAAAAGTACGAATTGAACGATGATGAAGATAATGAAAGTATTACCTATGTGTACGTACGATGTATGATCACCTGTGAAAATGAGGAACGGTTTTTGAACGAAAAGTAAAGAATTTTAACTATAAAACTAGAACTCACTCAGCAACGCTGACTTTTATGTATTTTCCAGTTGGCAGGTGACAGGTTGCTGAGGATGGCACACGGGGGTGGCTACTTGGCGGGCAAGACTGACATCCATTATGTTTTGACGATACTGTTGTTTTGTAATTCATTCAATTAAATAGTTTGTGACTTGTGAACTAAATGTATTGCTTAACAACAGTGTTTTTAAATGAATGGATGGTTTTTGTTAAACTTAATTCCGCTGCCTAAAATTATATTATGTATGTTTTATGCTATGAATGACCAACTGTGAGGTGCCCGGGAAGGGGGCCTTACGTGCGGGATCGAATTCGTGGCCTAAAACCGGCTTTTGGTCTCGCCGGAGAGCCGCCGGCGGTCGGCCGGTGTGTTGCCGGAAAATCGCGAGAGGGGAGAGAGAAAGCAGTTGAAAATTTAATATTTACACAATGGCCCCATCAATTTCGATTGTT
This sequence comes from Flaveria linearis, assembly GCA_024085815.1. Lineage (NCBI taxonomy): Eukaryota > Viridiplantae > Streptophyta > Magnoliopsida > Asterales > Asteraceae > Flaveria > Flaveria linearis. The sequence continues at coordinate 82,904,399 of CM044003.1, forward strand.
ATTATTTTATGTCTTAAAGTTTTAAATTAAGTTTCAAAATTGGCAAAACTGCCCCCTGGACTTATTAAATCCGAATTTAATAAATTTTTATAAATTATTATTAATAACAACACTATTATTATCATTATTATTGTTATTATTATTTTTATTTTAACAATATTATTATTGTTATGTTATTATTATTATTATTATTGTTATTTATATTTTTATTTTTAATAATATTATTATTAAATACTAATAAAAATATAAAAACAAATTTGTATAATCACACAATTACTAGATTTGTATCATGAAATTTTCCGAGTTGTCACATCATCCCCCTGTTACAGGAATTTTCGTCTCGAAAATTAAGAAGTACTGACAACATTCTTGAACAGGTTAGGATACTTGCGCATCATTTCGTCCTCTCATTCCCAAGTGAACTCAGAACCACGCCGAGAGTTCCACCAAACTCTGACAACCGGAATCTTGCTATGCTTAAGTTGTTTAACTTCTTTATCCATGATTTCAACTGGTGCCTCAACAAGTGTGAGTTTCTCACATACTTGCAGTTCCTTTAAAGGCACAACCAGTGATTCATCGGATAAACACTTTCTTAGATTTGATATGTGAAAAATATTGTGCACACCACCAAGTTCAGCAGGTAGATTTAATTCATAGGCTACTGGGCCAATCCTTCTGACAATTTCAAAAGGCCCCACGTAGCGAGGGTTCAATTTCCCTCGTTTCCCAAAGCATATAACTCCTTACCAGGGAGATACCTTTAGCGAAACTTTATCTCCTTCCTGAAATTCAAGTGGCTTGCGGTGTTTATCAGCGTAGCTTTTCTGGCGATCCCTGGCAGCAACCATGCGTTCTCTTATCTGGATAATTTTCTCATAAATTTCAAAGATCAATTCTGGGCCGGTAAGTTGACTATCTCCAACTTCTGTCCAGCAAAGCGATGATCTACATTTACGTCCATATAAGGCCTCGAATGGTGCCGCCTTGATGCTCGAATGATAGCTATTTTATGTGAGAATTCTACCAAAGGTAGATAACCTTCCCAGTTCTTTCCAAAATCAATAACACAAACTCTAAGCATATCCTCAAGAGTTTGTGTGGTTCTTTCACTTTGACCATCAGTCTTAGGGTGATAGGATGTGCTCATATCTAGGTGAGTACCTAGAGCTTTCTGAAGTTTATCCCAAAAGATAGATGTAATCGTGCGTCACGATTAGAGATGATAGACACTGGCACTCCATGTCTAGAGATAATTTCTAAGCAACTAGGGTTAATGCTAAGTTGAAGAATAATTCCAGAAGAATAAAAGCTATTATCAACCCTGGTATCAAATAGATGTGTAGCTACTGATGATAAGGTACGTGCATGTAACAACATTTGGTCTTGTCGAATGTGGCTCGCTTCAGTCATATATGTATGACCGCATGAGGTGTTACCTTGATTTATATGACCTTTATTTCCATGATTTAACTATTCTTATTTTCTAGTTATAGGCATTTCCTAATTCTGATTATTTCTAACTTGTCTTGGGGTCCTAATCAACCTAGGGCACACTTATGGTAATGGTCGGAACTCCAACCTTCTTAATGTCCCCGTTTAACACATGTTAGCTTAATCGTATCAACCAACATAGCTAGGTTCACAACATTGGCATTAAAGCAAATTATCTAAACCATTAGAGAGGCTTATTCTACTACTCACTAGATTTTTCCCAGTGTCCCTCTTAATTCTATTTGGTCTAATGTCATAAGGTATGACATCAGTTTTATCAATTCATGGAGTTTGTTAGTATAAAGAGCACGACTTAACCCTACCATTGCATGATTTTAGAATTACAATTCTAACTTTTGCATTTCATTCCTTAAGTAATGGTCCTCAATCACCAAGGCTTTGAACTCATCTCAAACCCTCAATAATCCTATATATAAGCATCACTGGTATACTAAGAATATGCTTAAATCGGTTACACGACACCCTAATTTTTCTTAGCATTATCCCAGAGAATAACGTAATGTATGTATAGAGAGTATCATCACCCTTCTATATTTCCTGTAGTCCACTTTCATTCTAAGCATTCAATCAGCCCCTCAGTTACTGAAATGCTAAGTGGAAGAATATCTCTTAAAAGATAAAATTAATATCATGAACGGAAATACCATGAAGGCTCTAAGTAGGACAGGACTTAAGTAGTAGTAAATAAACTACAAGCACATAAGTACAATATGTCTAATCATAGCTGCCTATCCTTCATACTTTCAGGATTTCGGGTATAACCATGTCAGGGCAAGTACTAGGGAAACAAGTCTCTCTTTAAATTAGGACAAGTGTAGCTTAGATTACCATATGGAACACGTCAAGGTAATTTGACCCATTTGCCTTATAGACTTGTGTATTGACCACAGTAACTTCACGTGCTATAATAGCAGCAATCTTACGGCCAGAGTTTCTAGACCATGAACGGATTTGACGAGAAGCCAATCTGAAAGATCATTAAGAATTTCATGGAAATTGGGTAATATACTATTCAACTTGAAAACGACAATCCAGAATTTGGCATAATAGCAATGAGATGTTCCAGGTGTAATCGTTTGATTCGTAAATCAAAGCGAGTACGTTGACTAATCAAAGTATTGGGTCAATCACTACTTTGTTGAAGACATGCGTACCTATAAGCAGATACTCATCCCGAGAGTTCCCAGGTAAGGTAAACAGGTCCATCGGTTGATTTGGATTTATACGAATACCTTGCCTAGACAGAACACCTCGAGATACAGGCATCACGCTCTTCCAGCATTATATGTTTCAAGTTGTAAGACACAGACTTTGACGAATTTGAAAACCACGAATAACAATTCAAAGCTCATTTTGAAAACCATTTGATTTAGGCACGATGATAAGTGTAAATCCCACATGTCGTTGAGAATAAGTTTAAGAAGACAAGTATCTAAGTTTAAGCATATAACTTCTTAATCCTATTCGATCTTTAACTAAGGCAATTTATTTTATGCAACTATTGTGTGTGGCTATAGGCTAGATGCAATTCCTAACTCACTATAACCAATGGTTCTGATACCAATCTGTCACACCCTCAAATTCCGGGTCTGGAATCTATCATGGAGGGGTGAGCAAACAGGATCGAACACAGTAGTTACACATGAGATGCAATTATCTATATGATAAGTTTTAGATAATCAATCCATTATTATTCAGAGCGTTAGATATTATACGCAGCGGAAATAAATATATATATTGTTTCTTAACATACGTCTAATCATGTCTTATCAATAACCAATATGTATCTTGAGCTCTTATATGATCCTACGTGCATGTCCATAAGCTCCTAGTAGATACCTGAGAATACATGTAAATCAAGTGTCAACATAGGGTTGGTGAGTTCATAGGTAAGTAAAACATATTTGATAAACCATCAATTATCATTCAAAGAAGGGTTTATTGTAAATGTATGACTACTCACTGGTGTCACTTGGTATATGAATAACCTGTCGGAACCCTTTTATAAGGTGAACCCGCTATCCCATATACTTACTACGTACAAGCCCAACAAATCCTTCAAATAGGATTTGCCCATGTATCATAGTTTATCATTAATCATCAACTATCATCAATTAAGATTTACTGTAAAAGTGTGAGTTTAATTTACTCACCGGTATATGAATAGCCTGTTGGAACCCTTTTTAATAAGGTGAACCCGCTATCCCACATACCCACTATGTACAAGCCCAACAAATCCTTCACATAGGATTTGTCCATGTATCATAGTTTAATATCCTTTTCATATGTATATTATGTTATTTATAATAATTCAAATCAGAGGGCGTGAATCCTCTCTTTACATTTATCCTCATATGGGTTGTAAGTGGAACTATAATGGCAAACTTTATATAGTGCACATCTGCCTTCTCACACCAGAACAAGTCATCCCGAATGACAATAAGATCTTTATGCATCTTGGTAAGGACCACATGTCCAAACCTTTGTGGGGGTAAGTCACTCCCCGATAGTACTATCCAAAAGATCCCTGCTAGTTTATAGTCCAGTTTACAGAGAAGGATTTTCATAATAACCATATGTAATCATAAATGTGATCAAATTATTATTTAACATAATACACAAAATAATTTGTAACAACATGTATTCCAGCCCCAAAATATTTAAATGATTAAAAAGGGGAATAGTTAAATATGAACTCACCTCAGTCCTTGTGTGGTGTTGACAAGCTAGTAAATTCCTCCTAAGGAATTATAATTCACATAAGCAAACAAATACAAATCCATAACCTAATTAAGTTAGATCTTGAACCTGGCACTCAATTGATCTAAGATTTGGTTCTCGGGGATTTGTTATAAACATATAATTAAATCATTTAGTTATTTTGTTTTAATAACTAAAGATTTATATTTCATAAAATTTGATTAGTTTAATAATGATTTTAACATATCATTATATTCTAAATAAATTATAAACATTATTTAACTATGTAAATTTATATTTAATTTTGTAAGATTTTATAAATAGACACAAATTATCTAGACATTATATTCATATAATAATGTTATTTTAATTGGACATATAAATAATAAATAATAACATATTTACATGATAAACATAATATAATTTATCGAATTATTAATTATGTTCAATAATTAATAATTATAACATAATAGGTTATGTTCAATAAATAATATAAATTATCTAATTATTAATTATGTTATCCATATTTACAAATAATAAATTAATAATTTAAATTATTATTTTAGGGTCTTATTCTTATAAAAATAATATTTTATAACATTTGTAATAATTAAACAAATAAATAAATAAGGTTTCTAAAGAAATAATTTTCCAGAAAATAATTATATAACCCCTAAAATAAACAAAGTTTATAAAAATTATTTTTATAATTTTTAGTAATTTTTCTATATTTTTAGAAGGCTCAAAAAGGCTTAAAAAATAAATGTTGGGGGCAGGGTTCGAACCCTTGACCTCCTGTTCACAATCACACACACAAACCAGTAAACCAAGGCACAAGGCCGCGGTGAGACTCAGCTTTTAATTCTTTTAAACCCAAATTCCAAAAACCCCAATTCCACCAAGAATCCTAATTTGTATCCGATCAAATTGCAGCTCAATTCGATGTTATAATCGATTGAAACGATAGGGCTTTTATTCCCTATAAGAAATCGAGTATGTAGGTAGTTTCAATTACCTGTTTGGATGCTCGATATGTCAAGAACAATCGCAGAACTGGTCGCGACTAATGTGGAATCCAAACAACGATCAAACGCTGATGATAATCGAATTAATTACGCAGGAAGGTTCCAATGATACTAATGATCAAAAGCCCTCTATTGGTGTCGTGAAATAGAACTCAGAATGTGTAAATCGAATAAGTTACAGGTCCGAACGAAGATGACAATCGAATAGTGTGATTTCGTGTGTTTCAGGTGCAATTCAATGTACCATTAGTTTAGGAATCTTATAGTCGATCGATTTAATTACTTTAATTGAATTATTGTGATGTTTTTGTGCGTGTTCGTAGTGGTGTCGGCCGAAAGTAATTTGTGGACCATTAATCGCAATTCCCGGTTGCTTTTCCATAATTTAAGCACGCACAATTGTTGTCTTTTGTCCCACATTCGATTCGGTGCTTTGTGGGATCGAATTCGTGGCCTAAAACCGGCTTTTGGTCCCGCCGGAGAGCCGCCGGCGGTCGGCCGGTGTGTTGCCGGAAAATCGCGAGAGGGGAGAGAGAAAGCAGTTGAAAATTTAATATTTACACAATGGCTCCCTGCAATTTCGATTGTTATTATTTTATGTCTTAAAGTTTTAAATTAAGTTTCAAAATTGGCAAAACTGCCCCCTGGACTTATTAAATCCGAATTTAATAAATTTTTATAAATTATTATTAATAACAACACTATTATTATCATTATTATTGTTATTATTATTTTTATTTTTAACAATATTATTATTGTTATTGTTATTATTATTATTATTATTGTTATTTATATTTTTATTTTCAATAATATTATTATTAAATACTAATAAAATATAAAAACAAATTTGTATAATCACACAATTACTAGATTTGTATCATGAAATTTTCCGAGTTGTCATATTGTTTACGTTTTGATTTATAGGTTTTTGGAGCTTAAAGGAGCATAATTTGAGCTAAAAGAGGAAAAACATGAAAGTTGAAGTAACAAAGATAAATATTAAAATATGAAAAATAAGGTCAAGAAAGAGACAAGCATATGATACTCCGGGTTTGGGCGTATCATACGTCGAGCGGCGTATGAGGCAGCGTATGGGGGCATATCATACTCCTGGGGCGTATCAGCAACGTACAAAATAGCGTATTTAAAGATGAAAACGGAGAGTGGGGCGTATGAAACCAAGGGGGCATATGATGCGCCCGGTAGGGCCGTACCATACGCCGATCACCAACAAACCCCTTGATTTTATGGAACTTCAAGTTTATTTAACCTATCCAACCTCAATTTCAAGAACAACTTTTCTTAGCCGAATATTGGTGATTTTAAAGAGATTTTTTGTTCTTTCAAGCTCCTTAATTTATCCTAAATAATCATTGATGATCTTTAAAAGCAAGATTGAAGATTTAAATAAGATGATACATTGCTAAGCTTTTCTTGATTGCTTTCGGGTGAACAATTCTTGTCAAGTGAGACAATTGGTATGCTTTATATAGGTTTTTGTCATGAACATTAGACTATTGAATGATGTTTTATGTTTTGATTAATTTAAAAGGTTTACTTGTAAATAAAGTTGTGTGCTTGATTATTAGTCTTCGGTGTCCTTGCATTGTGAGCTTATTAAGAAAGATAGAGAACTTGATATGAGTAAATTGGTAATCATATGAACGAATGTGTAGGGATTGAACCTAGAGGCTTGGAAAATCCAATCAAGATGAAGATGAAGATCCGAAGCCACGCGAAAAGACAAGTTACCGCACGACAACCAGGGTACTCGCGCGGCAACACTTGTCGTGCGAGAACATAGGACTCACGCGAGAATTCTTTTATAGTATATGTATAGAGTTTAGTGTTACGTAATTATTAAGCTTTTTTATTTTTCCTGAATTTGTACTCAAAGTTGTAATCACTGAATTCAGAGAGTAATAGAAAGAAGAAGTTATTTACATTGGGTTTCAATTCTTATACACTTCTACTTCTTGTCCATATTTGTTTACATTCCGCATTCACAAATATGAGATCGATCTGATTATTGTTGATCCTTACAATTGGTATCAGAGCTTGATATGCTCTTGATCGATTGATGGAAGCTTAAAGAAGTGTGTTTGAAGAGTTCAAGAGGTTGTTTTCATCACAAACAGAAGTATTTCAGCTTGATTTCTGTAATATTTGATCTTTTAAAGACTATAAAGCTGTTAGACATGATATTCTTTGTTTTGGTGATTGTTGGAGCTTAAGATTTGATTAATTGAATCAATTAGAGACCATTAGGATCATATTTGAACCTAAACAACTAATTGAACATTTGATTAATCTAATTTTAATTAATTTGATGAAAAATTATAGGTGAAACAATCGAAATCACTGAGAAACGTTCAGGCGAAAACTCACTGTGTTTCTACGAAAACAAGGTTTTCGCGTGAGAACTGAAGTTTGTTACAAAAGTTTGTTACAGAAAAATATCTTTTAACGCGACAATTTGTACTTCTCGCAATATTCAGTTGCAAAACTTACCACATGAGAACGTGGAGAGTTTCGTGCGAGAACTTGAAGATTTCGCACGATAAGTACACTATTCGCGTGAAAACATTGAAGTTTGAATTTTTTTAGTTTCTGATTTCTGACTGAGAAAGATGGCCCACCTGAAGCATATCATAGCTACACTAAATCTCAATAATGAGATTGCTACAAGCACCAAGCCACCGAGACTACTTAGTGAAGAAGACTATCCCGATTGGGCATTTAGGTTTAAGAGCCATATCATATATACGGAACCAGGGATGATGCGATCTATTAAACAAGGTCCGTACATTCCGATCTATAAGAATGACAAGGGTGAAGTGGTTCCTAAACCTGAACACCTATGGATGAGGAAGATATGAAAAAGAAAGAGCTTGATGACAAAGCTTATGTTGCTATCACAATAGCATTGACTACTAAGATAGCTCAAAAGTTCAAAGACCATACCAAGGCCAAGGACTTATGGGATGCCATGGAGGAACATATAATAGGGAATAAGAATATGAGGGAAGGCAGAAAATATATTGAACCAAGTGTTTAACATGTTCAATTATGTACTGGGAGACCCTTGAAAGCACAAATGTCTAGATTTGTTAAACTTATAACGAAGATGAAGAGTGTTAGGATCATTCTAGAGAATATTGTTGCAAACAAAAAGTTGTTGAACTCACTTCCATACAGGTGGAACAACAACTGCACCACAATTAAGAGAACCAAGGATCTATTCACTCTATCCCTAAGCGATCTGATTTCTACTATCAAGTCCTATGACATGGATGACAAACAAAGAACTGCCAACTATATAAACACTATGGGAGCTGAAGCATCTACTTTGTATGCTAAGATGGCTAGTAATCTGAATTACTACGTGAGTTATTCCCAGTTGTATCAGAAACAACAACAAGCAGCATGTTGGACCAAAAGAACCAATGAGCCAAGATCAGGAAAACCTCTAAGTCTCACATGACATCACAACAACTGCTGAAGACTCCCATCAGCTATTGTGTTCTCTTGCTTGAATGTCAGACTCAAGAGCATCTTAGCTCCAACCATCAGCTGTTCTGACAAAGTCTGAAGAACAAAGTATGAAGATCAAAGAACTGAAGAACAACAGCTGAAGAAGACTCCAAAGTACTGAAGACCAAGTACTGAAGTCTGAAGTACTGATCTTACAAGTACTGAAGACTTCAAAAACTGAAGACAAGTACTGAAGAATCAAAAGCTGAAGAACTGAAGAACTGAAGACCTTCTACTGAAGCACAAAGTCTGAAGACAAAGACTGAAGACAACAACTGATGATATCTACTGAAGTCATCATTTGTTACATCATCTGAAGCCAAGTCTAAAGACCAAGTACTGAAGACTCAGAGTTTGTCACAACAGCTGAAGAAGTCTTCTTCAGTTGTTGTGATGGTTTTTACTTTTTCAGTAGTTTATTTTGTACAAACAGCTGAAGAGCATGTTCTTCAGTTGTTATAGTATCAGTAGTTATAAACGACTGAAGAGTTTGTTCTTCAGTCGTTGTAGGATTTCAGTAGTTTTACTTTTGTCAGCACTTAGGAAACTTTTGTAAGAAGATGTCAGCTGTTGACATTTTCAGTAGTTTTATGTTTTGTCAGTTGTAATTTTAATATTCTGTTGATGTCAGAAAAAGGACATCAGCCCATCCTTTTGCTGCCTATAAAAGGATGGGGAACCATACTGTTTTAATGGCCGAAACGTGCTATGCAATAGAACATTTATTGTTTCGCAGAACTCTTTTCTCTCTCTATGCTTGTGCTTTTACATGCAATATCTTTTATGTTCTTGCATTAATCGCTAATTAATGTGCTAAATCCGCTGTAAACATAATCTGATTGATCAAACGAGAGGCTGAGATCCTGTCAAATGGTATCAGAGCGGGTTAATCATTGATCAATTTCACTATTGATCATTTGAAACTGCTCTTTTGATCTCTCTGTTTGATCGAATTAGCAATTTGCAAGAATTAGCCATAGAGATTGAGTTTCTGCTGTTTCTGGCCAAAATCTTGAGGTCTTTTGGTGGTTTTGAGTTACGTTTGTCTTGCTTAAACTTGTTTTTGACTAAAACCTGAGATGACAACACCAACTAATGATCCTCACAATACTGGTTCCTCAACCAAGCCTCCGATGCTGGTTAGGAACGAGTATAACATATGGCAAAGACGTATGTTACACCACTTGGCTGTCAACAGTGCTGGTTGTTGGAAGTCAGTGGTGCATGGGCCATACAAGCCTATGGTGAGCGTCCCGGAATCTAATGAACAGGTTACGAAGAAACCTGAACAATATTCGGACGAAGATCTAAAGCTGTTCGAAATTGATGCTAGAGCCCATGGAATTCTAGCCATGGCCATTCCTAATGAGATATATTCAGGGCTCTTGCATCATGAGTCTGCTAATGACCTATGGGTTGCTCTAAAGGAACAATTTGGAGGAACTGATTCGGTCTTAGCAAACAATAGGGAAATCCTCGCCCAACAATATGAGACTTTCTCATATAGAAAGGGTGAGACTCTGACCCAGCAGTTTGAGCGGTTCTCTTGTTTGATCTCTGAGCTGAAGATGGTCAAACAAGTATACTCCACAGCCAGATGAACAACAGGTTCCTCAGGTCATTGCCTGAGAGATGGGACACATATACCATTGTCCTACGCTCTAGTGCTGACCTGGACACTCTATCTCTCACCCAACTTCATGGGAAATTGCTCACCTTTGAGAGAGAGATAGAGCAAAAGAGGAAGTTGTCATCTTCTGGCAAACTTGCTGATGACTTTGTCCAAGGTAATGCTGCCTTGATAAGTCATGAGTCAGAATATGCTTCATCAGAAGGTTCTTATGATGAGCATATTGATTTCTCTACCAACTCAGAACAAGCTTTTGTTGGTGTTAGTAGTTTAGGAGGTGGTGGTGACAACTTGTGTTTTCTGATGGAGGACTTGAAGGGCATTCCAGATGATGATCTGGAAGAGATGGATATTTTGAACCAAATGGCAATGATAAATATCCGCTCTCAAAAGTTCTACAAGAGAACTGGTAGGAAATTCCCAGGACTCTCTGGCAAAACCAAAGTTGGTTTTGACAAGAGCAAGTTGAGGTGTCACAAGTGCCAAAGGCTTGGACACTTTGCAAGAGAGTGTAGATCATCTGGATCTAACTCATCTGCACCCTTTGTGACTTTTCCCAGCAATAGCTCACAGCACAAAGGGCAACCTTCCTCCAGTTCTAGCTATCCATCTCAGGCACAGGCACCACCTGCTTATTTTGTGCCACAGGGTCATATGCCATATCCTTACCCCTGTTACTACATGCCTCAGCCTAGTCAAACTCAAGCACCCCTGGCTCAACCACCTCATGCTCTTCCAGAGCCTCAATCTTCCCAATCTCATCACCACACACAACCTCAACAACAAAGCTTTTTCACCCTAACTTTTGTTGACTGGAGTAGTCTACCAGAAGAGCTATCTGGTCAGGATCAACTACTTCAAGGTGCTGGTCAACATGGTGGTGACCAACCTTTTGGAAATCTTGCTCTGATGGCCCTTGATTCTGCTGAAGGGTCATCATCCAATGCCTCATCTCAGGTATCCACTGAGGCAAAAGCCAAGCTTTGTTCAGAATCATGCATAGCAGCATTTGCTTCTATTAGAGAAGCAAATGTAGCTTTAATAGATAAAAATCTTGAGCTTGAGCAAACAATTTCCAAAAGAAAAGCTGATTTTGAGGTTGTTCTAAAAGATAAAAATGATGAGATTTATAAGCTTAAATGCCAAATCAAAGATGATAAAGCTAGGGAAGATGTACTTCTAGAGAAGTACAAAGACATCAAGGAAACTCTTGCAACCACCCAAGTTGAGTGTGATCGATGGGTGCAATCATGCAAGGGTTTTGAAATGCTTCTTAGCAAGCAATCAGCTTCCAATGTGAAGTTTGGCATTGGTTATAATCACACTGCTCCTCCCACAGATTTCACTTCAAGAGCAGAAGTTGAATCTGATGGGGAGAGCAATAACCAATCCTTCTCATCATGTGACTTGCTATCCTCTGAATCAGCATCATCAGAGATAGAAAGTCACATGACCAAAAGGCTGATCAACTCAGGTGTTGTCACTAGAAGTACTGAAGGTACTAGAGAGCAAGTGACAACATCTGAAGTTCAAACCTCAAATACTGTTAGCACTGAAGAGAAGAAAACTAACAGTAGGAAAGGTTTGAAGACTAGAGAGGATACCAGGAAAGCAGGCACTAGGAAGAAAACTGCTAGTACTGATGACAAACAGCTGAAGAACAAGTCTTCAGCAGTTAAATCCTCTTCAGCTGATGATCAGCATAAGATGAAGAAAAAGCCATGTGAGATATGTGGCTTGTTCAATCATCTTACTGATGATTTCTGGTACAAAAGGGGTTCCAAACTCAAAAGAAGGAGAAAATTAATGAGAGCATCAATAAAATGAAGAATGAGTTTGAAACCAAGTTTGTACTAGCAACATCCAAGCCTGAAATCCCTAAGCCCAAAGCTAAATCTAAAAGAAGGTAGGGATTACTCAGGCAACAGCTGAGGTTGCTCAGAAAAAGATGGTACAACATAGGAACTCATCATCAGCAAACTCCAATGTGTCTGAAGAGCTGAAGGCCTTATCACAGATCAGACACAATTGGTGATGATGGTTCAGCAGCTAGTGGGAAGAGTCAACCACTTAGATGCTCCTGTGTTGAAACCACAGAAAAGGAAGTCCAAGCCAAAGGGTTCCTCTTCTGTACCATCTTCTTCACCTCAAGCTGTGATACTCAACACACCTGTTAGTGCTGCACCTGTAGCTGAGAACAGACCCAAAACCAAGCAGGTTTGGGTCTCCAAGACAAACTAACACATGGTTGTGTTTGCAGGGTTCTTCAACATGCCAAAGAAGCATCTGGTATGTAGACAGTGGAGGATCCATGCACATGACAGGAAGCAGCTCCCTTCTTAATGACTACTCTCAAGGAAAGAAGGGATTTGTTTCCTTTGGCAATGATGCAAAGGGTTACATCATTGGTAAAGGCTTTGTTTCTAATGGGGAAATAAGGTTTGATGATGTTAACCATGTGGAGAATCTCAAGTACAACCTCTTGAGTGTCAGTCAAATGTGTGACAAAGGCCATGTTGCCCTTTTCACAAGCCAGAACTGTCGGATTCTGTCATCCAAAGTTCTGAGTTTGATTGACAAGGCATTGGATGAACACACTCTCCTGAAGGCCAACAGGACAGGAAGAGTGTATGCTTTAGATCTTTCCAAAAAGATGGATCTAAAAGGCCATCCTTGCCTATTCTCCAAGGCATCTCCTCAAGAGTCTACACTATGGCATAGAAGGCTGGGTCATGTTAATTTCAAGAACATGAATCAGCTTATAAGCCATGGTTTAGTAAGAGGATTGCCTCAGAAGGAGTTCAAGTGTGAAGATGACTGCACTGCTTGCGTGAAAGGAAAACAACACAAAGTTTCATTCCCTTCAATAGAAGAACCAAAGTCCACTGCCTGCTTACAGCTTCTGCACATGGATCTCTTTGGTCCTGTCAGAGTAATGAGCATGGCAAAGAAGAAATACTACTTGGTAATTGTGGATGATTATTCCAGGTATGTATGGACTTTCTTCTTGCACTCCAAGGATGAAGCAGCAAAGACAATAATGAACTTTGTGTTACATGTAGAAAAGCAGTATTCCCTACAGGTCAAGTGTGTGAGGAGTGACAATGGAACCGAGTTTAGAAACCACACACTTGATGACTTCTACCTGTCCAAGGGAATTAGAAGGCAGTTTAGCATTCCTAGAACTCTGAGCAGAATGGAGTGGTGGAGAGAAAGAACAGGACCCTCATCAAAGCAGCAAGGTCAATGTTGGCTGACTCAGGGTTGCCACTGACCTTTTGGGCTGAAGCTGTCAATACAGCTTGCTATGTACAGAATAGAGCTTTAGTGAATAAGAGGTTGATGAAGAATCCATATGAAGTTCTTCATCATTTGGCTCCTCTTATTTCATTCTTTAGAGCATTTGGGTGTCCTTGTTTTATTCTCACACAAGCAACCCACTCTAGAAGTTTGCTAGTAAGGTGGATGCAGGGTATTTTGTTGGTTATTCATCAACTTGCAAGGCATACAGAGTCTTCAACTGTAGAACAAAGGGGGTTGAAGAAACTCTGCATGTTAAGTTCAATGAATCTCCAAAGGACAAGATTCCACAAACCCTGTGGAGTTGTTTGATCTGGACATACTGCAATATGTTCCTTATCAACCTCCATCTGTTGAGCCTGTCAACAGATCTTCACCTGGTGGTACTGATGATGATGAAGTCAGTACTCACCTCTTCAGGTTTAGTGACAACCTGCCTATGTCCACTGAACCTGATGCTCCTGTAGCCTCAGCAGCTCCATCCAGTACAAATGCTGATGAGACTTCTGCTTGCTCTACTTCGTTTGAGCTGCCATCTTCTACATGGTTTCAGGAATCTCCATCACCATCTGTTGCTGCTGATGGGTCTACAAACACTTGCACAGATATCATAGTCTATCAAGAGCTCAAAATCACCCCACATCTCAAATCATTGGTGATATTCATGCTGGAGTTTCAACCAGGAATCAATTGTCCAACTTCTGCTTCTATGCTCTCTTCATCAGTCAGCAAGAGCCAAAGAACTATCATATTGCTTTAAGAGACAATGGATGGATGGAAGCTATGCAGCTTGAGCTTCTTCAATTCAAGAAACAGCAAGTGTGGGAGCTTGTTCCATTACCCAAAGATAAGTGTGCTATAGGCACCAAGTGGGTATTCAGGAACAAAACAGATGAGAAGGGCCAAATTGTCAAGAACAAGGCCAGACTGGTTGTCCAAGGGTTTGCACAGGAGGAAGGCATCGATTATGATGAGACCTTTGCACCTGTGGCCAGACTGGAAGCAATCAGACTGTTCTTAGCTTATGCTGCCTTTCACAGTCTTAAGGTTTATCAAATGGATGTCAAAAGTGCCTTCCTATATGGAAAATAAAAGAGAGTTTATGTGTGTCAACCACCAGGCTTTGAGGACAATAAACATCCTGATTGGGTGTACAAGCTTGATAAGGCTCTCTATGGGCTGAAGCAAGCACCTAGAGCCTGGTATGAGACACTCTCAACCTTTCTTCTAGAGAATAAGTTCACTAGAGGCACCATTGACAAAACCTTATTCATCAAGACTGTGGGACAACATAAGCTCCTTGTTCAGATTTATGTTGATGACATCATCTTTGCATCCTCTGATCCAAAGTTGTGTGATGAATTTACAAAGCTTATGAAGCTAAGATTTGAAATGAGTGCTATGGGAGAATTACAGTACTTTCTGGGTTTGCAAATCAAACAACAGGATGATGGAATCTTCATCCATCAGTCCAAGTATACCAAAGAGTTGTTGAATAAGTTTGATTTACAAACCTGTAAGTCCTGTTCTACTCCCATGAGCAGCATCACACAACTAGATAGATCAGAAAGGTAAAGCGTTGATGAAACCCTTTACAGATGTATGATTGGGTCCTTGATGTACCTTACAGCTTCTAGACCAGACATCATGTTTGCAACATGTGTTTGTGCTAGATTTCAGGCTGCACCTAAAGAATCCCATTTGATTGCAGTCAAAAGGATCTTTAGATATCTGCAAGGTACCCAATCACTAGGTCTTTGGTATTCAACTGGGCATTCTTGCAAATTAGTTGCTTTCTCTGATAGTGACTATGCAGGATGCAAAGTCACCAGAAAATCCACTTCTGGTGGATGCCAATTCCTAGGCAATTGTTTAGTTTCTTGGCAGAGTAAGAAACAAACATCAATTGCTACATCCACTGCTGAAGCTGAGTACATTGCTGCTGCAAGTTGTACATCTCAGATACTCTGGCTTCAGAATCAAACTCCTGGATTATGGCATTACAGAGACTAAGACTCCATTATTAATGGATAGTGCTTCAGCTGTTTGCATTGTCAAAAATCCAGTCCAGCACTCTAGGACCAAACATATAGAGATCAGACATCATTTTATTAGGGATTGCTATGAAAAAGGTCTGATTGATCCAAAGTTTGTGCCTAGTGCTGATGAGCTTGCAGATATATTCACTAAGCCCTTAGATAGTGCCACATTCCAAAATTTGGTATTACGGCTTGGTATGCTGCAGCTTGACTAATTTGACCTTTGCTGATGCTTTACTTCACAACTACTGATGAGCATTAGGTCAAATACAAGTACTGATGAGTAATTAGTCTTCAGCTCTTTCACAACTACTGAAGACTAAACTGACTCAAAGTACTGATGTACATTATTTATTGAAAACAACTGATGTAGTGAGGTGGATTACAACTACTGATGTATGATTTTCAAATAAATAAGTACTGAAGAACAAATTTTGCTCACAAGTACTGATGTGTAATCTTACACAAGTACTGATGACAAAATTTGTTCACCAGCTCTGAAGAGTATTTCATCCGACTTGTGAACATCTGATCACAAGAGCTGAAGGCATAAATTCACAAGAGCTGAAGGGTCAATGAAACATCTGAAAGTCAGCCAAAGAGCTGATGAGTAAGTGTAGAGGCTAGCATGAAACAACTGATTTGACGGAAACAGCTGATGAGTAATTTCTCATCAGCTGATGCCAACAGCTGATGTTTCATACCCAAACAACTGAAGGACAAAACCATGTCTTCAGTAGTTTCACAACTACTGATGGCTAACACCAAGTCCTCAGTTGTTTACAACAACTGAAGCAATACCATGTCTTCAGTAGTTCACAACTACTGATATCAGTAGTTCACAACTACTGAAGGCTAACACCAAGTCTTCAGTTGTTACAACGTCTGAAGATGAAAACTAGGTCTTCAGTAGTTTATAACTACTGAAGACTACAATAACTCTTCAGCCGTTTACAACATCTGAAGGACAAAACCAAAGTCTCAGTAGTTTCAACTACTGAAGACCAACACCAAGTCCTCAGATGTTACAACCACTGAAGGTTAAAACCACGTCATCAGTGTGTACAACAACTGATAACTAACACCAAAACCTTCAGTAGTTTTCTTTCAACCTTTGACCTACCCTATAAATACCCCACCTTCAGAGCATTTACTCCTCACTTGACCTAATCCTTTAAACCTCTGAAATTCCCATACACCATTAATGGCGACCATGCAACTGAAACCTCGACACAACTGTGTCGCCCATCTCACAAAATCGCCATTATGGCCTAAGTTTCACCAAGCCGTTGATCTTATGAACGACTCACCCTACAAAACGGCTTTTCTCCTGAATCCCACTATATACACCGACTCCTTGGCGGAGTTTTGGACGAATGTAACCGTCCAAACCGGAGAGCAGGATGGCGAGTTTCTCTCCGGTCCTCCGTCAACGGCAAACCCGTGGTTATCACCCAGCTACCCTACGCCAACCCTAGAGCTGGAGGATGCCACCCACCCAACTTCCTACCCAAAGGTGCCCTGGATCTCTCATTCACTTCACACGACTACCAGGGTAACCTCTCCGCCTCCACCTTGTTGAAGAAACACTTCCCTGACCCTCAACGACTGATCTTCCACATGGTGAACGTGTGTCTGGCTCCCAAAACCTCTTCGTGGGACCAGATGTCCACAAGGTGGCAACAGGTATTGTTCTCTATCCTTGAAAAACAACCGTTAAACTTAACTATATACTATTTTTGGAAATAAAGGATATGGCCACAAAACCAATTTCTAACCGATGGATCTTGTATCTTCGGTTCATTATGGCCATAATAGAGAACCCCTTCAGGCTGGCCGGCTGCGAAACCCACGCAGCAAGAACCCACAGCCTCCACCTCCAAATCCAAAGTCCCACCAAACCAAAGCCAAAAAGAAGCCCAAAAAGGCTACTCAGGGAGTTGAGTCCCCTGAGGATGCCCCTGCAACACAAAGGCAGGATGTGCCTGCTGGTTCGATTCTCCCAGCAGGTACCACGACTCCACCCACCACAACCGCACAGGCTTCCTCTCAACAGGAGCCTGATGCAACCAATATTGGGGCAACCACACATTACTGGGGTCTTTCTCACTTGAGAAGACTGCCATTGAAGAGCACAGTCCTCCCCTGTGCACACTGCTTCGAGCCCATCTCCTGATAAGACCGCCCCACAAAGCCCTACATTGGTTATCGCCAAAGTGCTGACCCATCTGAGCACTCCACCCTCTCCCCAGAAACCTATTACAACTGGGGAGACTACAACCGAAGAGGGGTGGATACAAGTGCCGGTGGGAGCCCACAGCACAGAGAATCAGTCCAATCTCCCAGTGTGGCTAGGGAGACAGGACAATCTGGTGAGGCTGCCACTTCCCCTGCATCAATCTGAGCAGGGTGAAGCTGGTAACATCACTAAGACCTCACCAGAGGCAACTGCCGATGATGGATCCAATCCGAAGGCTAGAAGTCCCCAGTACCATGAACAAGGGGCACATGCCATTACTGAGCCACACTCAGGGCATGTACATCCTGACATTGTCAGGAGGTCAGGTGATTCAGCTCATGCTGATGTTGACCTGAGCTTCTTCTACGATGTAGTAGCTCAAAACACTATCCTAGAGGATGAGATAAGCAGACTCAAAGAGCTGCTTGCTCAAATGACTCAGGATAGAAGTCCATCTGCCACACTACCCACAGATGGCACCTTCACCCGAAGGTCTCATAACACTGAGCCACTCCCACAAACTCGGCCACCAGCCCCTGCTTCTGGCACTAGCTCTCAGGGTCAGAACCCCCCTGAGCAGCTGGATGCTATCCTCCAGAAATCCCTACCTCTCATCACACCCATGCTTAAAGACTTAGTCATTCAAACCCTTGATGAGAGGCTTCCCATACATACAACCCATGGTGGAGGTTGCCATTTCTAAGGCACTTGCTGATAGTCAAACCCCAACCAATGCACCCAAAAAGGGGGAACATCAGTGCAAGTCAAGAGGAAGAGGAGTGAGGAGGAGTAGAGGCAGAGAAAGAGGTGGTGGTTGAGAGGGAGTTGGTTGAGGAGACTAGGAAGGTGAGGGAGAAAGGGAAGAGGAAAGAGAGGGAGGTTGAGCAAATAGAAGTGGCTGAAATCCAAAAGGATTTCAGTGTCACTCATAAGAAAGGAGAGGAGGGAAAAAAGGTTGCTGACTCTGATCTAGCAGCCCTTGTCAAGGAGGCTGATGCTGAACACAGCAAATCAATGGATTCTGCCATTGCTCAGCTGTTCAGGCATGGCTTTGACAAGGACACTGCCTTGCTAGATCAGGAGATCAGGAGGATGGAAACTAGGGAGATAGAATACCGATGGTCTACTTATAGCCAAGAGGATCAAAAAAACTCGAGGCTATGAGTAGATTCATTTCGAAGTATCTGGGCAGGCCAGTCCTTGATGTAAAAGCATGGACCAGGGACAGACTCTTGGCAATAACCACCAAGATCTGTTCAGCTGGTGATTTCACTAAGGGACTGGTCGCAGAGGCCCTCTCTGAAGCAGGTGCTGGGAACAGGACACTGCTAGTAAAACAGACCAAACCAGCCCTTATCTCTAGGTTACTAGCAGTGCCTGCCAACATTCCCACACCAACCACCCAACCACAACCCACTAAACCAACCCCTTCACCACCAAACCCGCAGCCAATGATCCACCCTTGAAGAAGAAGAGAAGGGTGTTGAGGCTGCAAGAAGAAGAAGAAGAAGAAGAGGGGGATGAGGAGGATAGACTGCCTCTTTCAGTAGTCATTCCTCTACCAAAAGCCAAAACCCAAACCATCACCCCCACCTCACAGATGGAAACTGTGAGGGTAAAGATAGAGGAAAAGGAACAGCAGCAGCTTCATGATGCTGAAATGCTTAAGTCAATTGACCAAGCATATGCTGCCTCTACCTCTATCATGAATATGAAGAAAGAAGCTCTGAGACTCTTCACTCTCAAACAAACCTTCCAATATAACAAGGATAGAGTGAGGACTTGGCCTGATCCTAGGGTGGCTCACAGGATCACAAAGAAAGATATTCCAATGAGACACAAGAGCCAGATGAAGAGGATTGTAGATGAAGTTATCACAGTGGCTCTTGTGGTAACACCCTGGGAAATTGTGGATGAGTTCGAGAAAGCTTATAAAGCTAAGCTACCTCCTGAAATGATTGGAGAACAGGATGGTGAGGAAAGGCTTAGTTTATAAGAAGCTTGAGAACTTCCGCAGAGATGAGCTCAACTTGTTGCTAGAAGGCAAACATCCAGATGAATTTGCTTACAAGCAAATCACAACATTGAGCTCAAAAATGGGAAACAGGTCAAGTATGTCTCGGAGATGTACGCCGTGAAGGATTGTTCGATGGTGGGGATGAGGGCATGACCAAAGAAGACAAATGATCTTTGTCCGAGCCTACACCAGAGAATCCTACAGGCTTGTACATGGAGGTAGATCTCATGGATGGGACACAGCTCTGTGTCCAATTCCCCAAGACAGAGCTCCCATCCATACTTAGCCAAACAAACACTAGAGACTACCTCTCAGGCCAGTGCTTATTTGGGTCAACTTCTAATCTGATCTAGAAGGAAATAGACCAATCATTATGCCACCAATAAGTGGGACAACCAATAATTAGAGGTTTTGGCTGCATTGGTTCAGGGGAGTTTGTTGGACCAAAAGAACCAATGAGCCAAGATCAAGAAAACCTCTAAGTCTCACATGACATCACAACAACTGCTGAAGACTCCCATCAGCTATTGTGTTCTCTTGCTTGAATGTCAGACTCGAGAGCATCTTAGCTCCAACCATCAGCTGTTCTGACAAAGTCTGAAGAACAAAGTATGAAGATCAAAGAACTGAGAAAACACTGAAGAAGACTCCAAAGTACTGAAGACCAAGTACTAAGTCTGAAGTACTGATCTTACAAGTACTGAAGACTTCAAGTACTGAAGACAAGTACTGAAGAATCAAAAGCTGAAGAACTGAAGAACTGAAGACCTTCTACTGAAGCACAAAGTCTGAAGACAAAGACTGAAGACAACAACTGATGATATCTACTGAAGTCATCAGTTGTTACATCATCTGAAGCCAAGTCTGAAGACCAAGTACTAAAGACTCAGAGTTTGTCACAACAGCTGAAGAAGTCTTCTTCAGTTGTTGTGATGGTTTTTACTTTTTCAGTAGTTTATTTTGTACAAACAGCTGAAGAGCATGTTCTTCAGTTGTTATAGTATCAGTAGTTATAAACGACTGAAGAGTTTGTTCTTCAGTCGTTGTAGGATTTCAGTAGTTTTACTTTTGTCAGCACTTAGGAAACTTTTGTCAGAAGATGTTAGCTGTTGACATCTTCAGTAGTTTTATGTTTTGTCAGTTGTAATTTTAATATTCTGTTGATGTCAGAAAAAGGACATCAGCCCATCCTTTTGCCGCCTATAAAAGGATGGGAACCATACTGTTTTAATGGCCGAAACGTGCTATGCAATAGAACATTTATTGTTTCGTAGAACTCTTTTCTCTCTCTATGCTTGTGCTTTTACATGCAATATCTTTTATGTTCTTGCATTAATCGCTAATTAATGTGCTAAATCCGCTGCAAACATAATCTGATTGATCAAACGAGAGGCTGAGATCCTGTCACAACAACAAGTCATTCAGGTGTCAAGGATCATGCATTATCCTAAGTTCAAACATTTTACCTTCTCATGCTCAAATTCAACCATCTCAACCTATACAACAAGCATTTGTTGCTAATTCACAGCCTAACAAATAGACTATCCAGATTGTAGAAGAGCATTTTGCTCTATTCACCTTGTTTATGAACAGTTATGAAGCTTTCTCTGCGGTAGACTGAATACACCCAACATCATGGTTGATGATCTGCAGCAAGTAAACCCTGATGATGTTGAAGAAAATGATACCAAATATTAGATGGCCGTGGTGGTGTATCGTGCTAAGAACTGGGCGGAAAGTATTCGATTAAACAACTCTAGTAATAGGGTTTGATAAATCAAGTTTTGATGTTATAACTGTGACAAACCTGGTCACTTTGTTAAAGAATGCATTGAGGGAAGGTCTATTCAATCTGAAACTAGGAAGAATATGGTGATTGTTGAAGTAGAGACAAAGAATGATCAAGCTGGCACATCAAAGAAAAAAGAATTAGTATCACAGACTAATGAAGAATATGATTGGTCTGATCAATTAGAGATTCTTGATATCAAGCTATCAATAGCTTTGTTAGTTGAGATCAAAACTGAGGAGGAACATGGTAATAATAATCTACTTGCTGAGTTTATGTCTTCTGATCTGTTGGATGGTGCTTTTGGTGAAGAAGAATGTGTTAAGGCTGAGATTGTAAAGGTAATTAAAGAGGTAAAGGTGGAAGAAGTGATTGGTGAAGCAGAGAATGTTTATGATGAAAAGAACTGTGTTGATATTGCCATTGAGATTACTCCAGCTCATGATGAACTCAATGAAGAAGTGACTATTGAGCATACTCCAGTCCACATTGTTATTCCAACTACTGAAGAAAGAAAGGTTACAAGTGTTGAGGTTACTCCAACTTCTGCTCATGACTTAAAAGAACACGCTTTTAAGACTACTCCAGCAAATATAGCAGAAAGACTTGTTCAAAGGCCTTCATGGTGGATGTTGTCCATGAAGAGACAAAGGACAAAGATGAAACAGATCAGTATATATTTCTCTTTGTTCTAAAGAATGCATTGAAAAGGTACAAAGATATAGAGTTCATAACGAGCATTTGATCTTAGAAGTTGAGAAACTTCAATATCAAGCTCGTAAGTATAAAACTGATGAAATTTTTTTAAGGGAAAGATAGGTGGTTTAAACAAATCAATTTATCAATCAAAATTAGATCTTTACGATAAAGATTGTAACATAAATGATTTGACTACACGTAATAATGAACTATATTGGAAATCAATAAACTCAACAGTGAACTCTTATCTGCATGCTAAACTGAGTGTTGAGAAATTCGAATTATCTTCAAACATGTTGAAGGTATTATCAAATCTCAAATGACACAAAAGATTAATAGTGGCAAAGGTGGAATTGGTTATTCTAATATTGCACCACCAATTAATCATGATTATTCTTCTTTATGTTCGTCAATTAACACTTGTGATGAAGAGACCTATTGCTTAGGTTTCCAACCAAAGTCTGAATTACATCTTTGTCAATGTGTCACTAACTGTTGACCCTATCATAAAAACTATAATAAAAATTAATCATGATAATTCTTTTGCAAAAATGTGAAGTAGGACGGGTTGGTTGAAAAATGGGAGAGCGATGATAAATTAGTTTTTAAGAAAATAAAATGTGTAATGAAAATCATGTTTGTAATTCATCATCAAATATCAATGAAAATTCTGAAGTTTCTTTCGTTTCAAATAATTATGTAAAATTATTAAACAAAGCAAAGAAACTTAAATAAAAAATTTAATATAAGACCAAAGAAAAGAAAAGATTTACAACATCAGTATCTGACTTGAAAACTAATTTCAAGAACAGATTTATTTCAAAATGCAACATTGATAAGGAAGATTATATTTTTAGGGAAACTAATGAAAGTTTCTTAAAAAATAAATCTCCTATTACAGCTAATACTATGAACAAGATGTTTGTGGCACAAGTACAAAAGACACTGGTCCTATTCCAGTACTTTCAAGTCATAAAGACAAAGCTCAAACAAAAGCCTTGTTAGCAACTAAAGAGACTCAATCTCTTAGGACAAATTCAAAAGAACAAGGAAAATGAGAGACTGTTAAAGAATCTTTTGGCCAAAGACATACTAAAGCCAGATTCTATGATAACTATGAAAGTTATCATCAACAGTTTGAGAGAACAACTCAAGTGCAAAACATGTATCAAACAACTCAAGTGCAAAACATGTATCAAACTATGTGTTGTTATGTATATGGAAAGCCTAATCAAATGGCTATGAATTGTCATCATTAAACATTAACAAGTAAACAAAGGTTTCATGATTCTGTTGCTAATAATAGAAACCAATTCTTTCTTAATGCAAATTTAAATGAAATTTGAATCAATCAGAATCATTTCATGATAAAAGAAAATATCATTTAATTATAACTTTAAAAAGAAACTACTAGCAAGAAACCTTTATCTTTTAATAATGACAATTCTACTCTAGAAAGTATAGTTAAGAAATGGGTTTCAAATCTAGTCAAACCTATTCAGAAATAGAAAATAAATATAAAGGAACCAGAACCTGATATTGTTGAAGATTATATCTTCAATGATAAAATAGATATGATAATAAAATCTATATCATATTTGGATGAAAATGTTGTACTCATGTCAACTATGGCTTAGGTTCCTAAAAATGAATGAATATTTCCTTTATGCAGGAACATCCAAGACCCAGCATGTATAGCGTCAAATATATTGCGTCAAATGGTGTATTAATTTTTGGAAGTCTCAACTTAGTATAGGAACTAAACATAATTTGTTAAGTGTCTCTCAAATCTGTGACAAACATATTCCACCCATTTCACTGATAAAGAATGTTTAATTCTGAAACTTGGATTTATTATACCTAATGAGGGGATTTATTAAGACTCCGAGAGACAAAGACACATACTTACTTGACATGAATGGATCTCATTCATTTGTAACTGCGTCATGTTTATGTCTAAAGCCTTAGAGAGTGATTCAATATTATGGCATCGTCGTCTTGGCCTTGTAAACATTAAAAAACGTGAACAGGTTGGTTAGAGGTAATCATGTGATTGGCCTACCTTTGAAAGAATTTTAATTATATGAACATTGTTTACCATATTCAAAAGGAAAACAAGATAAATTACCTCAGAATCCAGTTGCTCATACAAAATAGACTCTATCTTACAACTATTACATATGGATTTGTTTGGTCCAGTCAATGTTTTGAGTCTAGGACGTCATGCATACTGTTTAGTCATTACTGATGATTTTTTCTAGATTTGCTTGGGTTTTATTTTTAGCAACCAAGGATGAGACACCTCATTTGCTGATAAAGTTCCTAACACTAGTGGAGAATCAGACTGATAAAGCTATCAAATGCATTCGAAGTGATAATGGTACTGAATTCTGTAATCGAACGTTGAATGAATTCTATGATTCAAACGGGATAGCAAGGCAATTCAGTTCAGCTGGAACTCCACAACAAAATGGAGTTGCTAAAATGCAAAACAGAACGTTAATTTAATAAGCAGCCAAATTACCTTCATTCTTTTGGGCTGAAGCTGTTAACACTGCTTGTTATGTACAAAATCGTGTTTTAATCAATAAAAACAAAATATGACTCCGTATGAAATCTTTTTCAAACATAAACCTAAAGTAAAATATTTTAAAACATTTGGATGTTGTTGTACACTGTTAAACACATCTGATTCATTCAAAATCTAACTTTGATGAAAAAGCTAATGAATGTTATTTTGTTGGTATTCAGCAAATAAAGTTGCATATAGGGTTTATAATAAAAGATCAAAACAAATTATTGAGTCATTTAATATTGATTGGCATGAGTCTAACAAACTGATGCATGTTCTGCACCTTCATGGGTTTATGATTATGGTCCACTATTTGAAAATTTAATCGTTCTTCTATTGTATTTACAGCTTCTACTCCTTAGACATCATCTATTCAGGATTTGTTTGCTAAGGATCTTGGATCCAATTCCTCTTAAGCACAAGGAATATCTTCAGACTACCTGCTTCTACACCAAGTACTGCTATTCCTCAGGTTTCTAAATCTAAAGTTATTCATACTGATCCTGCAGTTGAGCAAGCTCCATAAGTTTTTGATACAAGTTGTTCTTCTACTCAAGAGGATCACATTGATGTCGTACAAGTTCCATTTGGTGATTTATCTATTCATAATAGTTTTCATCAGAGGGAGATCGTGTATCAACCTGATGGAGGACACACTGTTGAAGAACCAGTAGGTCATTTATCTAACTTAGACATTGTTATATCTGAAGATGTCATTCCTTAGATGAGAATTCATAAGGACCATCCAACTAAAGCCTTTATTGGTCCCTATCACAAGGTGTCAGACTCAAAGTCGTTAACACGCAAACTCGTAGTGTCCATAACACGTACGAAAAGCTATCTTAGGAATGTCCTGCTCCTTCACCTTCAATTGATGGTAGCCAGATCGAAGATCTATTCTTAAGAACCAATGGCACCCTGGAGCTGATTGAACAAGTCATCAATCCTCAATAATGGGTAACGATTGTTCACCGTCAACTTGTTCAGCTCTTGATAGTCGATACACATCCGCATACTACCATCCTTTTTCTTTACGAACAATACCGGAGCACCCCAAGGAGAGATACTCGGTCGAATGAATCCCTTATCCATTAACTCATGCAATTGTTCCATGAGTTCCTTCATCTCAGTTGGAGCTAATCGGTATGGTGCTTTGACAACGGGTAAGCACCGGGTATCTAATCGATTTTGAACTCAATTTCGTGATCCGGTGGCACGCCGGCTAAATCTTCCGGGAATACATCTGAAAAGTCACACACCACTGGTACATCGGACAGTGGTGGTGTTGACATGTCCACATCCTTCACGTAGGTCAGTAGGCACTACATCCACGTCTCATGCATTTTCTTGTCACTGGCACCAAAATCACCTTCGGGATCATAGTAATGCGATCTCTATAAACTGTCACCAAGCTTCCATCGAGCGCAACTAGTCAAATCATATTCTTGCGACATACGATGTTCGCTTCATAGGTTGCTAACCATCCATCTGTTGATACATATGTCCCTAGATTCTGAGATGAATGTAATATCTTTTTAATGTCTTGATTATATGTAATTGAACGTTTATTAATGAAATACATTTAGCTGTTTATGTTATAATGTTTATATATTTCATTAATGGGTTGTGTAATGATTAATTATATAGGTTTGTGGTTGTTTGAGTTGATATGCATAATGCTGTAATGATTAACACATTCAAACTTAACATGATGAAGTTATCATGCGAATGGGCCATGCCAATGGACCATACGCATGAATAACTTCATGCGAATGGCTCAGTCACACGACTGAACCATGAGACTGGATCAGTCGGAAGACTGAAGCATGAGATTGAACCAGTCGTACGATTGAAGTCTCAGTCGTGCGTATGGATCAACCGCATAGCTCAATCACACGACTGAACCATGAGAATGGTTCAGTCGCCCGAATGAGAAACCCTTACCTATAAATACCACCTAGTTCGTGGAAAAACGTAACACTTTGAATATTCATAACCCTAGTTGACCCAGAGCGCCCTGTTCGTCAATTCCAACTTCATAGAACGTCTGAGATCATTCCTAATCCATTCCTAACGTTTTCTAATCGTTAGGATTGATCTTGATTTCGTTCTCCCTGATTGGATCACCAATCAAATAATTCCGCACTATTTGATCTGGTATAACGAAGAATCAGTTAGTACTTCATACGTACACGGTCTTCACAATTGGTATCAGAGCCGGTTACTGCTGGAATGATCTAACAATCATTCTAGCAACCCGCTCTTGATTTCTGGATCAAAGTTCAGTTCTTTGACGTTAAACCCACTTTGTGTTCTTCGTGTTCATCTTGTTTTGCTCAAATCTCATTGCGTGTGATGTTTGTTTGTTAAACCGGACTCAGAATCTTCTTCAGATCATAAAAACGAATCCAGTGATACAAATTTTGTGTTGTATCTCGTCCAAATCATCGGATTAGGGTTTTTCAGCCTTGTGGCTGCAGATCTGGTTTTATGCGTTCAGACCCGTTCATGCGATTGGGCCATGCACTGGGCCTCATTCGCACGATTGAACCATTCGTATGGTCCATCGTACGTCTAACCCAGTCGTATGTCCATTCGTACGAATGAACATTCATTCGCACGACTGACCCTTTCGTGTACTTCATTCGCACGACTGACCCATTCGGAGTATCCATTTGCACGAATCACCCATTCGTACGTATGTCTTCATTTCGTCTGTTTCAGTCGCACGAATGAGCTGTGTCCCAGACCAAAAAAAAAAGTTCGATGGATACCCCATTATTCGTTGGACTTCCAGAATCGGTGAATGTTGTTAAAGAGTCTGGAACAGCTTCTTGCATGAATTTTTCCCTAAACCATTTTTATCAGTCGGGAAGCCTTCTGAAAAATTTTGGTAAAATAAAATATTTTGGGAAAATTATCGGGTCATTTTCGGTTCATTTTCGGGTCAATAGTGAAGATTGTCATGGAGAGTCTATGCAAGAGTTGAGGATGAGCAAAGCACACTCACCTGAGTTTTTATGTCAAACAAGTTCGATGGATACCCCATTATTCGTTGGACATCCAGAATCGGTGATGTTGTTAGAACACGAAAGAGAGAAGAGAAGATGTCAGCTGTCGATGCTGATTTTGTGGGGTAGTCAGGAGCATCTGACTATTTATGGGCCAATCAAGTTATATTTATCCGCACAGAGGATTCTCATTCTTAGGGGGAATCCATGTATAGAGAAATTGAAGACGCAATCAGAAAGTGATGACGTGAGCAGGTTTCTGATGATGAATCTTCGTGCATGCTGATTTGTTTGATATGTCAGCTGTGGATTGGAACCTTCAACCTTTTGCCCAATACATCGTATGAAGACGACAGGAGAGCACAATGTATATATATTGGGATATGCTGAACGTGAGGGGGAATTTCTACAGTTGGAAATGTTGAACAGGTTAGACTGTGTGAAGATTGAAGCAATGGAAAACTGGTCATGTCATTATCTGGAAAAAATCAGTCATTTGGGGAATCTTACTGCTATGATGGTGTTCTGCAAAGTAAACGAAAGCTATTGAACCTAAATTCATTTTCAGGGATATTGTGGTAACCTGACGGATCGGTAATGTTGGCTAATATGGTTGTTCATTTGATTCTATTGGAAACCAGAGCAAAGATTGACTGAAGATTGTAAGAGGTGTATCTACTATTCACAAGCAACGTCCAAGGGGGAATTTGTTGGAGCATATATAGTCATATATAGTGTGTCCGTCGCTTGACGAATAGTCTAGGCTTAATGTTATACACCTTGTAAACACATGAAACTGGGTCATTCGCAGGAGCATATGCGAATGAGACTCAGTCGTACGACTGAGCCATGCTAATGGACCAGTCGTGCGACTGAGAGATGCAATTGGGACATTCGTAAGACTGAACCATAAGAATGGTCCAGTCGTACGATTGAACCATACGCATGGTCCAATCGCACGAATGGGCCCAGTCGCATCTATATGGGCCGAAGCCTATATATACCAGTTTCAATGTGTAGAAACCTAAGGGTTTTTGATTGTGTGCCCGGCGCCCAGGCGCTGCCGGATGAGAGGGGAGATCATGCTCGATCTCCCCTTGCCAAAAGTTGTAATTCTTAAGTTGTAAAGCTTAAAATCGTTATGTTTTATCAATGAAATCATTCGATTCTTGTTCGTACTATTGAGTCAATCGCTTCGTCCAATCGCCCGAGTCAGTCAATCGCCTAGTTCTGTCGCCCAGTTGAGTCGTTCGGTCTGTTCAGTCGCCTAAGTCTCTCAGTCGTCTGTTCAATCGTACGTTTGAGTCCAATCGCATACACTAGGGTTGGTCGCATCCCAGTCGCACTCCTCAATCGCATTAGCAGATTCTTTCACAAGTTAAAGTAATAATATAATGGACTCAGAAAACTTTGCAATGTCAGCTGGAAAGGACTCAAGGATACAAAACCTGCTTTTACTGGAAAATGAGATAGGGAACCATAACAAGCCACCTAAGCTATTGACTATAGAAGAATTTCCACAATGGAGACAACGTTTTGAGATTCATCTAAATGGAGTGGACCCGAACTTATGGAACTCTATTGAGACTAGTTATCACATGCCCGTGGGAGCTGACGGTGTTCCTTTGACTTTAAGTGGACTCACTGATACACAGAAGGTTGCCTACAATGCCGAAAAGAAGGCATATGCTCTTTTGACCCAGTCCATTCCCAAGGCCATTTTTCACCAATACTCAGAGCACAAGCAAAGTAAAAAGTTGATGAAAGCTCTTGAGAAGAGGTATGATGGGAATTCTACTCTAAAGTCCCTAAAGGTAAAGCGTTGAAGAAGGAATTTGACAACTTCTCTGCAATTGGGAATGAAAGCTTGGATGAAATTATCAATCGCTTCTATCACTTGATGAGTGAACTTCACACTCATGGGTAAAGACATCTATGGAAGACAAAGTTTCAAGCTTGGCAGATGGTCTACCTGAAAAGTGGCATTCATTCATTTCCACTATGCGACACAACTCAGTTTTAGAGACCTTGGATATTAATGATTTTATTCTAAAACTGAGAGAGGAAGAAGTGCGTCACAAGTACAGGACGAAAAGAGGAGCGTATACACAAGACCCATCACTCTACAATGTAACTCCTACTTCCACTCCTGCTGCAAAGTCTTCTGGAGCTCCTCTGCAAACAGCCTTTGTCTCCAATGCATCGCCATCTACTGATCAAGGCTCATCATCTGCAAATGAGTCTCATGGTGCATCTGGAATTCTACAAAGTCCAATTGTTAATCAATCTGCTAAGTTAATGACAGAAATTTGGGAAAGGTTACAGTGGAGGTTGCTAAAGAGCATATGGATCTACTTGCTGCAGTTGTGCACTCTTATGATGGTCTGGTGGTGGGTAAGATGGAAATTGCCACCTTACTGATGAAGACTACGAGCAAGTAGATGAAAACGAGCTTGAAAGGATGGATATCATGTGGGCTCTTGCAAGTGCTGTCCGAGAGCAAAGAAGTTTATGAAGAAAACAGGGCAGAATCTCGTGGCTACTAAAGATACAACCTTTGTTTTGACAAGTCAAAGTCACGTGTTTCAACTGTGGAGAAAGGGTCATTTCAAAAGAGAATGCGTGAAGCCTAAAAAGACTGGGAACGGGAATCCATTCTCCTCGTTCAATAGGAAGATAAAGACAAAAAGCCAGCATCCACAGGAAATGATTCTAAAGCTATGGTAGCACAAGGAGATGAAGGACAGGACTGGTCCTTTCGATCTTATCTGATGGTGAAGCGAACATAGCTTCTGTGGAAGACTTGAACGAAGACTCAGCGAGTGAGGGGGAGAGCTCAGCTGTTGTTGATACTGCTGACTTGGAAGAGACGTTTGATGCAGTGAATGAAATTGTCAAGAATGAGCTGAATTCAGAATCTGAAGCTCAACCTAGTCTCAAAATGCTTTCATGGCTGGAACGTCCACAGCTGCACAGGTACAATCTAAGGATGAATTATTCACTAAACATGCTTGTACTGATTGTGATAAATTTAGAGAAAGCATTGATTTAAAATTTGCTAGGTTGTAGAGCACAATGATAACTTAGTAAATGACTCAAAACTGTGCTCAGAAGCTAATCGAGTGTTAAAACAGAATGAGAGCAGTTATAAGGAAAAGATCGATGCTTTAAATAAACAATTAAAGGAAACTGAAGTTGTTGTGTTTAACCAGAAAATGACATTAAATTCTACTTAAAGACCATTGAAGAGACAAAAAAGACAAAGTTGTTTTACAAGTAAAAAATGAGTCTTTGAAACAAAACTACATAGTTTAGCGAGTTCCTCGCACATTTTGAAAAACTTGGTTAAAGAACGCAACAATGGGGAGGGCTTGGGTTACAAGGTTGTTCACCACCATATGAGATCCTGTTGAACACTAAACAACGTCCAATAAATAATAATCCAATTAAGGATCATGTGGTGATAACTCCTTGGTTAGTGATCCGGACACAGCAGTTAAATCTGCTTCTCTGGATGATGTTCAGAAAACCTCAGCATCAAGAAATATCACTGCTGAGAAACGGGTGGAAGAGAATGTCCAAACATCTTTTGGTTGGATTCAAAGTCTAATAACACACAATCCAAGAAGTCTAAAACCACTCACGTTAAATCAGTTAAAAGAGATAATATTCAGCCACATAGACAAAAAACCAAAATGTTAAACAAGTTAAGTTTGTCAAAGAAGGTGAATGTTCAAAGACTGAGACCAAAAAGCCCATTCCTGAGGTCTACTCTCACCGCCCCAAAGAGATCTTCTAGCCCCGATGAATGGAGATCCTACTATACTTGTGGACAGCGCGGTCACATTTCAACACATTGTCCTCGCTATCAGACTCCAAGAATTAAGGTGGAGCTGAACAACAAAGTTAATTTAGATTCAAAATAGCGATCTAAGACTCCTATTAGATCGAAACACCTACTAGGTATAAAACACCTTCTCGGTCGTTTTTTGTCTCCTCCACACCAAAGGCAGCACAAACAAGTCACTGACAAGTCTGTGATGCCAGCGGCGAGACCTGTTTCTGAATCTAAACCATATGCTCAAACTGTGAATCAGTCTAAGGTTACCACAAACAATCCTTTCACAGGGATGGTTTGTGGAAAGCCAAAACAACTGATGAGTCTGAAAGTAAGGACAAGTTGACATTGAGATTCCATCCACTGATAAAGGCCAGTAGTTGAATTCATGATGGTTGATTCCTCTGGGAAGCCCAAGCCAGTCAAGGCTTGGGTCCCCCTCCTTAACAGATTATTTTCTCTTATGTGCAGGTTGTCCGCTATATAGTGCGTCTTTAAATACATGGATCGTAGATAGTGGAGCTTCCAGGCACATGACGGGAAATGGTCCATCCTTTTCAATGTCAAAAAATTAAAGGGGGACCATTTCCTTTGTTGGTAACAAAGGAGGATACATTACTGCTCAAGGAGAAGTAGGTAATGAAAAGTAAAGTTCGACAAAGTCAACTTTGTTCAGCAGTTAGAAAACATTTGCTTTCTGTGTCTCAGATTTGTGACAAGGGATTCAAAGTCATGTTTGATAATCGCAAATGTTACATTCTAAAGAAAGAAATGGATATTCCAGAGGAACAAGTATTAATGTCAGCATCTAGATATAATGACTTATAGTTCTAGATTGTCAAATGCCTCTACCAGTTCTTCTACTGTTCAATGTTTCTTATCTAAGCTACAAAGAAGGACTCCATTTCGTGGCACAGAAGAATGGGACACATTAATCATAGGAAGATGATCATCTAATTCATAACAACTTAGTTGATGGAGTTCCTGTCAAGAACTTCCAGCTTCCTGATTTCTGTGTCTCATGCAAGAAAGGCACAGACAAGGAATCTCACAAGACCAACCAAGTTAATCCTAGAGGATGCCCCTGGAGTTGCTACACATGGACCTCTTTGGTCCAGTTAGCACAAAAAGTATCGCAGGAGACTGGTACTGCTTTGTAGTCATAGATGACTACTCAAGATTCACCTGGGTGATGTTTTTGAAAGCTAAATCAGAAACATTTGAATCCTTCAAGGTACTTGTCACGACACTGGAGTCACTCTACAACCTGAAGGTAAGGAAAATTCGTTCTGACAACGGTATAGAGTTCAAGAATCAGTGGATGGATGCTTTCTGCAAGGAAAAGGGATTGTTCATCAGTTCACTTCAGCATACACGCCACAGATAATGGAGTTGCAGAACGAAAGAATCGAAGCTTGATCGAGACTGCGCGAACCATGTTAGCTGATTCTAAGCTTCCGGTCCAGTTCTGGAATGAGGTGGTTGCCAATGCTTGCTACACACTTAACCGTGTGTTAGTAGTCAAAAGGCATGGAAAGACTTGCTATGAGTTGCTTCAGAAGCGCAAGCCTAACTGGAGTATCTGGAACCTTTTGGAGCTCCTTGTACACTGTTGAAGAAGACTCAGGATGGCAAGTTCAGTGAGAAAGCAGATCAAGGAATATTCTTAGGATATAGCATACCAGACAAACGAGTTTACAATAATTCGACAGGTCAGGTAGAAGTGTGGTGCAACGTAGATGTTCAGAGATACACCACCCCTTGCTGGAAAAGGTCCATCATCATTCTTCGATTATGATGGCTTTTTCAATCCGTTAATCTTCCTCAGTTTGAGTCAGATGATGAAGTTGCTACCCAGATGATGTATGATGTTCTCAACCACTGAATCTGGATTCAAGCAACATCACACCTGCAAGCGGTGCCTCCAGTTCTTCGACTCCTGCTCAAGACGAGAGTGATGACTCATCAGGTGATGAAGAAGCAGCTGAACCAAACCTTGATCACAATGTTAATCAATAAAGTGGTCATCAGCTGCTGAACCAGCATTAGGAAATCCGGATACTGAACCTGTAGTCACCAATCTTGACTCTGAGGTTGTGGTTCCTTCCACACCAGTGACTAGGATCAGTGTGAATCATCCCCCACAGCTATCATTGGGGATATTCAATCCGGTGTGCAGACACGAAATCAGCTGTACTCTGCTGATTATGCTGCAGTCATGGAGAAGGTTATGTCAATAACGGGGCTTACTCATTTTTTGTTTCACAAATCGAGCCTAAATACGTCAGTGATGCCCTGAAAGATGAGGCCTGGGTCAATGCTATGCAAAGAGCTACTCCAGTTCAAGAAACTTGGAGTCTGGACTCGTTGACAGGCCAAAAGGAGTTAAGAGTGATGGTACCAAATGGGTACTAAGTGTGCAAAAGGATGACCAGGTGTGTTATCAAAACAGGCACGCTTGGGTTGTGTTTAGGGATTTAACAAGTCAGGAATCGACTACATTGAAGTGTTTGCACCAGTGGCAAGAATGGAAGCAATTCG